>OZ024807.1:22799096-23131596 GCA_964017045.1 Omphiscola glabra
TTTAAGGAACTGCAAAGTTGACAGGTGTTGCAAGTGATTGAGAAACTACATTTTCAGTATCAAAAGTATCTACATGTTTTTCTAAAACAAAACAACTGGTTAAGTGGATCAAGTGACGATATCGGTTATACAATTTACGAAATATCTTCTGATTCATCTACCATAACTGCCCAGTTTGGTTCAAGTAAATCAACCTAGGAAATCTTCTTAGAGCATTTGCAAAGCAGGGTAACATTTCGAAGTGATCTCTTTGTTGTGTTCAGTCCTGGTCTCAGTGTCACACCTAGTTAAGGAGAAAATTCACTGACATTTTCGAGAAATTCAACAAAAACTCATTGTTTTGTGATTCTCTCGATTCATCGTCGCCGCAAAAGATATACATAAATAATAAAATTGAAAGAATTACAAAATAAAATAACAACAAAAATAAATAAAATTTACCCAGTAATATATTTACATTTTAATTATTGTATTCTAAATTTAAAATTAATAATTATACTATTATAACTAAAACATACTTACAAGTCACTTTAAAAAGTATCTACTAACTAATAAGCCATTGTAGACAAAAATGCATACTATACTTTTTCATTTGACTACTTTAGAAAATCCTACACAAATATTATGGAAGTCAATTCAGCTATTGAATAGGGGAAAATCTTGTGTATAGGGACAACTCTGTGATGAGTGTCACACCTACTTGTGTCTAGGAACAACTCTCTTGCTGCTGTAACATACTTTTTGCATCCATCCACAATTTGCTCCGTTACATAAATGTAAGTACGTGTAAATATGTTTAATATAATTAAATACTATAATTTTTTTGTTTGCTAAATTAATTTTAAAATCGATATTTACTTACCGGTATATGTATTCCTAAAATTGTATAAGTCTGCAGCGGCGTCACTAGGCTGGTGTTACCCAATAAGCTCATGGCGTAACTCTCAACCCATATTTTTTTTAAACACGCTAATTAAACGACCTCCTTCACAGTGTAATTCTTAACCAGTGTGGTGAAATGACTTTGATTATAGCTGATGTTGGAACAACTCTTTAATGAGTGTCACAACTACTTGTGTCTAGGAACAACTCTCTGATGCGTGTCACACCTACTTGTGTATAGGGACAACTCTGTGATGAGTGTCACACCTACTTGTGTCTAGGAACAACTCTCTGATGCGTGTCACACCTACTTGTGTATAGGGACAACTCTGTGATGAGTGTCACACCTACTTGTGTCTAGGAACAACTCTCTGATGCGTGTCACACCTACTTGTGTATAGGGACAACTCTGTAATGAGTGTCACACCTACTTGTGTCTAGGAACAACTCTCTGATGCGTGTCACACCTACTTGTGTATAGGGACAACTCTGTGATGAGTGTCACACCTACTTGTGTCTAGGAACAACTCTCTGATGAGTGTCACACCTACTTGTGTATAGGGACAACTCTGTGATGAGTGTCACACCTACTTGTGTCTAGGTACAACTCTCTGATGCGTTTCACACCTACTTGTGTATAGGGACAACTCTGTGATGAGTGTCACACCTACTTGTGTCTAGGAACAACTCTCTGATGCGTGTCACACCTACTTGTGTCTAGGAACAACTCTATGATGCGTGTCACACCTACTTGTGTATAGGGACAACTCTGTGATGCGTGTCACACCTACTTGTGTCTAGGAACAGCTCTCTGATGAGTGTCACACCTACTTGTGTCTAGGAACAACTCTATGATGCGTGTCACACCTACTTGTGTCTAGGAACAACTCTCTGATGAGTGTCACACCTACTTGTGTCTAGGAACAACTCTCTGATGAGTGTCACACCTACTTGTGTCTAGGAACAGCTCTCTGATGAGTGTCACACCTACTTGTGTCTAGGGACAACTCTCTGATGAGTGTCATGCCTACTTGTTTCTAAGAACAACTCTCTGATGAGTGTCACACCGACTTGTGTCTAGGAACAATTCTCTGATGAGTGTCACACCTACTTGTGTCTAGGAACAACTCTCTGATGAGTGTCACACCTACTTGTGTCTAGGAACAACTCTTTGATGAGTGTCACACCTACTTGTGTCTAGGGACAGATCTCTGATGATTGTCACACCTACTTGTGTCTATGAGCATTATGTTCTATCGAAATCACTCATTAAGGGGCATACTTACTTTATTCATTTACACCTTAACTATCAAATACTTCATAACAACATTCAGTACATGAAATGAACTTATTTATTTACAGGTGTATTAATATATGGCATACTAGTGAAGGATATGCAAAATAACTTTCATATAAATTAATTTAGGTTCTATTTTATTATAGACAATGGCTTCTCGTTTAGCGTAAATCGCATCATAACAGTCCTTTGGCTTTGATTTACAATAGTGTGCGATCAGACCTTTCTATTTAACTTATCAATTTATTGTTCTGATTATCTGGCTTGATCAATCAGAAGTAGTTTCACTTCAAGGTGTAGGTGGTTCTTCCGATTCTTTACTTCGTAGCTTTTCAGGGCTCAGCGCTTCTCATGACGTTCACGGAAGTAGATGACCGCATGGTTTTTTATGAAGCATTTTGATGATCTGGTTAGATCAGTCAATAATGAGATTCATTCAATGTGTAAGTGGATTCTCGGGAACTATCCTTTGTGACTTCTTAGGGCTAAGCGATTCTCAGGGCGTTCACATAATGGGACAAAACCGCAATGCGATGCAATGGGATCACTCAATAGTTGCAGTGAATTCTCCAATTATTTTCTTCGTGGCTTTTCTTGGCTCAGCTCTTCTCACAGCTTTCATGTAAGTAGATGTTACGGCAGTACAATACAGAAATCCATCCATGGTGGAAGAGGACTCGTCATCCTATGTACCTCGTGGCTTTTCAGGTCTCAGTGCGTCTCAGGGTGTTCACGAAGGTGGATGATACCAGTCACAACTGTACCTTCTGGGATACCTCTTCCCTAGTACGATGTGGTGGGTGTGTATGAGACTTCTCTTTGGGAGTTAAATCCTATCAGCACGCACCATATCGTTGCGGGCGATGAATCGGTCTTCCGGGTGGATTCCTGGACTCAGGCCGTAGGAAACAGATCCTTAAATTCAGCTGCTAAGTAGCGTTTGACTGTAGTGAGGCAATACGGCGATGTAGTAACCAGTCTATATGTGAATGATGATAACAGAAAAGCAATGAAGCGCTGTTCTAATATGGTCGAGCTAACAGATCCCATTCCAGCGACAACAAATTCAGATCGAGGCATCAAAGGGGATAGAAGCTTTAATATCAATTGTGTATAGCCTTATTCATCTTCACCATAGCCGGCGCAAGCATGGGTGGCTAGCGTCCACACGTGGCAAATGATTTTTTCATACATACTTTTTCAATGAGTTATAAATATACAAAATGGATAAAGATAATATATCTAAACAAATATGTTGGCTAACATAATGGATAACTATTCAGAGTCTACATCACCATCCACACGATGGAATTAAGTCTAGAGTTTGGAGACGCGTTTCGAGTATTGAGAACATCTAAAGTACAGAATAATTTACTAAATCCATTCTAATATATATGATCATACATTAAATATTTAACCAACTCTATACATGGTAATACAAATATTCGAATAAAGAAACGAAATGGAAGTGTTAATACAACTCACTAGGTGTTTAGAAAAGCTCTCTTTAAGGTACTCTAAGTTGCCTGTGCTAACTTAAGAGTCGACATTGAAAATGAAGCTCCTAACTTTTGCAACGGCCTTTATAGTGAGTCTATCTTATTTGCTTATTGGATAATCACTACCATGTGATATCTGAATCTAGTGAACTTAAGATTCCGATGCATGATAGTATTTCATTAATCGCTCACAAGAGGCAAGACCTCCCCCCCGGGTGGGGGGAGGGGGGGCTTGTTAAGTGGAATAAATAGTCATGAACTCAAAAAAATGTGGAGGGGAGATTTTAACTAGGTCGTTGTGAGTACATGTCACCTTTAAGGTCAGCCTCATTCCGTCACAACTGGGTCATTCATAATAGCATTAGAACGGGTTTGTATATTAAGAAAACTTAAAATTGTAGTAGCAAGGCACCACTTCAAAAATACTGAAATGTTTATCTTACTACTTAAAACGTTACTGTCCTTATCTTCAAAAGGTTTAAACCTTCAAAAACGTTTGCTTTTTCCATCGTCCCCATTGAAAATTTAAATAGTAAAATAAAAAGCAAAGAAAAACAGGGTGAATCCATATTTGATCATGCATAGCTTTATACTAGCTATTATATCGTGCTGTTTTGGGGGTTGTATTCGAACAAATCAAACCTCACAAATTGATAAGTAAATTGAAGGCTCTACTCAAAGAAATTTCGCTAACGTAATTATTACAATTTATATGTTCTCTTTTTAAAGGTAACATTTATATTAACACTTCTAAACATTGAATTCTTTGCCCATCACGTTTCAGTTAATAGTCCATCAACCTGATGCCTACCATTGCAAGCTTGCAGAAAAGGTGAACAGACATTTTTTTTTAGCAATCTTATTGTTGAATTAAGATGAAACCAAGCGCTGGGTTAATTTTCTGGTTCATATAGTTGTCCATTTTCGTTATGCAAGTACCTAATAAGTGATTGTTTTTCCTCTTGAGACTTTTATACAGAGCCTAGGAATTATTCGTAACAATACATTGGGATTTTCCAATGATGTCAGTTGCAAAATTTATACATAAACTATTGTTTATTCATTACACTTTTAATAAATGTAGAATCATTAAATATGTTAATTTAAAAAGTTAAATCTACTTTGGACTGAAATTATTCCGTGTGGAAAAAGCTAAATTACAAAATTGCAATTTTAATCCCCACGAATAAAATAAAAATAAAATAAAACGTACAGTCAGTGCTCCGCATTGTTAAATCATGAACTTAAACTAACATGGCTGTCTACTCTCGGTATACGTAATACATATTTTACCATGAAGCAAATAATATATTGTTTAACACTTGAAACAAGTTTAGAATATTTATTAATTGCTATTTAATAAATAAAATACAAAAGAAAAATCAATTTTCACCAAATCTTAACCTACTTTTAAGATAATTTATTTAGGTTATTATACTAATTAAATCCACATTGACAACACGTTAAATGAACTAGTGATACATAATATGTATCAAAGAGATAAGTTATATCTAAAAGAAAAATTGGTTCTATATTTTAAGCACTTACAACATAAATTGCCTAAAAATAAAATATAGCAATATTATCGAAACAACCTTTCAAATCTTTAAATGTTTCATCTACATTGTTTTGTATACAGTATGCTCTTTCTTCGAGTTTAAACTTCGACTAAACCTAACTTATTAATATAGCTTGGAAAAAAATATTTGAACAATTATCGTCTCGTTCTAAAAGGCCCTTTTCTAGCAAATATGATTATGTTGAATAAATTTCTTAGTCTTTATTTCTGTAAAGGGAACATCGATATTGCTGTGAAACTCTTGTTTTAAAAGATTCAGCTTAAGTTTTTACGAATTATGTGATAAAAAAAAAGTTAATGTTCAAATACAAGTTTAATTTTTATAGACTTCTTTATCTGTTTTTAGGACATCAGAAACCTCAACAACTCAAATAAGCGGTACACTTTTATCAAAGTGATTCGCATGAATCATTTTCAGGTTAATTGCGCAAAAGGCAAAGATGTAACATACAATACGAGACAACAACAACAACAAAACAAATCAACAGAAAAATAATATTTCCTGTCCGATTGTTTGAAAAAAAAACTATTTTATTAAATGTTCATTTCTTTTCATAATCTTGATAAACGCACATAAAAAAAAGATTTGGCAAAACGTCATGAGTTCATAGATGTAATAGATGACGAATCTTAACATTTAAATTTAAAAAAAGAAAATTATTTTCAATTCAGAGGATATCAAATATCTAATCTTACATTGTTATCTTAAATCATTGTAATGAATCAACGAGTCGTAAGCACATTAAGATTTTAAATATATAGCGTTATTTGATAGACAAATAAGAAAATATGGCATGGTTTTAAAATTTAAAAAAAACATGCGTAATATATGGATAAATAATGGACATATAATTTAAATAATTTCACTGTAATAAGTATTTCTGTTTCCAATACACATACTAAGAAATTCGGTGAACGATCCGTATCTTTAAGTGCACCAAAACAATGGAATTCTCGCCCATTACACATATGCAATGTACCGAAGATCCAATCCTCAAAACTGCCCCAATACAACACTCAAAACTGCCCCAAGACAGCTCTTTAAACTCCACTGTTCCTACTTACTCTCATCACACGCTGACAGATAAGAATGCACGAGGCTTCTAGTTGCCGTCCATGGCTAGACTGGGGTAAATAGTATTTGGGTGGGCGAGATCAATCTTTTTACAAAGCTGTTTTTAAATGAAAAAAATGTAAGTATTTCTTTTTTAATATCATGCTTCTTTTTTGTTGCTAACTTTTATGTGAAGCGAAGTTAGATTAGCCCTAGGCTGGGGTACTGCTCTATATAAGTGAGGATAGCCCTAGGCTGGGGTACTGCGTTATGTAAGTGAGGATAGCCCTAGGCTGGGGTACTGCGTTATGTAAGTGAGGATAGCCCTAGGCTGGGGTACTGCGTTATATAAGTGAGGATAGCCCTAGGCTGGTGTATTGCTCTATATAAGTGAGGATAGCCCTAGGCTGGGGTACTGCGTTATATAAGTGAGGATAGCCCTAGGCTGGGGTACTGCTCTATATAAGTGACGATAGCCCTAGGCTGTGGTACTGCGTTATATAAGTGAGCCTAGCCCTAGGCTGGGGTACTGCGCTATATAAGTGAGGCTAGCCCTATGCTTTGGTACTGCGCTATATAAGTGAGTCCAGCCCTAGGATGGGTTACTGCGCCATATAAGAACACTTGTAATAATCATTTTAAGAAATATATTAATTGTGAGTTGTTTTTCGTTTTTAAATATATACAACAATTTTAAGTCCAATTATGACATTCGTAGAGAAACAGATCGATATCCAAGTAAGACATTTGAATTGTTTAAAACAATTCTTAACTAAAAAAATATAATTTGCATCTTAAGCAATGTTTTCTTACATTTTTTTTTTTTAAATTGATAACACTTCTCCCATAGCATACAGATTAGATTAACGGGTCTAAAACTGGAAATACAATATTTATAAAAATATTGACATGATAAAGTAGTTCAATGAAACAAGCTGTTTCAACATAAAAAGAGTATAGCAAGACTGTAATTAATTGACAATAACAGACATTTGCACTTTTCAGCTTACTGCATGTATACCTTTTTTTATTTTTAATATATATATATTATTTATGTATGTATTTACAATTTTATAAAATATACATTTTCTTGGGGAATATAATTTACCCCTTAGTTTTGAGCAAAGGTTAAAGTAAATAAATAGTATATTTTTTGAAATGACATTAAATACAGATAGAATCGTTCCTAAAACGGGAATTAATGCGTTCATTTATATTAAATTGCTACTTCATAACAAGAAAATCATAAGATGCCTGACCTGGTGGTTCCTGGAATGTTTGGTTGAAATTCCCTTCTCACTAAAGCTGTAATAAAAAAAAAACGTAAATTATAGAGTAACAAAAAAAAGAAAACTGGAAATACATATTTTTTAAATGACTTCAAGGGACGTTCAAATTCTGTTTTGTTGTTTCTTTTCTGTGGGTGTTCGCATTTTTGAAAAATTCAAAACGGTTTCCTTGCAAACATCAATTAAAGTAAAATATTTGGTTAGAATGTGTTTGATAAAACGATTTTTAAACAAAGCTTATGTCTATGCTAGAAGAGTGCCATGCTTGCAAAATACATTTGAAATTAACTTTTTTTAAAGAGAAGCTTATCAGTGTAGTGCACTTAGTTTCCTTGAACATCAACTGAGGTAGGTTTTTTCAAAAAAAAAAATAAAATAAGCTTCAGTCCATTGCGTGAAATAAGGTGATGAACATTAGAATACAATTATAGCATGGTTTAATTAAATGCCACCATTTTTTTTTTCTTTTTCTTTCATTTACTTTTTGTATAAAACATGAACATGGGGACACAAAGGAGTAACCCTTGCTTCAACTGTTATAGAAGATAATGACGATGATCAAAGCTAAGAGAGTAGAGCCACATTGTACATCTTTCACAATTGATGTTCCTTATCAGATATAAAAAAAAAAAATTATAATATGATTAACATTTTTTTTTCTAGGTTCGTTGAAGTAAAGGGTTAGTTTATTTTCATTGCTCACATTAACACAGTTTTAAAAATTAATAGTAGAGCAATAAATTTACAATGAAATCTCTTTTATTTAAAGAAGATTAATGATGTACAATGTTGTTTTTTTTTTTTTTTTTTTTTTTTTTTTTTATCATTACCATCATTCAAAGAAAATCTGTATTCTAAATCACTTTCATTGCCATTTCCAAATACTAAAGTGTAGTTGGTGAAATAGTCAGCTTGTACATTTGACACATTTAAAACAATCGTCCCATTAGGGTAATGATCCCGGTGGTACATCACATTATATCCAATTCCTTCAGTGAGTATTTCATGACCAGAGTGTCGTAACAGCTTATAGTGGCTTGGTTCAGGATATCCAAAGACTGGTATAGAAACTTCAAACGACGCCCCGACGTTTGTAGTAAAGAAATCTGGGGTTTCATTTGTGACAAATAATTGAAATGGGCCTAATTGGAAAAATAAACAAATATATTTAAATATTGCATTTCGTTTACTTTGTTGTATATTATATTTTTAGCACAAACAATACATTTGCATCATTTTTACAATCCACAATTTTATACTTTTGAATTTATAGTTAGAGATATAGAAAAATAGATAGAGACAATGAGAGAAAGACAGAGATAAATAGTGAGATAGAGTATTAATTCAAATGATATGTAAGAGAAATAACTATTGAAAAGCCATAATATTATACAATGATATATATATAGAGAGATATTGTGTGATTTAGAAAAAGATAGACAATGATAATAAGAATGTCGTGCAAAAGAAAAGGATATGAATATTAGGAGTTGAAAAGTGTAGAAATGTGTTTTATCATATGGGGAAATAACAATGATAAAAACATTCAACCGACTAATAAAAGTTTATGAAATATTGATATTTTTTAAATGGTTCATGTGTGTTAAGATACGATTCTTTAATCGATCCAAAAGAATTAAAATGTTTTATTAATTTTTACATATTCATTTTCAGCACAAAAATGATTACGTATTTTAAACAAAAACATCTAAATTATTTATTTAGCGTAAATATCTGCACGCAATAAACTCCATTAGTGACAATAATTGCTATATTAAAGAGAATTAAATCTGGTAACCGCCGGTTTAGAAAGCTAGTCAATTCGTAGAGACCGGGGAGCAAAATCATTTTTATTATCTTTGATCCTAATTTTAAGAGAAATAATTCGCCATTATCGAACTTATCTTAGTTATCTTTGATAAAGTATATGGAATGCATCATCACTTTTTTTTTTTTTAAGTTTCGCGACTGCATTTTTGTTATAAATGATTTTCAACATGTTTTTTCGCAATTTCCCTTAACGTGGCTGTGGGGCGGCTTCCTGTGTGTTCCATGGGTGCATTTTTTTAAAATTGGGCTTACCGTCTTTATATTTCAAAACATTGTGTTACTAAAATTCGCTATTGATAAAATCATTTAAAGAGAGATCAGCTGAAAATGAACAGTCTTGATATTGACAGTGATTTTTAAAGTGAATGCGTTAAACCAAATGTTAAAAAATAACATGTTTTTTAAAAAAGGAAGAAGGGGGGGGGGGTGTAAAATTAAATACATTTCATTATGTATTTTTTTTTCCAATTTGGACGACAGCAAATCAATCCAGTCATTATATAGATTGACTTGTCATATTGGTGCATGCTAGGCAATGAGTATAATGTCTAATGTATTTCACACTTTTACTATAATACATCTATGAGACTTTTTGACTGTAACATTTATAATACTCACATTTCACAATGATTTCAATATGCAACTCCAATGTTTTATTGAAATACTTTTGATTTACCATGCACACGTAATCACCACCGTCAAGGCATGATTCTACTTTAAAAGTAAAGTATTGTGACGAAGTAGAATATGTTTCATTTCTGCAAACACTCATAAATTGTATATCTGGAGGTGGGTATCCAGATGTCTGGCATTCGAGTGTGACGTATCTGCCAAGTTCTACTAAAATCACATGATGACGTCGGTTGGCTGTGAAATTCAGAATCTCAGCTTCATCTAAAGTAAAGATAGACAAATTCACACAATGTATTACATATGTATACTTATTTATGTCTAAAATGAGAAGTAGATGGGTATTTTCGTATTTACACGTTTATGTGCGTAAACACTTCAGTAGTTATTTTAGGATATATATGAAGAGCTTATTTTCAAAACGCGGTATCCATCATTTTTTTTAAAAATGAAAAAAACCTAACCATTTTGTAGAGCAAACCAGGTTTGTTTAGATGGTAAATTCTATATACTTAACACATTATATTTCTATTGTATTCGTGTCTAAAAATGATTTAATTCTCTAAATGCGTTATTAATTGTTTGTAAAAAGTTGAATAATCTCAAAACCCCCAAAATGGATATACAGCATTTTGAAAATCAGCTCTTCATATATATATATATATATATATATATGTGTATTTATGTGTGTATGTATACACGTATGCGTGTATGCATTTATGTATATATGTGCATGTATGTATTTATTTATGTATGTATGAATGTATGTGTTTATTTATGTATGTTTGTATGTGTGTATGTATGCATGTTTATATGTATATATTTGTTTATGTATATATGTTTGCGTGTGTGTTAGAGAGAGAGTGAGTGTGTTTTGTGCTGTGGGTGGGTAGATGGATTAATGGATATATGGATTGATCAATGTATGAATGAAAACAAGAGAACTAAGACAAATAACTGAATTTTAAAAAAAAACAATTTTCGAGACAACAGACTGGAATATCACATACACTAACTGACGACAACTTTAGCCAAAAAGACAGAAGTACTAAAATCGATTTCAAAGTAAATAGAAAATCAGTTAATCTAAATTGCAAATCAGTTAATCAAACTCATTTTTTAGGAATTGATGCTATTTTTATCTTTGTTGAAAGATGCTTTTTTTATGACAACACAGCATCTTCCATCCATTTTAAGAATTTTACGAAATTTAGTTATTCAATATCTAAAAGATGGAACGTCCATTTCATGACGGTACAAAGGCACAATTAAGCTACAACGACCAAGGGGATCATAATCGTACATTCTTAATAAGACGGCATAAAAAACCAGGCACAGAAAGGATCCTTTTTCATATTCATCGTCGAAAAAAGCCTTGGTCATCTTTGCATGCAACAGATGAAAAATATTTACACCTCATATCAGATATCTGCTTATGAGTGATGTTGAGCTTAATAATACTGAAGCTTTTATATCTTTTAAGGCAAGCGATTGCCTTTTCAAGTACAATTTCAACGATATATCATGTAAATATTACCATCTCTATTGGAGAATCGCCGTAGCTTAGCAACGATGAAACACACGATCTTAAACATACTCTGAAAGTCAACGCTCCAGAAAAGACAAGAAACATGTGGGTTAACGATGGTTCCTGGGCCCCATGTGTCCTCTGAGACGTTAAATTGGGACCGTCAAATAAGTTCAGAAATTGATTAATTTCTTAACACAGAATACATGACTTATGAAATGATTTCTTTAGAAATATTAGAAATTAATAATTCTAGCCAAAAACCATGTTCAATATTTGATAATAATAATGAGATGAACTGAGAGTGATGTTTCGAAAGTTATGTTAAATAATTTATAACAAAATGTATTTTGTCTGAGCAGCAAGTCCAATGTTATCATAAGCGTTTTATTTTAACGTATAAAAATAGTTGCACTGTGTTTCTAAGATCCCTCCCGCAGTAAACAGTGGTGATATTAAAATATATGTCCAAATATAGTTTTAAATACTAAAATAAAACCAAGTAATCAAAATCAACTTTTTTTGTTGAAATTCTTACAAGACAATGCGTATGTGCTTTTTCAAAGAAAATCTTTGCTACGCCTAACATTAAAACGAGGCTACCCATTTGCTTAGAAAGACATTTTCAGACAAAACCAGGACATTTTGAATGAAATGGAGTGAAGCAGAATTAATGCAAATATCTTATGATTTCAAGAAAAATGTAAAGCAGGAATAAACCAATTTTTCCAAACTTTTTTTTTTTCACTTCTTTTCTTTTAAGTTACTTGTATGACTGAAATTATTTCAATATTTTAAAAATGACTTTTCATTTATTGCCTGGAGTCATTTGTTTTATTATAAATGGATGTTTTTTTAAAAATTATATATATTTTTCCCCTGACAATTTGATTAACATATTGTCTAGAAGACTAAACTGCTTTAAAATGTTCGTGTGGACACATTTTAATTTTTTTTGTTTTGTTTTGTTTTTTTGTTTTTTAATTCCTTGCATGCTGCCCCTAGAGCAAAATGTTTTCCTACCATGTATGTTAAGACATCTGGATTAAAGCATGAAATATATCACTTGGTTATGCGGCTCTTTTAATGAATCCGATGCTACGTTTTCAGACAACTATTATAGAAGAAGCTGCTTGACACTATTGACAGGCAGAACAAAAATGAAGGAGTAATCGCTCATCAACTTTAAGAATGATAACACATTACAATCTTTCAACACATGTGCCATATGAGACAAGTGCAACGTAGAAGTCTTTGATTCATATGCAGGACAACGTCGAAAAAACATTTAACGTATTTTTGTTTACTCTGGTCTTTTCTAATTCAAAGAAGATAAGCTGCTAAAATGTGATCTCCACTAAATAAATAGCACCGTTCGCTTGTTGTTGTTGTTTTTAAAGCAGTCTAGGAAACCGTTTTGTCGACAAAATGCTAAGCATAAATCTCTATCATTAATAAACATGTAAAACTCACTTACGAAAGAGTTTAGGGGTAATCGTTACACCGGGTAAGTCGCGCATCAGTACAGATACTGCCTGACACGTGAAGCTTTTGAATTTTTCTGCAGAGGAAATATGTGTATCCGAACGCTAGCATATAAGTAAATAAATGTAAATATACATAACGTGATTGTATTTTAAAAAAAAAAATATTTTACATGATATATTTCTTAAGTTTAAATTTCCATTACCATATTTTATCTCCTTATTTATAACTGTTTCCTCTAAATCATTATTAAACAATGATTGTATTTCACATAAATGCGTATATATATATTTTGCCTTTGTTGTGTCCCGCTTTCTTTTCACAGCCGGCCATCAACATATTCAACGTAATATATATAAAAAATAAGTGAAACACAAAAAAAAGAAAAAAAAAAACTAAGAAAATATCAAAACTATTACATTGCAAAATTACCTGCATCAAGGTTGTCAAAGGTCAGCATATTATCACTAATTAAATTTGCGTCAAGACTTAGATTCGACGACCACCGTGCTTTCCCTGGTGGGTTTCCCATATCAATTAGCTGGCAAGTGCATGTTCTTGGTGGACCTTTAAGCGAAATGTGTTTTCTTTGATGGGCATCAGTCATTAAGGAGTGATCATTTTGATTTTTACAATCTGGATCTATGGAGATCTTGGGTAAATCTAAGTAGATAAATTTTGATTGCATTATTTAAATTAGTTTACATGTAGACATTAATTTAAAATGTAATATGATTTAATAATACAAATAAAGCGATTGATGAAAAATGGCTCCTTTGAAATGAGAGAGGAGGTACTGAGACTCCACCGAACCATCCAACGCTTACTGCGCATATGGTATTGGAACTACCTGAACGGCATCTTCTCAGAGGACGACACTCCGACCAAGGGTGTCAAGAACAAGCGCTTCTGAAGCACCAAAAGTCCTCAAACGTTGGAGTTTCCCCTCTGAAATGGGATGGCCATTTGACATATCACCCAAAAACAAGGCTGACATACTCAATCAGCAGTTCCAGTCGGTCTTTTGTGACGGCAGAGAGTACTCAGAGGCTGAGTTCCACCTACAAACAAACAGGATGAATACAGCCTACCCCGTGATAGAAGATATTCAGATTTCAGAACGGGGAGTGCTTGAACTCGTCAAAACCTTGAATACATACAAAGCATGTGGTCCTGACATATAAAACCACGAGTGCTCAAAGAATTGGTCAAAGAAATCGCTCCTGCACTGACAATCCTCTTACAGTCGTCGCTGTTCACTGGCAAAGTTCCAGCAGACTGGAGAACAGCGCATGTCACTCCAATCTACAAGAACGGGGAGCATGCCGACCCTGACAATTATCGTCCGATATCCCTCATCAGCGTAGTATGCAAACTATTGGAGCATATAACCGTAAGCGCAGTCATGAAGCATCTTGAAAGCAAACATATACTCAATGACTGTCAGCATGGCTTCAGAGTCAATAGATCATGTGAGATCCAGCTCCTTGAATTTGAAGAAAACTTTATGACAAATCTGGAAAACAGCAAGCAAACTGATGTGCTGGTGATGGACTTCCTAAAGGCTTTTGACCGTGTAAATAATTGTTTACTTCTACACAAACTTCAGAAATATGGGATCCAGGGCACTACTAAAACATGGATCTCTAGCTTCATCAAAAACCGATGTCATGCAGTTGTGGTGGACGGTACAAGCTCGCACTTTGTCAGTGTTAAGTCAAGGGTACCACAGAGCTCGGTGCTAGGCCCATGTTTGTTCCTAGCATACATCAATGACTTACCCGAGAAGCTGACAACTCAAGCAAGACTATTTGCAGATGACAAAGCAGTGTATAGGACGATCGCCAAACGATCTGACCATGACCAGATACAATAGGACCTCAATCGGTTAGCTGAGTGGGATGCGAGCTGGGACATACAATTTCATCCAGCCAAGTGCCAGACCCTGTCAGTCTCTAAAAGTTGTACTCCTCTACACTACTACTGTGAATTGCATGGCCATTTACTTGAGAATGTTTCCTCCGTTTGGTAACTGGGTGTTACCATTCAGAGAGAGGTCCGCTGAGACGAGCATATTAACAATGTGTGCAACCAGGCAAACAAGACACTGGGGTTCTTAAGGCGTAATCTAAAGATCATAAACTCCAGTGTCAAAGAAAGAGCTTATAAAGACTTTCTCCGGCCGCTTCTAGATTATACATCTTCGGTCTGGGACCCATTCAACCAGACGTGTATCCACATGCTGGAGACAGTACAGCAACGGGCAACTAGCTTTGTACTGAACCACAACAGGAATACCCCTAGTGTCGGCAGCATGCGGCAAACAGTGGGCTAGTCACTATTGGAGAAACGACGATGACTAACCAGGCTCTCTATGATTTACAAGATAAATAATGGGCTAGTCTACTGCTCTGGCATTAAACATAAACTAGTGTCTCTACCCCACAGACAGCGACGAGGCCATGACAGACAGTTCCGGCTCATACCAACAAGAGGCCAGAAGCTCATTCCCGCTAAAGACAATCAGGGACTGGAACAGGCTTTCAAAAGGAACAAATGAGGCGACAACACTTGACTCGTTTGCGTCTAATGCCTCAGGCCTTACAACCCCAGTGCATGATACACTCACTCAGTTACTCTTGTAACCAGTGAACTATCCTTAAAAAACACCAGGCCATAAACATTGCAAATCCCATCTACATTCATAGGAGCCATAATGATCAATAAAAGTATCGTGGGCCCTTAATATATAGAAGAAGAAGAAACATATTACAAAATAGAAAAAGAGATTTTCAAAGAATGTGTACATGTTAATGAGCTCTTTTAAAATTTCAAATATTATTAATTTTCATTTTATTCCGGTGAAATACCCAAATATCAAAAGAGTAGTAAGTATCTTTCTATATACAGAATAGAGCGTCGATGTTCCGCACTATTTGAGGAAGTGTGTGAATCGGATAACACATTTTTTAAAAGAAAAGGAAACCCAAAAAAGTCCATGTAATACAAAATATTCTTGCATTCTAGTTACGCAAGTATGATGCATTACTACGCTGTTGATTAACACTAGGCACGGTGTATTGGTGACAGAATGTTGATGTCAAAATTTCTACCTTCTCACCGAAAAAAAATTTGGAAAATTCCCAAAAAGAGTACGAGCTCTTAGGAGAAAATCTGAGAAAACTTTGTCTTTGAAAGCGTTTATTCTGAAATATAAATTAATTTACAATTATGCAGAACACATTATCCCTGTTCGGTCACTGCGTGTAAGCTCGCTATCTTGCTTTACGTTTATTTTGCAACATGGTTGGGAATATTATTCGCTTCTTGTATGCAATCTTTATATAATGCGCATTGCAAATATAAAATAAATAAAACTGAACGAAGTCTTGGGCATTTCGGACTACTGCTAATTCGTATAAAAAGCTATTGGAAAAAATAACGATCTACTGTACATTGAAATTGGGTACATGACATAACTCACACAAAACCAATGGAGACATATCTTTGGAATCTCGTATTAGGTCTCCAAGAGCATCTTTGGTAACCATGGTGATACGAAATTGATGATTTCCGATGCCAAGATCTAGGGTTTTCACATAGAGATTGTATTCATATATTGTTTGATGGGTGCCATTACTATCAGCTTCGTAATGCAGCATACGCTTTGTTACATTCAGTTGAACAAATGTTTCCTTTAACGAGATAGTAACATTTATAATTTGCATACACATATAACTTAATATATGGAAAACAATATATATATATATGTATATATATATATATATATATATATATATATATATATATATACATATAATCTTATTTTTACTGTATTTGTATGTTACTAAAAAGGTGGATCGATCAAGAGAAATCATCTTTTACAGCGCCATTCCATTGACGTGTGGTTTTTTCTGTATTTTGTCAAAATACCTTTATCAAAAGAAATGTAATTTCTTCTTTCTTTAAAGTCATTAAATAGAGGGTAAATAGTAAATAAATTTACTTTTTGAAAGACTACGAATGATGTTTAAATTGGTTACCAGAAATTTGATCGAAACAAATTTCATCGACGGAAAATTGATCGACGGTAATTTGATCGAAAGGAGATTTGGTCGAATCTTTTTTTTCAGTTTAGACGTTAAAATGTTCGTCAAATTTCTTTTTGAACGCACTATACTATATAGTAAAACAAAATAATGCGGTTAAAAAGAAATTTGACGCAAAATTGTAACGTATAAACTCGACCAAGTTTCCGTTCGATCAAATTTCTTTCGATCAAATTTCCGGATACGGTTCAAATTAAGTTATTTTTGGTGTATTTTTTGTTTTCCTTTTTTTTAAAATTATGTTATTTATTTTTTATAATAAACTTTTTGTCAGAACGTTGCACTTTCAAACATCTATTAAAGGAAGGTATTCGAAGCGCTTTTGTCTGGTGAACACTTTGTAAATAAATGTTTTTTGAATGTGCTGTACATTAGAATTATCGCATAGCTCAAGGACGTGCATAAATTGTGCTCTAGTGTGACCATGTGCTTACGGTAATGGGTGTTATTTTATTCATTTATTATGTTGCCAAATTGATCGTACGGTAGGTGTGTTTAAAGAAGGGGGAATAGTACGTTTTTTTTGGACTACCCGTAATCAGCATTTAGTAAAACTACTTCCCCGAGTGGGTGGGGGTGTATTTTAAGATGATAACAATGTCCAATAGGTAGGATTTGTTACATACGATACAATGTCAGTCTACAGTAGATTTAATCATTATTATATATATATATATATATATATATATATATATATATATATGAATATTGTACATTCAGTAAAGATTATGAAATTATAGACACAATAAATTTTTCAGAATTATTATTTTTTAATATCCGATTTTAACCCAATACATGACCAATTTTATGATTCATAAATTGTTATAATTCTCTAAGATTTTTCTCAAAAATTTCTAAATCAGATTTAAAATTGAAATCTTGTATTGGGGGGTCCTTAAATGTATTTCTTTCAAAAAGAGGCGTCTACACACGACGATTTACGATGAAAACATCTCCATAAAGAGTATCATCCAGATCTAACGTGATAAAATATGTTGCGTTATCCCTTTTAACATATTTGTGGATTCCGAAAAAAACGTATACATTTGTGTGAATCGTTGTCCCATTCGCCAACCGATTTTAAGAGAACAATTAAAAAAAAAAAACTATAAATAAATCGTGTCCCTTTTTGTAAACGGGCAATACCCACGGCTATAAAACGTGACATACATTTTACGTTTGATCTTATCGGAGCTACATGAAATAAAAAAATATACTTAATGGATAGCTCTAGAAAAAAATTCGCTCAGATGCATTTTAAAATCTGATTTTAACAATGGCATGTTTAAAACTCATAATATCGACCATTTTCGGGGCCATATATAAATATCGTTTTCATTATTTACTCTAACATGTTATGTGAATGATATAGTTTTGTACCAGTAAAGTCACAGGAGATGCAGGAAATGCCATTGTGTTAATGGCACTCCATCTTTATGTCTTCGCATCTCTTTATGCCAACGAATGCAGTTTCAAGTACAATTTAAACGATTCGATCATGTAAATATATCATTTAATAGTTGAAATCGGAGTTTGCCTACTCTTTGATGAATTGATGTCCAAGGTTAGAATTTGCATACCAGACGGGATGCTGGCGATTTACTACAGACCACCCTTTCTCTTTTTTTTATTGATTCACTTTAGAAAGTTTATCCACGCAGCTCACAATTATACTCGTAATATATATATATATATAAGAATGAGCTAGGCTAACCATAACTCTAAATAATCGAAACGATTTATATACAATCAGATTCATAAAAACAGTGATCGTGATTGTGTATTATTTTACCGAAGTCGAAAAAAATTGAATGCGCAAAAAATGAAATGTATCTGCCTTATCTTAATACATGTTTAAGTATTATTATTATAAATCTACACATACATTTACAATAACAATAAAGTAATTATTGCAAGCAGTTTAAAGAATTTAAAAGCTATGAAAAACAAATTTTAATTTTAAAAAAATAAATAAATTAAGGATTATAGAGTGTTATGACATTTATTATAAGGAAAACCCAAACATACTTTTGTTTGCGTTTTTAGTGCGTTGTTAATATTGAAAAGTAAAATTAAAAATAATATCTTATATATAAACAAGAAAATAACGTCAAAGTTTAATTTGCATAATTTACCCAAGCTCTAAATTTGATTTAATAACAGTGCGTAAACAAAAGAAAGAATGCATTTTGCTTTTCTTAAAAGTTTATTTAATAAATCTAATTGATTGCTTTTAAATTTTTAATAAAACACACACATAAACTTTAGATTTCTATTTTTAACATTTAAGAAGTTATTTTTTTCAATCCCAAACCAAAATATACTCTTTTGTTTATGTATAACTTAATGGAAACTTAACCTATAAAAATACGTCCAATAAGAAAATGCCGTTTAAGTCAATCAGTGCAACGAAACTCCATAGCCAAATAGCATTTACTGTTGAACTTATTGCTCATCCAAATAAGAGCAAACCATTTGAAGTGGGAAAGAAAAAGTATTTTCATGAATAGGTGACTAACAATCCAGTAGATGACTTTATTTATTATTTTATAAAATATGAAAAGGGGGGGGGGGTGGTTGTTGGGTGGTCGATACTTTCATTTTGTCTCATGCAGCACAAGATACACTTTAGAATAAACGAATACATTTAATTGCCAATTTAACCTTCTTCGGGTATACATATCGGGACTAGGAAATAAGATGTGTACATACTAACGCGGATGACAATATCCTTAAATCCTCTGATATTAGTTCTGAAGAAAGAGATGTTAAACTCTTTTTTTTTAATAAGCATATGCTTATCAAATAATAAAAGCAATTGCATTAACAATTACTTGGTATATTTACATAAGCCAACCATAAATATCAAGACCCAATCATTTTACAATCGTGAACAATTCATTTTGAAAAAATGGAGATGGCTTTTAATTTTCTTTTAAAACATGAACATATATTTGTGTTTATTACTTTTCGAAAAGTAAAGTGGGAGTTTATTGTTAGAGATTAATAAAATTTATGTAAAAAAAGACAATCAAGGCTGTAACAGAATTGAACAAAACTGTTGAGAGATTCTCCTTTAGATAAAATAATTATTTGTTTTTCGTTTGTATATTTAAAAAACAAAGGAAATATTTGGTTAAAATTGTATTGAAATATCAGTAGATTGAACTCCGTTTATATAAAACAAATTTGAATATGATAAAATTGTCTTTTGGCTAGGAATCGAACATTTTGTATTGTATCTTATGTTCATGACATGAACATTGACTTGCACTTTAATATTTCAAGCATGTCTTATCCATTTGAAGTTTACGTCCTTTACTTACATTCGTCTTGATCTCATAATCGAAGGAATCAACTTCGCCTGAAGTAGCATAATGACATTTTACGTGGACATTCGTGTCGTTGACCTCGTAGTAGGTGCAACCAGGAACAAAATCCTGTGGTGTTATGTTGTTCAAGCCTAAATGAAATATTAAACGCTCCTGGGGCATTCAGTATTTACATGTATCTACCAGACACTACAGACCAATACTAACGCAATGGAACCAATTATGAAAGAAAAGAATATTTATTTACTTTTAAGAAACACAGAACTTAAGTAGGGGAAATATTTTCAGCATTACTGAAACAAAGGATTTAAAAAATATTTTTAAAAAATTATCAATTTAAAAGATGTGTAATTTTAAATATATAATTCAACATAATATTTATCCCTTCATTTGAGACAATATTATCCACTAACAAATCTGCCAGATATCCATCAAGGAAACAGTAAAAATAAACAAACGGTATACAAAATGAGGTTAATTTTTTGTATTTACAGTAACCTTCTGTTAATGTGTTTTTGACCTTGTAAAGAAATTAACAATAGTAACGGGCATTCTGCAACTATTATATATTTTTTTATTTATTTCAAAAATATATTTTTTTTACAAGTGTTTAAATGAAGTGAACAAGAAATAAAGGTGTTCTCTAAAAAAAGAAATTGAAAACCAAAATGATTCTTTCATTTTAATGTTTTTATTAAAACAAAATTGTACCGAGTGTTGAAATTAAATTGTTTTTTTTGTTTTTTTTTTAAAACATCTTGACCTCAGTACCTAATTTACTTATATACATATATTTTTTTAGAAATTATTTTTTTTTTCTTATTTTTAAAATTTTAAACACAAACGACAATGCAATACTTTTCATTGGAGTTGAAAGAGTTTAAACGTGTCATTTATGTTTTTAAAATACTAATTTATATCCCACTGTAATGAATATATATTGGTTGGTTTATTGTTTAAAATTTTAATGGTTTTGAAATGCAAAGGTTCAGGGAAAAGTACAAGCACTTACTCAGAACTAGTGGTGACGTTAGCTTACTCGAGAATCTGGGCCTACTTCCAACTTCACCGAAGACGACCATAATAACTCCAAATTGGTGATACCCTGGTCCTAGAAGTAACCTTTGAAATGTAAAACTGCATTCGTTCAATAACATTGGTTCTCCAAACAGATTTTTGAACCTCTGCAGACTGTCTACGTAGTCACCCATGAATATCGGTATCTGGGTTCCCTGAAATTAAAAGCAAATGTGTACTCCATGAGTATCTAAATGTATATACTAAATTTCAGACCACAATTTTATTATATGTGATAATTTAAATACCTTGGCAAACTAATGTGCACATTTAATGAGATCTGTGAAAATGTTCATTTGATTTCAAGATGAAAAAAAAGGCATTTCTTAGACTTACATTAGTGTATAACACATACTCGCACACAACGTCAGACATTAACAGATTTGAAAGGCACACTACGTGAACCGTTGCTTCGCTGACTGTGGGGAAGTTACAGACGGGATCAGACGAAGAGATTGTATAGTTATCTGCGAAAACATATAGTTATTAATTATAATTAAACACATATCTCTAAAACTATAAAACGAATATTAATGACTTGGGCTTACGCAGTTGCAGTTTTTTTTTTTAAACCGGGTCAGTGTAGTTTGAGAAAATAGACGGTTGATCCAAGTGTTTAGAAACATCATTTAACTTCTTATTTTCTAAAATATATGCCGGCCTATACACGATAGGCGTACACAGTGTCACATACCCTACCAATCGGCCTTTGATAAATAGGTTTACAAGCCATCTTACACCCTGCCATCAATTAAATAATAGGCCAACAGACAGTCCTACCTCTACATTCTTGCCTTTGAAAAAGTGTCCTACTTATATTACTAAGACATACCCGTGGCTTTTTAATGATTATGTAATAGTTGCCCCCTCCTATAAACAATAATCTAACTTTTTTTCCTGAGTTCAAATAATACGCGTGACGATCGCTGAGAGACAGCTATTTATTTATGTTAGTTCTGTGTTTAGTAGGGTGATGGCCGGTTATCAAAAAGAAGCAGGAAACACCAGGAGCAAAATATATATGAGAGATAGCATGGTAAATAATGCAGTCCCCCGAGTTCTGGTTGAACAATGTGTGGTGGATTGCTGCATAAAGAGGCGTAGCCACCGAAGCCCTAGCGCTACCCGGTTAACAAAACAATCATTCTCAAGCCTGCCTTGGCAGAAAAAGGACATTCATCATATCTGTCAAAAATAGATACATTTAAAGTTCTACAAGCAGTGGAAAATTTCCAGCTGAAAATAAAACAACATAAAAAAGAGTATTGACCATGATTACATGTTGCCGTTAAAGGAATGAGTCATGAGGTGGGTAGTGGCAACATCATACCAATGATTATATTTACCAAGCATTTGATATAGCTGTTCCTATGCAACAGTGTCGTCCCGGCTGGCTGCTTCGTAAATAGGTTGCATGGTAGAAGCTCACTGTAGAAATCCTTACTAGCGGATGTCTGACGCTTTCACGGGATGGGAGGGGGAATATTTTAGGACATAAATACAAAAGCTTGGGACATTCGACTGCCGACGCTATCAGAGTAGCATCACTTGGCTGACCGGATATTTTTGGGCTGGGGTGGCGTAAGTTGGTAACTATCGCGTCGTCCTTGCAAGGCAATATCCCCAACGTACCGCTTTGCCGCTGGATTTCTCCGGTTTGACATAAATATGTTTGGGAGAGCATAAAAAGTGTATAAACTTGACAGACGTCTTTTTGACGCAACACTCTCATTTACATTTTCAGTAAATAATGCGTTATCTTGCTACTCGAATCACATAACAACAAACATTGTTAGTAAATCATGTAATTCAATCTGAAACTATACTCGTTTTAAATATTTCTTACACCTTTTTTCTCAAAGAAAAAATTACACTGTACATACAAACTTGTAATTTTAACTCGCTTACCATTAATTTTTAACTGTAAAACATCGGTCCTGACCAGTGTTTCATAATTATTGGCGATTTCTATAGACCAATAAACATTGACATTAAACAATCCGGGAAGCAGATCTTGAAAATCAACATTTAGTGAACACCATTTAAAATCCAATTTTAATTCAGGGTATTTCTGAATGTAATAATTCAAATCCAGAACAGAATAGGATGAGTATTGCAGTCCTTGTCCATCTCTATAGTGTGACATAATCTGATTTATCTGAAGGAAAAAAAAAATGTTTTTTTTTATTTTTGTAATACTATTTTTATATTATAACAATAGTTAAAAATAATAAATAATGTCTATGAAAGACTACCCTTTTTAGCGATATTTATAATCGCTATTCAGAAACGTACAAAGTGGTTAAGGATATCTATGCTCTTCCAAAATTATATTTGATCGAAGTAATTTCAGTTCTCTTGCAATTGAAGTGTCTCTTTTATAAAACGTCGATTTTGAGACTTGAAAAATAATAAAATAATTACAGCAAGAAGACATATTCAATAATTATGTGTCTTCACGGCAAAAAAAAAATATATATAAAATATGTAGTTTTTTGAGAGTTTATTAAACAATATTTTAATTTGAGTACATACTTTCAGTGGCATGTCAATGGGTGCATGGTGGGTTTGAGTCGAGACCGACGTCACTCTCACCTATTCTACATCACCATAATGTTTTAATGACAAGCACGTTATTTTAAGGACAATTTTTGTGTAAATTACGATATTGAACCTGAGAAGATTTTAAAAAATCAACAACATCAAAATAAACTATATGTATATGAATATCTGTAATATTTAAATTAACAAGTACGTGTAGGTATATTACTATGACTCTATGTCAATCGAACATGAGATGCGAACCTATTTTTAAAGCTTTAACTTCTTGAATGACATTCCCACCAGTTTATGTTTCATATTGAGTATAATATTTTAAAGCAAGCTTAAAAAAGTAATTTCTCTAAATAAAATTCGTTCATATTCTACTGTGATGATATTTGTATCATATTTGTACGGACTGTGTGTAAATCTACTGACTGGTAGCAACCAGAGTTAGTTTCATAATTGTATCTAATTTATATAAAAGGTCAGGATGCCACCATAACCGAGAGCCCAAAGAACGGGATGCTAAAAGTGCGGGCGTTTTACAATACATTTATGACGATAAGGGGGATAACGAAACGTTGTATCTTAATGTATTTGTGTAAGAGCTGTAAGATCTTAATATCTTTGTGTTCATCTTAGCCATGACTATAGATGAATACTTTGATAGACTATGCTCTTACATCATCTCATTTGCTAGTTTAAACAATGACAACCAATACCGATACACCAACACCAACCGGATTATTTGTGCACTAATGTTTATTCTCTAACAATTAACTATCGTGGATTATATAATAATGAATTCGTTCCAGCAAAACACAATAATCAACACATTAACGTACAACAGACATCAATGCACAACGATAACAACCACTAAACTAACACGTCATTTCCCCCTACCCAAATACGTCGCAACAATCTCACACAATAGATACAGTTACACATTTACTCTCTAACTAGCATATTTTACATACCAAACATAACAACAATGATCTACACATAACAGCAAAGATCTCATACTCTTGACAGGGGAGATATTGTAATAATAAATTGTAAAGGATAAACAGTAATATATATGTTTATGTGTGTGTATTTATTTATTTAAATTGAGTGGTTTTGGAGGACTTTCAAGATAATTTATTTTAGGTGTACGCATTTTAATAAAATTTTAATCAGAATGTTTCACTTACAAGCATATATTACAGGCTAGTTGTCCGAGCACCGTATTGTGTTTTTTGGTTGCTGACATTAAAAACGAATATTTTTTATATGTTCGTAAAAAGAGTGCGAATTAATTAGTTTGGAGACTTGGACATAATGCCTGTCAACGAAATCATGAATTGAAACCGTTCAATGTCAGTCACTCCGATACAGGGCATGTTATCTGAAATGAGATTGTCCCGAAATTCAATGTTTAAAAAGGTAAATATAAATATTTCCTTTTATGGGAGAGCATTTAACTTTTAATAGTTACTTTACCAAATTGATTTTGACTATGTGTGTGATTATAACGCTGTATCGGGTCTTATCAGAATACAAACCGGAGCACAGCGGAGCATATTAGCTAGTTTTATATAAAACCTCAATGTCTTTGTCATTTTCCATTGATTTCAACATATTTTTTTAAAAAGTATTTTTGTTATGGAATCTCTAAAATACACTGCTATAAGTTATAATATTTTTTTTTTTTTTTAAATGTCTTTGAAAAATTCCATCCGATTTCAATGATATTAATCTGAAATTTTATCTGAATTATTTTATGGAGCCCAGACATTTTAAAGTACACTTTTAGAGTGGGCTCCAATCGGGAATAGTTAATTCTTTTTTGATGGAAACACGACCATACCTTTTCTATCAGGGCGTACATTTTAAATTTTCGACAATACATCATTAAGAGTATAAAATTGATTGCTTTTTTAAATCCATCTTTTTGTTTTAAATGTTGCATATTTTAAAAGCTGCTACCTCAACATCTGTGTCTTTTTAATATACAAACAATAATATAACGATAATTGTATGATTTAATGAAGTTATAAACAGTGAAGGTAAAAAGGGGGGGGGGGGGCTTTGCACATAATGATTTTATCGCACTGGGTGACAAAAGACCCCGGCTAATAATCTCATACATTTTTAAAATTTTTAAAATAAATGAACTGGTAAATAGAAACATGTCTAATGTCAAATAAGCACAAAAAAACAAAAACAAATGTGAGCAACTTTTGACATGAACTCACTTGTGCTGAGCAAAACGAGTGTGGGGGCAAAAAATTGGTCATAGCTTGAAGACGAATTGTCCTTCCATTATATGGTAGAAAAATGTTCTTCCATTTGACTTGTGTAGGCTGTGCTAAATTTAAAACATTAAAAAGGTATAGTAATTACTTACAGCTACGATAAATTGTGAGATATTTATTTATTTTTTTTTGTTTTTGTACATCCAAAACATCAATAAAATCGTAAACATTCTTTCAAGTGTATTAGTACAATCAATTGTGTAATATATATATATATATATATATATATATATATATATATATATATATATATTTAAAATTAAAATAAAGTTATTATTTATTTTTTTAATATATTTGTTTTTTTTTTATTTGTAATTTGATTCATTTAAGATATGTATTAACTCTGTTGTAAAACTATGGGTATTATAAAAAAGGAATGACACCTCAATAACAGCTGATGATTGTTGTATTTGTTTGTGAATTTGCAGATCATTCACATGAAAACCAAACAATGTGTCGCAACACAATCTGATATGGTCATCCACCATGACCAATAGATGCGTCCGGAAAAGTTTAGCTACTATCCACTAATCTTAAAAGTTGAAATTAATAACAGATCGTAAAATGTAAGGTTTAGATATTACTATAATTTATATATATATATATAACTTTTTTCATATTGAATGCCTATGTTAGACGTTCAAGTTATGTCATAATTTGGTACGCATTTTGAAAAAAAAGCCTTGATTCAGAACGGTACGCAATCAGACGTTTATTTAGGGACGTTTTCAGTAAGGTTTTGTTTGCCGTACGCACTATACATAAAACTTTATTCTCTGTGCGCAGTACCTTTGACTTTCAAAAAATATTACAACACATTTCATCATTACAAATTGTGCCATTGAGTACACTAATATTCTTTACAAAAAAAAAAAAAAACAACAGAAAATACCATTGGCCCATTTTAAGAAACTATAGTTCATTAAATTATTTAAGTGTTGTTGAACAAGGTGACTTCATTTGAGTAGGTCATTGGGGAGGGGTGGATTTGAGAACCCTGATTTCACAGAAAATTAAGTGATATCAGTATTTAGGATAACATAATATCAAAATATAGCAAGAAATTAGAAGGAAAAAAATAAATAAATAAAATGGATACGGATTCAGAAAATGTAAATATATGAAGGAGTTGTTGACAAAATATGAGTGCAGTAGCAAGCAAAAAGATGGATCAGTACTTTAGACGCAAGGGAACTGTCAGTAGGAAAATCTGAATCTGTAGCGGCTCTGATCAATGGTCAAATAAATTCAGCTGGCTTGGAATCATCCTAAGTTTATACTACATTTTGATCGACATCATATTTAGTTCATACAATTTGGGCTACAATGTTTCCACTATTTATTTTAAAACTCCTCAACTATGAAAAAGACGGCGACCAAATTGTGAACAATATACCTTCGTCACCAGATTCACTTCACTAGAAAAGTACCTCGATATTGTTCATAAGGAAAAGTAAATTATCAGTAACTTGCAATTGCAATCAACAATGCAGTTCTGGACAAAAATATCATAGGATTTACATGCATTGCCCAATGCTATGACGGTGCCTCGGTGATTAGTGGCAGCATTCGGGGTGCGCAGCCAAGGAATAAAGAAAGAACTTCACAGGTAAATTACATCAACTGGCACGCTCATCGCCTGAATAATAACCCAGGTATGAAAGTATATGCGATGACGTTGTCATCCTTTCTACCACACATTCTCTCTTTATATGTCCGTGTATGTTAGTGACTCTCGGCATAAACTATGTGTACAAGTAATAGTTGAGTCATTGAAGTACAGACTGCTGACAGGTTAACAAAATCAGAAGCTCAAAGGCTGTAAAAAAACGACTTCCTTCAATATCATGTGTGCCTTGTTAATAACCATAACTTCTGCTAGAATACACCAAATAACATATTAAGGCATTTACAAACAGTGACACATGGTATGGAACTTTGCAAAAATCTGATGCATTATGAGTTCGAATTGGAATTTCCCTGAACGATGACAACTACGACAGGTAACAGTGACACAAAGAGCTCAGGCGATGTGAAGACAAGTATCACAATATTGTGTGCTGTCATCAACTGGTAAAACTGTTACAGAAACAACTCAAACTAATAAGAGTTCAGTGCGTGCCAGAACATATTTTACGGGTTTAGTCAATCTTATCATTGAAGTCGATGCTTGATTTGAAGTTAATTGTAGTGTTCTAACATGTATGTCTACATTAAACCAAAGTTTATCAAACAAAGTATGCCCGTATTCAGTTAATGAACTTGCAAACTATATTCTACTTGTGTTATGATTAAGGTAATGATTCACACACATCTTTTTTCTGTTATATTTTATCAAAATCATTAGGAAAAAAAATGAAACATTGTGACCATTCATCGAGTTTCAAAATACTTCAATCGTCTTCTACGTGATTTATTGAGCTCTTGAAAGTAATCGATTTTGTCCTAACCCTGCCGCTAACTACAGTTAAAAACGAAAGTCTATTATTTGTATGCAGTGAACACATCTCAGAAACAGATTGTGGGGGGGGGGATACAACTTAATGAGCTCCTGGTAAATTGCATGCCTCCAAGAAGTTGCAAACATTCGAAATTTGAAGATAGATTGATGATGTTAGTCCTTTAAAAGAAAGAAAGTATCCTTCGTGACAGTAAATCATTTTAGGACATTTTGTATGTTAAGTTGACAAAAATAGAGTGTGTATATCCTTTTCACAACACTTGCAAGTTGCACTGTATAAAATACATATACATACATCAGAACCTAATGTCTAACTTATTATATTTAGTGACAACTAGACAAAGACAATATCTTTTATGCATACACCTAGCAGAACTGGCTTGAAAATTCAGACGAAATAACTCAACAAGCCGGCGATATTTTGGTTTTGCCCCTCCTCTAATGAAACATAATTTAGATTGTGTCCTGGTTAAACATTAGTACATAATTATTGCAATTTGTTAATATAGCCCCGAATCCAAATGTAGTAAAACTACGTCAATGAATGTGCCTGTGCATTTTATGAGTATGTCTCATAGGCACAATTCGTTATATATGGAAACATTGGAGTTCATAACTGATTTATCTTATTTTTATATATATATTTTTTAATATCTACTAATTTTATTTTCTTTATAAGCGTCACAAATGACACACGATAAATTTATGTCTGGATTTTAAACTGGCACCAGATAATACGAAGCTGGTGTATCTCTTGAAAACAGTGCAATCCACTAAACAATAAAAAAAATATATTATTCTTGTATTCATCAATATATAATTGATGATTTTTAAAAAGTTGTTGGCCTTAAATTAAAAATAATAATAATTGAAATCCTTACTTTTTTTCTTTTTAAAAATATGTATTATGTATTTCTCTGGTATAATATCATATTATTATATTATATGTTTTCTTATATAGCGCGGTACCCCAGCCTAGGGCTAGGCTCACCGCGCTGTACATAAAAATATTAGCAAAGGAAACATAATCGTGACAATAAAATAAAATGCATTTATGTGATAAAAAACAGCTGTATAGAGACAAAACAAAAACGAATTCATGTTCACCCCACCCATCCCAGAACTTTTACATGACATACCATGGACGGCAGCTAGCAGCATTGTTTATCGGTCAGATGTGGGAATCAGTCGGGGTAATAGAGTTTAAAGAGATGTGTTTTGAGTGCAGTTTTGAAGGCCTGTGTGGTTGGTATATTGCGGATGTGAAGTGGCAGATAATTCCATTGTTTGGGGGCGCAGAAAGAGAAAGATCGTTCACCATATGTTTTAGTACGTGTCTTAGCAACGGACAGAATACGCGTGCCTGCGGAGGAGCGAAGCTGTCGAAGGGGTGAATAGATAGAAAGAAGTTCGGTTAGATAGGAAGGGCAGGAATCGGAGAAAAAGTTATGACAGAGAACAGACAGCTTGTAATCAATGCGTGCCTGTATAGGAAGCCAATGAAGTTAGTGGAGTAGTGGAGTGACATCATATACTATATAAATGAGAAAATATGTATGTTTCCTACATTGATGTGACATGACGTCCCTATGCTGGATGTTCTTGTATTTAACAAATAAAACAACATCAACAAATATTTTTTAAAAAAAAAGATAAAAAAAGTGATACTGTGTTGAAAGCGAACATGCCATGTTTTCATTTGGTTAATAAATGACTGACTGCTTTGAAGCTGTATGAAGGAAATAATAGATCAAGGTTTGCGGAAGTTGGAATCAACATAGAGAACAATAAGTGAGGAACGTTTTCTATACGATCGGCGTACACACGATTACAATTAAGAGCTAAAGCTTTGATAAACGCAGTGTAAATGTACTTGAAATATCTATGTCACAAAATATCCACCTTTGTCGGGGCCAGATATACTAATTCTATTGTCCTTCATAACGCTATATCTCTTGCATTTCATTTCACCCGAATTTACATGAAGATTGTATCTAAAATTTAACTTTAAAATTAATTGCAAGCTGTTTATAGGACGATTATCTTATTCAGGTAGCTGACGTTGGCTTTTTTTTAACTTAAAGGTAAATTGTCTAGTCTTTTGAGTAACAATGTTTTGATATATTTGTATGTAAATGTAATATATTTTGAAAAAAAAAACAAGTTCTTGTTAAATGAGGTTAAAGAAGATTGATTAAAAACAAAATAAATCAATGTTTAGATCAACTTAGCTCTGTTCACCAACATTAGAAACCATGATGTTCATCAAGCCAAATTAATATTTCCATTTTATTGTTGATGGGATATTTACAAACTATCCGTGTGTAAATAAAATTTAAAAAAATCCTAGTAAAAATGGAAATAGATTGCGTTATGTTATTAGAAAGATAATGTCAAATTGCAGTATTAAGTGTGATTATGACTAAGCAGTATTTTTTTTCTTCATTTAATCTTATTCAATATTAGATTTTAATGTTTTATATAAAGTGTGGAGAATTTTACCTGACATATTTTTGAAAAAACAATTGCCTGCACTAATATATGAATGATTGAGACGTCAAAGAAAATAACACTCAACTACAGCGTTCTCTTGTAATTATAAACCCATCTTACAGCACCGCTTAAAGAAAGTCGTACATTTGTGTACACTAATAAAAACGTAGCTTGTACGTTGATGACCAAACGCCCGCAGCGAAAATCCATGGCATGTGTTTATTTGTGTATTTCATATAAGGAACAACATTAACATTTGGTCAACGTGTCCAACCTGATGTCAGAAAAAAGAAATTGATCTAGCCTAATTTAATCATATTTTAATAGTAAACATATTTGCAAAATGTAAGATCTCAATGTCCAGTAGTTTTAGAGTGCATAACATGGAAACAATGAAAGAAACACACTAATATACACACCAACATTTAGCATATTACCTAATTATAAAGTATAAAGTTGTTGTTTTTTCCGGGCTTTTTAAAAATATTATCCTGTAAACTGATACGTTATATATATATATATATAAATATATATATGAATATATGTATATATATATATACATATATTTAATTTCAAATATATACACTAACAAGTACCCGGCTTGCGTTGCAATGTCACTCGTATAAATAAAATGTTGTTTTTATTATGTTTTTAATTTTTTTTTTTATATTAATTAAAAGGTTTTCCAAAGCGTGAGCAGGCCACACATAGATGTCCATGGAATAGTCATGGATGTTCAACATTTACCCCACAATTGTAGCGATTGATCCATCCAGGCAATTGCTATGTTTGAAATTATATTTATATAGCTCATTTAGTGCTCATAAACAAATGTAGGGTCCACGCCCCAAACGAAACATTGTAAAATGGTTGTACTTATTCAGGAACATTTTGCGGGCGTACACACAACAACTCACCAAAGTTTTATCGCAATCAGATGAATGGTATAGGAACGCATATGCAACTTATATTTGAATAGCTCATATCAGAAAAAAAAACTATTTGCGGGCCCCAAATCTACAACTGATTATTGCAAAATAGTTATGGTTATACAAATTCAGAAATATACTTGTCATGTCAATTCAGAAATATACGTGTCATGTCAATTCAGAAATATACGTGTCATGTCAATTCAGAAATATACTTGTCATGTCAATTCAGAAATATACGTGTCATGTCAATTCAGAAATATACTTGTCATGTCAATTCAGAAATATACTTGTCATGTCAATTCAGAAATATACTTGTCATGTCAATTCAGAAATATACTTGTCATGTCAATTCAGAAATATACTTGTCATGTCAATTCAGAAATATACTTGTCATGTCAATTTATAAATATACTTGTCATGTCAATTCAGAAATATACTTGTCATGTCAATTTATAAATATACTTGTCATGTCAATTCAGAAATATACTTGTCATGTCAATTCAGAAATATACTTGTCATGTCAATTCAGAAATATACTTGTCATGTCAATTCAGAAATATACTTGTCATGTCATAAAAATATTGAAATGTCGCTGTTTGTAATTGATTAAAATTACATCCACCATCGCATTAGGTCTTTTTGAAATTATATTTATATAGATCATGTTAAAAACACAAAGTAAGGGCCGCTATCCCGAAATGTATTGTTTTTAAAATGATTGTACTACTTTAACGACCGACGCAGGCGGGCGCATATTAATTCAGCAACGTTTTATCTCAATCGGATGAACGGTATAGGAACGAATAGAGAAATTATATGTATGTAGCTTAAAAAATTGGAACAGGAATGTAAGGCCCCCGGCAACAAACTGAATATTGGATAATGTTTGTATTACCTCAGAAACCTACTTTTTAAGTAAAAAAATAAATAAATGTCGCTATTTGTATTTGATTAAAATTATATCCATCATTAGCTCTGTTTAAAATTATACTTATGTTGCTCATATAAGCTAAAATAAATTTAGGGTCTCTGGCTGAGAATGGAATATGTTAAATAAGTTGTAATAAATCAAAAACCATTTTCAGCCATGATCATTAAAAATCATCACAGTTTTATCTCAGGCGTGATCATAACTACTCATCACAGTTTCATCTCAGGCGTGATCATAACAACTCATCACAGTCTTATATCAGGCGTGACAATAACAACTCATCACAGGTTTATCTCAGGCGTGACCATAACAACTCATCACATGTGTATTGCAATCGGATAAATGGTATAGGAGCGTACTTTTCATTTTTAAATAGCTTATATAAGACTAGACGAACTTAGGCCCCTGGCTCAAATCGGAATCTTTTAAATTCTTGCAAAAATTGGAAAACTCTTGCAGGCTTGCGCCAACAACTCAACAAAGTTTGTATGCAATCGAATACATGGTATAGGAGCACGAATAAAAATTAAATTTACATACACTTAAAGAAAAACAAAAGAGGGATTTAGGGTCAACGACTCAAGATGAACCATCTAAAAAGGGTTTTAATCACTTTTAAAAAATGCGTGGGTTTGTGGACAACAAGTCATACAAGTTTTATCGCAAGCGCATACGGTTTGAAATTATATTTATATTGCTAATAGCAAAAACAAATGTACGGCCCCTGGCTCAAAACAGAATATTTTAAAATGGTTGTAATAATTCAGAAACCGTTTCGAGCATGCGCACCGCAACTCGAAACGGTTTTATATCAATCTGAAAAATGGCGTATTAGCGCATACGAAAATTATATTTACGTAATAGAAAAAAAAATGAAAAAAATAAAAATTAGACACCTTGAACAAAAAACGGAATGTTCTAAGAGGGTTGTAATATGCGGACAACATCTCACCAGAGTTTGATTGCAATCGTGTGAATGGCGTAGTAGCGCATATTGTACATGTTTACAGATAGGGCTGACCCTAACATTTGCGGAGCCCTATGCGAAACGGATTGCGCGGGACCCATTCTGGGTAGAGGATAAGGATAATAAGTGAAAATTAAGATTTTTTATTAGAAAATGAATTTGGGGCGGGGCCTATGAAAGTGCGGGGCCCACTGCGGCCGTATAGGTTGCAGTGGCCTAAGGCCGGCCTTGCATACAGAAGAAAAAATTCATGTATATATATAGTCCACACACCTGTAGCGATTGATCCACCCACGCAGTAGCTCTGTTTTAAATTATATTTAGATAGCTCAAATATTTATTATTTTTAAAATAAGGCCCCCGGCCCCAAACGTAAAATTTTAAAATGGTTGTACTTTTGTCACACACAAACTGAAATGTCGTTTGTATTTGATTGATTTCTAGCCACCCATGCAATAGCACTGATTGAAATTGTATTTGTATAGCTCATATAAGAAAAACATAATTTGGGGCTCTGGCCGGAAAAGGAATATTTCAAAATAGATAAGCTAATTCAGAAACAATTGGTGCGCACAACAACTTACCAAAGTTTTATCGCAATCGGATGAATGGTATACGAACGCATACGAAAATTATATTTAGCTCATAAAATTGGGGAAAAGGAATTTAGGTCCCCGGTCCCAAAACGGAATATTGTCAAATGTGTGTAATAATTCAGAATCATTTTCATTTTTTTACAATTCACACAATTTTCATCACTTTGGATTTATGGTATAGAAGCAAATACGGGATATACTTGTATAGGTATAGATATAGTTTACCTTTCTTGCAATTATTCAAGGATGATCTGTCTGTCTGACTGTTTGTCTCTCATGCTGTCTCTCTGTCTGTCTCTCTCTCTATCTCCACCTGTCTCTATGTCTCTCTGTCTGTCTCTCTGTCGCTCCGTCAGTCTCCCTGTCTATCTCTCTTTCTATCCGTCACTCTGTCTGTCTCTCTCTCTATCTCTCTTTCTCTCTGCCTGGCTCTCTTTCTCTCTGTCTGTCTCTCTGTTTCTCTGCCGGTCAATATGTCTCTCTGTCTGTCTGTCTCTCTGTCTCTATGTTTGTCTCTCACACTGTCTCTCAATCTGTCTCACTGTCAGTCTCTGTCTATCTCTCTGTCATTATGTTTGTCTCTCTGTCTGTCTCTCTGTCTGTCTCTCCGTCTGTCTACATCTCTGTCTGTCTGTTTGTCTCGCTGATTGCCTATCTTTATGTCTCCCCTTCTGTCTCTCTGTCTGTCTGACTGCCTGTCTGTTTGTCTGTTTATCTACCTATTTACCATCTACATGCCTGCCTGCCTACCTACCTACCTGCCCACCTACCTACCGACCTACCTATCTACTTAAATATCTACCAATCCAGCTACTATCTTAGATAATCTATCTACCAATCCAGCTACTATCTTAGATAATCTATCTACCCATATATATATATCTATTTATCTACCTATATCCCTACCTACCTACCTACATATCTATATACCTACTTACCTACCTACCAACCTACCTGCCTACCTATCTTTCTACCTACCTATCTATCCATCCATCCATCCATCCACCCATTCATCCTCTCACCCACCCACCCTTCCAACCATCCATCCTTTCATCCATCCATCAGTCTAGCTATATTTTATCTACATCTCTATCTATCTATCATCTATATGTGTATTTGTCTGCCTGTCTGTCTGTCTTACTATCTCTCTATCTATTAAAATCTCTATTTTTAAGATTAAATTTTCACTTGTGTAAAATGATTGGGTTTTGATATCCCTGGGGATAATTATGAACATATTTTTATGTTTTGTTAAAGTGATTGATTTTCTTAATTGGTTAACTTATGTTCATATGTAAAATGAGAATATAGCTTCTTTTTTTTACAACTTAAATGTCATTGGATTGAAAGATATTGTCATCCAAGTAAAAATGCATAAACTCAATTTCCTACCATCGATATAAATGTATCGAAGAAGGTTAATTATTGATCAAATTTATTCTGAGGCTTATCTTGTGCTGCACTGGGCAAAATAAATGTATAGTGTATAGTGGGCTACACAGATTTAAAAAAAAAATAAATAAATAATCCACTTAATTGTAGCCCCCTTACTTACGCAGAAGATTATTTTTACAATTTAATAAGATTATTTTATATTTAGAAAAGTGATAAGTGCATTAAAAATGCTATTTGGCTATTTAGTTTTGTTACACCAATTTAATTAAAAGGCATATTCTTATTAACATTATTTTTAAATGTAGAGTTTTACTACTTTATAAATTTCATAAAAGTTTATTTTTGGAATGAATAAAAAGTACAAACTTATTAAATGTTAAAAATACAAAGCTAAATTAGTATTTAAGTTTAGCAATTTAAAAAGCAATCAATGCTATTTACTAATTTCTTATAAGAAGGGGAATGTACATCATCAGTTTTGTCACGCTTTTTTATTAAATCAGATAACTTTTAGCTATGACGTCATTTGAGTGATTATTTAGAACTAATTAATTTTAATTTTATTTCGCCTCATTGACAACGCGCTAAAGAACGCACTAACAACAACTGATATTTAGGTTTTCCCGATAAATGTGATTACTGTGTATTTCTTTGATCATATTTTTTCTATTTATTTTTTTTTTCATAACTTTTAAACGCATATAAAATGCGAAGATAGTTCCTTGGTTGTTTCTTTATATGTATTTGTAATTTATAATAATAATACTTAAACTTTTGTTAAAATAAAAGCAGAAATATTATATTTTTTGCGCATGTAAATGTATTCGATTTCCGTAAAACAATAGAAAATAACTATGCTTTTTTTAAGAGTCCGAACGTATCAAACTATTTTCGGCTCTTTGGTGTTATGTCCCTATAGCTCATTCTTATATAGTATATCAATAAATATATATGTATAAATGTATACATATATATGTGCATTTTTAATTTTTCTTTACTAAACAATTTAAAACTGAACGTGTCAGAATGCAAAACAATATTTAAATCAGAGATTAAAAAATTTAAATAAAACATGCTTACCATTCACTTCAAATGTGTTGCACACAGTCACCTGCCGATCATTGTATTCACACGTTAAGTTTGTCATTCCAATGAGACTTGCCAGATTAGAAAACGTGACCTCACCGTACACAGTGCTCCGTTTAATATACTGACCATCGACATCTAAAGTGACTGAAGCGACAAATAAAACGTTATTCACATTCGGTATGATGGGATGACACATTGCAGTATCACATATGTTTAATATCACTTTTTTACGTGTCTCTTCACTGTGCACACTCCACGTTAAGTTAGAGGTGGCCGCTCCGCCGACTTGACATGAAAAATGGAACTCAGCGCCTTCTTGTAAGGAGCATGCTATCTCGGATGTTACTGTGAATTAAAACATTTAATAACTGTTAAGTTTATTTTTTTTAAAAATAAACATATTTAATTATGTATGATTTTAAATGCACTACATACTTAAATGTGTATATTCTGGGTCTTTGAAAATAATCCCAGGATACAAAATATAAGAAGATCTTTTCATTTTAAGGATCTAACCTCTAAGTTCAAGTTACAAATTTAAAAAAAAAAGAAAGCCTGTGCTTTAATCATGTTTTCACACTAATGCACCAATCTCTTTAACACTTACACACGTGTACTATGTCCCAACGATATCATAATAAGGACAACCCATGTTTAGCACGAAATATTTGCAATGTATAGACAAATCAATGCGCATGAAGAAGCAGGGGAAAAAACAACACAACAGCGACTCAGCTTGTGGTTCTAACAGTGAAAATTGGATGTTTCCCTGCTTTGAGATATGTGGGATTTTTTAATAAAAAAATAATAAATGTGTTAATCAGGATGAACATGTGGTTGTACAATAAATATTCATTAAAAATTTAACAAAAAATACGTCTTTTTGTAGATGTTTGTTTTATCAATACATGAATTAAGACAACCATGGTTTGTGTCCACCCATTTATCCACCCAATCGAGGCACGGTCTATCCGTCCATTCGACCATCATCAACACATCAGTCAAGCTATCCGTCCATATGTCTGTCTATCTGCCATTATCCGTGCATCAATTAGGTCTACTTATTGACTTATTCACTTACTATCTACCCCACAAAAACACATTAAAATGTTAATTTAAAAGATACTTGCCATAATGTCTTTTGATGATCATTAAAATAGTTATCAAACATATATTGGAAGATGTCATCTTCAGGTAAATCATCATGGATGAGAATTGCTGACTTTCTGACTTGTTATAATAACTTTAACGTAATGAATATGTTCACTTTTTTCACTTTAAAAGTAAAAATAATGACTAAGTATATTCATTTTTCTATGAATATGATATATATTATACAAAATAATAAAAGTACCTCTTGGAATAAATCGTTAAAATAACTCTTCAGTTTTCTTATAAAATAAGTCCCACTACTCTAGGTCAAGCAGTCGGCTTTTAACTGGCACGTATTGAGTTTCCATAGATTGTTCATTTTTAGACTTTTAAAAAAAAATATCAACCAATTAAACTAAATTTATAATAAAGATTTTTGTTGATTGCGGTTGTAACTTTAACTATCACTTTCAAAACACTTGATAACTATTGTGAAATTCATAAATTTTGTTGTTTTCACTCTCTTCTTAAGTAAAATGAAATTCGAACTATATTAAGTTTTTTTAAAGAAAAATGAATCTTTTAAAGGTCGGATTCGTGTTGTTGCTGACATTTTTCAAAACTGTCATAAAATCGTTTAAAGTAATTTAAAATTCGCTGCTGATTAAAACGTGCTAAAGGACAAAACAATATATACAAATCGTGATAAATATCTTGTTCAGATAACGAAAAAAGGAACTTTTCAATAGTTGAAGAACAAATGAAGAACATATTTACAACCACGTTTCTTGAGATGTAAATTACACTTAAACTAATCTTTTTTTTTTAATTTCCAGGACTGAATTTAGCATAACACTAATTGATTTTGGTGGTTCAGGACAATATTTTTTTAACATGTACTTATGTAGCACTGAAACATACAACATCTGTTTTAGGTAGTGTTTGTATTACTAGACAGCTGTGTTTGTGCTAGTAGTAAACAAAACAAAAAAAATAAATGTCAACCGTGTAAGCAACAAAAAAATTAAATTAAAAAATGAAACAAAAAAAAAAAAAAAAAAAAAAAAAAAAAAAAAAAAAAAAAAAAAAAAAGAAAAAAGGAAAAAAGAAAAACGTGACACTTATCCTCATGTATTTCTACATAATCCAAAACACATACATTGGGGAAATGACATCACAATAAAAATGTGCCAAGACTTTGGGAGTAAAAAGTGCAAAAAGATAGGTTATTCCATGAGGAAACAGTATCTGAATTTAATAATACCAACACAGTTCTTAAACAAATAATGGTAACGAAGACTAGAAACACCCAAACACGCCAAAACGATTTTGACAAAAATGTAAAAAAAAAAAAAAAGTTGAATGGGTTTGCAAGAGATTGAGACAAGAGCCGTAGACCCGGAGGCTTGAAATGAACAATGGTAAAGGCTTTAGATCTAGTGAGAATGGTCAAGTCAAAGAGCAGATGACGACCGAGTTTAACATTGATCTAGGGAAGAAATGAAATAAAACACGATGATAAGTTGTATAAATTGATGTGACGTTTGGGCCTGTGTGATCATACGACTAAGACCATGAGTGATTCAATAACTATTGCGATGTTACGACTACCACAGAGTAAAGCCAAGTATCTAGTTTCTAGTTATGCTTACCATTCAATATTATAAAGAAATAGTAAATAAAGAAATCAACTTCTTAGTCATATCAAAACTTATCAATGAAATTTAACATTCTTTTTAATTAACACGCCACAAAACTTGTATGTCTAATTTTTTACTCGTTACATAATGCAATGCTCTTACTAACTCGTTACACAAGGCAATGCTCTTACTAACTCGTTACACAAGGCAATGCTCTTACTATTCCCATCAATACATTAGAAATGTTTATTTCTGCGTGATAAACACCATGGTTGCTAATGTAGATTGACGAAAAAAAATTTGATCTAACAATTGATTTTTTTTTAAAAATACACTTTAACTTTATGATCCATAGGCAGTATCCATACGCAGTATCAATAGGCGGTATCCATAGGCAGTATCCAGAGGCAGTATCCATAGATACGTTTCTAATTTAAATTCAATTATATTTATATGCCAACATTTACAAACGCATTCATGAATTATTTGATGTTTATTTTTAAAAGCAAGTTAACATTAGATTCACTATGTAAATAGATTTACTTTAAAAATAAAATATTTTTCTCCAAAACAAGTTGGTTACAATAAAGAGGTCCGTTCGTCAGTTGCATCGGTTTACTGTGGGGTTTCCTAGCCAGTATTGACATTGCAAATGTGTTTTTAATACTCAAGGATAATGACTTAATCCAGTTTTACATTAACTTTTGGTAAATTTATGATCTTTTGATCAATTATTATTTAACCATTTACACAATTTGAATTAACTAAAATAAAACTATAGAAGTAACATGTTGTCCGGCAACAAAACCTGCCTCTACGAGGCTGGTTGCGTAGTAGAATCTGGGCGTAAATGCGCGCCCTGTGAAACTCACAAGATTCTCACGAAGGAGAGAGTTGCTCCAGTATATCTCTCTGAGAACAAGTAAAATTCATTGACTCTGGTCCTTATTCTACACCTGGCAAGAACAAAGAATGATCGTCTTAGCGAGGTTTTTTTAAAACGCTCTTCTCTTGCAGATATGTGACTTGGCACAGGGCGACAGCAGACGCTGTTGTTACTGGGGACACAAGCCAAGGTCCCACGAGTCACCTTCCCAAATCCCATTGGATAAACAACTTAACTATTGCGAAGTCGCAGGTAAAAAAACAGAAATCAAAAGTTGCTCCATGATCAAGCGTTGGGCAATGTAATGCTACAAGAGACCTACTGAAGGATAAACTATTGCACGTATAGTGCTTCTCATTTTACTTTTGCAAATGCGTAAAATTCCATGGACTTGAAACACTTTTCAACCCCCTACCCTTCAGTGCAAAATTTAGAGTGCAAAAATCTTCTTGGATCAGACACACTGACATTTATAATAGTATTATATGTTAAGTTCTTCACGATAGCGAATTTTTAGAAGATGTCGAAATCAATACAAAAATCAGAAATCTGACATTTCAAAACGGGGTCCTAACGCTTCTTCATACATGATGCAAGGCTTTCAAAAGACCTTACTCTAGTTTTTGCAGAACTAGAAGGATCATTTATCACTGAGATTGGTAGTAATACTCATCATAATTAGTTTATGGTTGGAAAAGGCAAGGTCTCTAAGGAGACCATTGTTTTTTCGGAAAACCAAATGGATTAAATTCCACGAAAAAATATAAAGAAAGATCGCGACATCATCTGGGTTTCTCGATGACTCTGTTAATATCAATGTTTTTTACAACAACTATGTGACTGCTGTGTAATGTGTGGGAAAAAAAACATAGAAAGAAACAGCCGGAACCTCAAATACCAAACTTTCTGGACTAAATGTTTTGCATAACATGTTCGAATGAAGTCCGCAAGGCCATGACAAAGACAATGAAATACATTGATTGGGATGTGCAAAAAACTCAAACTGATAGATGGAAAAGAAATGTTAGACATTGAAGGATTCACTCTCTGACATGGTGAAAACGAAAAACCTTAGACCTTTGACAACGCGGACAAGCACGAATTCCAAAGATGCCAAAATAACTGAGCCCCTTAACACCTATGATAATGTGTGCCTTAAACGGATTGAAATTAAAGAAAGCAAAAAACTTAACGGCTCAGGAACCAAGGAAAAAACTAACGATTGTGGGGATCTCATGCTCACATCTTCACCGAAACTTTTTACACCGGTTTAAATGCGAAATGTAACAACGAAATGCAAAGTCACCCAGGTAACAATACATAATAAGAGATGTGTTTAAATGATAAGATATATGTTTAAGTGATAAGATATGTGTTTAAATAATAATATGTGTGTTTAAATAATAATATATTTGTTTAAATAATAAGATATGTGTTTAAATGATAATATATGTGCTTAAATGATAAGATATGTGTTTAAATTAAAAGAGATGTGTTAAAATGATAATATATGCTTTTAAATGATAAGATATGTGTTTGAATAATAAGATATGTGTTTAAATGATAAGATTTGTTTTACATGATAAAATATGTGTTTACATGAAAAGATATGTGTTTACATGATACGGTCTGTGTTTTCATGATAAGATATGTGTTTGAATGATAAGATATGAATTTAAATTATCATTGGAATTTCAAAATAGTATGACCTTTCTTCAGATGAATTACATCTTTGTTCTTTGCTATGCTTTAAAATATTTCAAAATATTTTTTTTTTTCAATTGACGAATTAGGAAAAATAATTGTATCAAAGAGTAGTACCAAAAAAAAGGAGTTGCCATTATAATCAAATTGCTAATTCAAAAACAATTTTTTCTTAGCTTTGTACTGGAGTCTCATCTGAAATAAAATTAATATATTTTTTTAAAAATGAAATTAAATAGATGGGACAGTTTGTTTATTATTCTTATATTAAAATTCGAAAAAGCATTTGGAAGATAATAATAACAAATATAGGCTAAGTATTTATTTTTTAAAAATATCTGCTATTCAGCAAACTTTTTAACAATAGTAGCAAGACATTTGAAGAAAACAAAAGCGACTTAATAATTATTTTTTTTAATGAAACGTGCATTTCTTGAATGGACACCGTAAATTCTAAATTAGAAAGAAAAGCATGATGCCATCTTAAACATTTACAATTATTCTTATATATATATATATATTAAGGGTTCCCGATCAATTTATTGATCACTATGGCTCCTATGAATGTAGATGGGATTTGCAATGTTTCTGTGCCTGGTATTGATGAGGATTTTTCACTGGTTACAAGAGTAACTGAGTGAGGATATCATGCACTGCGGGTTGGAAGGCCTGATGCGATAGACGCAAATGAGTCAAGTGTTTTTGCATCAACTGTTTCTTTTGAAAGCTTGTTCCAGTCTCTGATTGTCTTTGGCAGGAATGAGCCTCGTTGCTGTCTATGTTGGAGAGGGACGCGTTTCTGTTTAATGCAGAGCAGTGGACTAGCCCTTTATTTATCTTGTATTTAAATTAACTGCTATCCCTTCTTTAAAAGCCATGCTTTTCCGATGATTTAAAATTTGATAAAAACATGGCACATGTTTGATATTTAACAAACTTTTATTAAAATTGTATACCTCTATAGGTATGTAACTTTAATGAAGTGTTTTTAATCTCTTTAAACTTTTCAATTTCGAAAACAAAAATAACGATATTTGTCGAACAAAAGAAAATAAGGCATGAGCGGCCAGTACGATTTTGTTATAACCGATTACTATATCAAGATTAGCCTTTTTAAAAAAAATGATATTTTGTAGAATTCAAAAATTGTAGTCATTTGAAGACACAATTTTGTCAACTAAAAAAGAAAAAAGAAAAAAAAGTACGATAAATTGTTGTACACATTTTGCTCCTGGGGAGCACTCGAAGTTTCCGGGGGGGGGGGGGGTGGGGTTGGCTGTGCCCTGCCGGAGAGATGGCTGAAAGAAACACTGCTTAGATTACATTCAATAAGAGTATTTTATCGTTCCTTGTGTTTCATTAATGATGATTCTAATAACACTCTAATGTTAAGTTAAATATCCTACAAAAACGTGTTTTATAGTCAACTTAGAGTTGATGTACTGGGATATTATATTCGTAGCATTTCTCTAATAGGATCCTGATGGTGAAAATCTTATCAGTTGTTGATCTGTTTTGTATGAATCAAAAGTGGTAGTCACCTAGTATTTCTTTAGTGTATGGTAGTAGTCTTTTGGCAAATAGTTTTGTCATTATTTTTTATTTACGATTTAATATAGAAATTTACCTGGAGTTTGTGCTCTCACGTTTTGAGCTTTATTTTTGTTTTGGTATTATTAGTGTTGTTTCCAGTTGTATTGGAATTTTCTATTCTTGCCAAATTTAGCTATAGGCTTATGTGAATTTCACAAACAAAGAATAATTATTAGTATTAAATTGAAAAAAAATAAAATTAAAATAAAACGAACAAAAAACATGCAGTATAAATGATTTGTTTTTGTTTTAAAAACAGACTATTCTAAATAGTCATTGAATCACTCACAGTCTTAGTTGTATTATATCTCTCCATTTTACGACTTATCACTGTGTTGTGTTTCCCGTCTTCTCTGTATTAATTTCGGAACCTAATCTCCTATTTGTCTTTACAACTCCCAGTAGAGCTAAGGGCATTACAAGTTATATATATATATACTATATACATATATATATATATGTTATGGCCAAAGCCCGGAATTTGCTAAAGTGGAAACGGGATGGCCAAATCTGGAAGTGGCCAATATCCTATTACCATGCCCGGTCAATTTCCGATTTTTTCTAGTTTTCGGGATGTGGCCAGCTAGTTTGCAAAATTGCATGGGTGGATCGGCCAAAGTCAGAAGAAAAAAGGTCATGAACAAGTTTGCATGTTTGTATACTGTAATGATAATCATATTATATTGATTATTAATTATACTAAATTGCCAAAAAGTCAAATTAGTTTATTGCAGTAAATGACCAATCTCTATCATCACTTGCTACGGATGCCAATGTGAGCAGTTTCTCGTGCAGTATGGTAAATTCACTTGTGGAATACAGTTGTTTAAGAGCACCATGTTATATTCCTAGCTTGTAGAATGGGCCATCGACGTTCATGACAACTGCAAGGACGCTTCGTGGATCACCGCGACATTTGTCAACATCTGGTATACTGATGCGTGCATCATCTCCAACTTTCACTTGCGGGAATTTTGCATATGCATTTTTTAGCATCTTCGCACCTTGAGTTTGCAAACATGTAAGACAATGTCATTGCTACCACGTGCCATCCGCCATCACACCGAAACCGACAGCTGTGCCACACATTGAATATTGGCCTGGGCATTCCCGCCAGTTCGGTAACTGGCCAGCTAAAGTAGCATATACACCGGCCATTTCCAGTACATCGGACATTGGCCAAACACCTCGGCCAAAGTGCTAAATGGCTGGCCGATTCGGGAACTGGTCGAACTTCGGGCTTTGGCCATAATATATGTATATATATATATATATATATAAGTCTTCTTGTCTATAGATCCTTTCTTTGCATATTTTAAACTATTCAAATTGTTATCCAATTTCATCTTAGCTTTTACTGTTTAACGAACACACTAATGAAATCGTAATCACCTTTAAAAGAAGCTCTAAACGATTGTCGAGGCCAGTGGTTCTCAACATTCCTAGTGCTGCGACCCATTGATTCAGTTCCTCATGTTGTGGCGAATGCAAACACACAATTATTTTCGTTGCTACTTTATAACTATAGAGTACATGTGTTTTCGGATGGTCTATGGCGACCCCTGGTAAAGGGTTGTTCGATCCCCAAAGCGAGTGGCGACACACAGGTTGAGAACCGCTGGTCTAGGCCATTATCGAATGACAACATCATCTAGTGAATAATCATCTAGCTAGCTGCTGAGTTATCGTTGAATACGAACTCTTATTAAACCCTTTTTGTATCTCCTGTTTACCGTGCATAGGGACACCATTAAAAAACTAAACAGTCGTCTGTAACGGCTAAATATGCACCCTGATAAATCAATTTACCAGACATATCTGTGTTATGATAGTTTATATGGGACAACAGGTTCTGAACAACGATGGGCTCCAGTTAAAGCCCCCCCCCCACGTTATGGGTCTACACCTTCTTAAGTGTACGATTTACACGAGTGTCACCATGTTGAAAAGACATGTTGACACATTTCGCACCGGGTAGAGATCAGAAAAAGACTTAGAACCGGGTTTGGATATAATGAAATAAAGTCATCACCCAACGACTCACAGGGCATCTGAGTCATAAACCGTCATCACATAAGAACAAGACAAACCTTCGACATCCAGGAACCTACAGATTAAAACATACCTCTAATGTTTCAAAGAAAATGTCAATCATATTTTGTACTGCACATGTCATTATCCGGGATGTGTTATAGTGGACGATACAATTCGTATAAGACAACAAAGGGGGGGGGGGGGAGGGGAGTACCGTTCCCCGTGATCGGTTCTGTTTACACAGAGAATGTGTAGTGTGTTTTCCTGAGACACGCATGTTGAAACTGCTCCAGAACTTTCTATTTGCAATCTGTGAATATTATTTTATTACTTTATTGTTTTCAATAACAACATAAATGATTGCTCACTTGAAAATTAATTTTTACAGAGTTTCCTCTTTCTCAACGTTAAAACCCGAGAAGGTTTCTCATTTTGTTAAAAAAATAAAAACATCAAAATAATGTATTTTTGAAAATACAAAAATTTAAACAAATAATTTCTTGCTCGGATAAGTGTTAACATTTTCTGATCATTTATCACAATCGGTTGCACATATAAAGAAAACAATATTTTGAAAAAAATAATTAAAAATGTTCTGTACATCCGCCCCTTCCTAACGAAACTATAAATCAATTATATATCTATATATATTTTCTTGTCTCTATCTATTGCCAACAAGTGTGATTTCATTTCTCCCAAAGCTGTATTTTAAATTTTGTGAAACAACATGATAATAAGGAAGACAATTAATTTGTTTTTGTTCGTTTGTTTTGCGCGTATTTTTTTCCGGTTTTTGCGTTACACATTTTGAAAAATAGTTTTTCTTAATACTATCACAAACACGGCTGTCTAGTAATACAACTACTACCTGACACAGATAGTGTATGTTTTGGTTCTACAGAGTGTGCCTGTTGCAAAACATTGTCGTGGACAACAAATACCAATTAAGATAATCCCTTTCCTAGATAATGAGTATGATTATTTTAAGTGTAATTGTACGTCTCACGACGTTTACTTTTAAATGTATTATTTATTTGCTCTTTAACTTTTGAAAATATCATATTTTTCGTTCTCTGAACAAGCCATTTAACGCGAATTATATAATTATATTTTTTTGTCATTTAGCAAGTTTTAATCAGTTAAGTGTTTTGAGTTAAATGATTTTATGTCAGTTTTGAAAATCTGTACAATAACAAGAATCTGATTATTTAAACTATTTTCTTCTAAAACAAAACATGAAAAATATAAAGTCACGTTACGTAAGAAGTTGATACAAACCAGAAAAAAGTTTTCAACTGTAAAATATTTATCAAGCGTTTTTGAATTGTTAGTTAAAGATACAACAACTAACAACAAAAATCCCTATTTTAAATTTAGTTTTTTTTTTTTTAGAAAGTCTTAAAATGAAAACTCTACGTAAACTAAGTATATGTTTGTAAACGCGGCCTACTTGGTGTAAAATTGTAGTAGTTATTTTATATGACAACTGAAACGTTATTTGAACAATGCATTTAAATAAATGTATCATTCAATGTTATAGAGTGACTATCATATTTATAGCAACATTAATTCACATGAAATTATTCATTTTTAAGTTATTGAAATAAACATATTATGTACTTGAGCTTAAACTATATGCTTATCTGTTTTAAACAGTAAACACATTATAAAGTCAGAATCTTTTATCAATGACGACTGGCCTAAAGATGACAAGTTCAAATATATGTTTGATAACTGTATTGATGTGCGTCGAGATACATTTTGGCAAGTATATTTTATATGAAATTATTAATGTCAGTTTTTTGGGTAAGCCGATTGTGAATAAAAAGATGAAATTGTTGCATTGTTAAAGTACTGAAATAAACATATTATAGAACGATAGACAGATGTGTTGACTAATGAAAGATGATTGATGGATGGCTGGATGTACGGAAGTATATTTAGAAGGACTTATAAATAAATATGTTTAATTAGTTATGAATGTAAAAGTTGTAACTTTTAATGCACAGCACCATCTGAAATAACGTGCTCCGTACAAGAGGATACCAAGGTCAATTTTTCATGTGAGGTTTATGGAGCAGCTGCCTCTAACTTAACGTGGAGCGTGTACACTCAAAGACACCTTCGAAAAGTTACATTTAACGAATGTGATACTGGAATGTGTCATTCCATCGTTCCGAAAATGGAAGACGTTTTTCTGTTCGCTACAGTCGCTTTAGATGACGATGGTCAGTTTATTAAACGGAGCACTGTGTACGGCGAGGTCAAGTTTTCTAATCTTCAAAATCTTCTTGAAATGAAAGATTTAACTTGTGAATACAATGATCGGCAGGTGGTTGTGTGCAACTCATTTGATGTGAATGGTAAGCATGTTTAAATGTATTCGTCTATTACTTTAATATTAGGTACTAGGACTTAAATGGGTTTCACTTTTTTATAGCTAAACCAGGTATTTGGAAAAAACAACTGTTTTTACTTAATATTATTTGTATAAAACATGTGGAGTAGGGGGATAGACGGTTGTATAAAACAAAAAGCAGTCACACCAGAAGCAAATTACACGAGATTGTTTACACTCAAACACATTCGATTTAAATTGTTTAGAAAAGTTAATTTAACTATGTTTATTTCTTTAACAAAAATGTTTTTTAATATGAAGGATATGTACATCAAATTAAAAAAAAAAAATCATGAACACACTGAAACCGCTGTTCCTCTCGATAAGAACACAAGGTTATCACTAGAAGCAGATAAAACATAGGTACACGCCTTAATTCCAAAGAAAACTTTGTAAAAACCTTAATCTATCACAAAAGCTAAAAAAAAATTATATCGATTCTCCTGTAGAGAGTCGATCCATTAGTATATATATATATATATATATATATATATATATATATACATATATATTTATAGTTATGAGTCCTAGCCAATACGCCAACGTTCCTTTGATTTTATTAGTATAAAAACTTCAAAACTATTTATCAGTCTTTTAAAAAACACTTCACTGAAATTCGTATGGAAATGAATTTTTTTTTCTATAATTAAAAGCTAGATTAATATGATCTCATTTCAAGATTGATATTTTAGCCCACAGCTTTTCAGGCATTATTCACGCTGGGTACAGCATACATGTCGATTTAAAAAAAAGAGATACAACTTTTTAAAGTTATCTTATTTAAAATGTATTTAAAAAGTCCAAAGTTATCTATTAAAAAAAATTAGGTTTTCTCTGCAAGAAACCAATGTAAATGAGGACACATTTCTGAGACAGCAGCACTGTCAATACATTCAGATCAATGTGCAACTTATTTGTTTTCAGATTCATTCCATTTAAATCATACCAAATTTTCAAATTGACTCTTTCTTGTACAATATTTTTTAAAGAAAAATGTGTTGTGAAAACTTCAACACACATTTTGTCCTTTTCATGAAATACGTAAATACATTAATCATTAATGTTTAATCCAATCTAATAACATTTGTCGAACATCTTAGAGATTTACAGAAAAATTGAATTTAAACAACTTTAAAACCCTGGTAAAAATCAAACGTTGAAGAATATTTTTTAAAATAAAAAAAAAATATATTAAATATGCTTCACAAATGTGACACACTTTCCGTGGAAAGTATAAAATGTTTTAAAAAAAACGTAAAATTGTTAGAAATTGGGTTTTAATGTATTTTTATTATATTTTCTAAAATGCAACTATTACGCAATATGAACATTCTACGCAGACCCTAATTCTGTTAATATAGCATACTAAAAATGCATCACATTCGGAAATGGCGTCGGTGGTCCGTCGAACGCAAGCATTTGATGCCCCCTTGCACGAATCCATTGGTGGGACTTATATCTGGAACATTTTGTCAATCTTTCCACAGCCAATTGATGCGTAAGAAAATAAAAGTAGGTACACCATAGGATTGCAATTCATATTGAATATGGAAACATGCTTACAGGAGTTGACGACACAAATTTCAGCACCATTGTTGTTACATATCGCGACATTGAATCGTTGTAAATTCAGCCAAGAGATTTCTTTTAAATCTATGTGTACAGATGCTGTTAATTCGGCCGTAGCGATTTCATGCTTGTGTTAGTATGATTTAGTGACAGGGTAAGTGATTAGAAGCATGAAATGTAGCTGGATAAGTAAGTGTTCGCTTCATGCAGAGTTTCCTTTATTTAAGTACTAGTGTTTTAAAACATTATTCTCCTTAGCCAGGAGGTTGAGTTATATGTGTACCCATGGAAGCAAATGCTAGATAAGAGTTGTAATCTCACATTTTTTCACGACCGTTTTTTTTTTCTACTTCTGATGTTGCATTTGTAAAAATAGTTTAAGGTCACAGATGGCTCACGCAAAGATTTTTGTTATGTAGGTGACGTGTTTTGCTGCACGCTTTCACCGCTTTCCCCGTGCATTACCTCTTACAGTAAACATACTCGAGTCCGTTTTCCTTTGAGCTAGAGAAATAATAGTCTCCCAATAACCTTGTTAACAACAAGTTTAATATATCCTGATTATATCGGATATTGTCAAATAATCTGTAGTATGCTGGAAGCAGTAACAATGCGTATTCTATTTATGGAATAATCTAACAGACGTAGACTATAAAAAGGCCAAATATTGAACGAAAAGCAGGCACATCCTTGATCACGAGACTGGGAGAGTGTGTTATTATCGTACTACTAGACAGTGCTTTGTTGTTTGTAGATTTACTTTTTCTTATTTGACAACATGTGTACACACTTATTTTATTAACATAGTACCGGTACCAGCCAATCTGTAATTCAAACGTTTTAATCATAATCGTACAATCTTGATTTTGTAATTTATTGTAATTTACACATTAAAAACGTATTAATTGTAATTTGCCCTGGTTTGAGTATCGCATTATATGTATTATTTTATTTAAAACTTTGGTACCGTCTTTTGTTATGGACTTTTTTGGAACGAGCCATAGACTTATATAAGAGATAAAAGTATCCACATTAATAATAGTCCGTATACTGTAAAGCTACTTTACAGTCAGGGATAACTCCAAATTCTTACTGGATGTATTACACCCAGCAGGCCAGTATAGAACATGCCATTTTTATTTTTATTTTTTTAATTGCTAGTCTGATGTCCCACTGTTGTAATTTTGGAAGGGAAGTCAGAAATATGGTAAAGATCGAAGCTGATGTAACAAGAAGAGAAATGTGCGTATGTCTGCTCAGACTGAATTGGCTAGGAAACTTTGTTTTGCAAATGTGGATTTGCAAATGTTATAAATGATTTTAATGTGTCTAGTCAATAAATCATGTGCAATATTTCTTAATGAATTTTTGGCCCTGATAAAAATTTAGGAAACAAAGAATTTCTTGTGTTTGGCAAGTGAGGTTTGCGTTTGAAAAGTTTGTTGCAAAAATCACACTAGAAGAATGGATTACTGATGTGTGAGTCAGGTAATGTGGACAGAGTGAAGTATTGTGTGTTTTTGTAGATATGTGTGCGTTGTAAACGCTTAGCTCAAGTGTTTCGCAGAAACAATTGACCTGGTATTCAATTTTCTTGTGTTTGGCAATGCAGGATGTTGTTTTAAAAGGTTTAAGTCAAATATCACGATTGAAGGCTGTAACAGTAGACAACATTTTGTTTCGAAGAGAAAGATGGCTGAGGGCGGATTAGTCTGTTTTATCGGTATCGATGTAGTGTTTCATAGTAACCATTTAGAAATAATTCGGACGATATCAATTATAATGTATATATGTCTGTTGATTTAAATATTTAATTGTTGCCTGCTCACATCAAATTCTGCGAATCATTACCGTAATACCGTCATACCTTTGGGCAATATACTTACCCAAAGATAATAGGTTTTCCAGAACTCTTTTGCTGACAGCTTATGCCAAGCAAGAAGCATCTACCTTTTCTCTAACAAAAGTATATTGTGGTTTTACTAAACTAAACCATCTGGTTAAGAGGATCTGGTAACGGGCTCATCTATCCTTTTACGAAACATCTTTTGATTAATCAACCATCACTGCCGAGTAGAGTATGAGATAATCAAACTAGAGCATCTTTTTTTTTAGAACCTTTGCTATGTTTAGAACTAGGTTGCAGTTACAAAGAAAACTCACTGACAGTTTCAAGCAACTCTTCAAAAATTTCTTGATCTAACGATTCTTCTGATATATTGCCGCCACCGAAGGCCGCACAGCCTTTTAAAATAACTATTGTAAACGTTTCAGTGAATACTTAACGAACTAGATGTAAAGTCTTCTTAAATTAGAAATGTACCATGATTCCTATTTTCCAGATCTTTTTTGTTTTGTTTTGAGTATTATTTAAATTTGCTACAGATTTTGTCTTTTCAGGATCCACCTATAGTTTAGGATGAATGACTATGTCAAACTGAGTTTTGACACATTGTTTAGTTTTCTTGTGATTGATTGACCCATTTAAATACAAGAAAAAAAAACAACAAAAAAACAAACCATAGAAGCCTGAATTCAATGACGTGTCATACCTTTTCCGAAAATATCAAACGATTTAAAATGACTAATATTTCAACAACAAAAATGTATATTTAATTCTCTTTTTAAAAAAAAAAAACTAAAATAAATAATTAACTACATAATCATAATTGAACACAAGCCTGTGATATCATATTTGAAACACTAACTTATATGCTGTTATAAATGAAATAACAAAGGAAACTTTTTTTTTTTTTCTGATAAAACTATAGCAAAACCTAGACCAATAGAATGGGTGAAAATTGACCTTGCTGATAATGACACATTTATGACACTTTATGCGAAATTCCCTTTTCTTCATCCATCCACGATTTGCACAGTTACGATAAATGTAAGTTCTTGTAAATGTTTTGTAATATTATATTGTATCTCACTTTAATTCAAAGTCAATTTAACTTACCGTTTCTTTTATTCGTAAAATTGTAAGATTATGCAGAGGCGTCACATGGGTTTGTGTCACCCGCTAAGCTCGTGGTGTCACCCCTAAACACCCATTGTATTTAAGAAGCTCCAGACCTGATCTCAGGCACCGTTTAATTCCTAATTATATCATACCTAATAGCCATTTGAGAAAAAAAACATATTTTAAAATATTTTTTTAAAAAGTATCTTACAAGTTAAAATGATACTTTTCTTATCTTAAAAGTTGCAAACATTTGTCCATCGTCCACATTGCAATTATCAACTGTTAATTGAAAAATCAAGAACACACTAGAATGTTTCATTTTTGATCGCAAATATTTTTATACTAACTAAAACACATTGCTTTGCTCAAGTTTGAAATTGGCCAAAACTTTAAAAATTACATATCAGCATACATTTGAGTTTAAGGATCTTTAAAACACAATTCTGTAAAGTAATCATTACAATTTATTTTGTTCCACTTTAAAAGGCAACTTTTATAAAAAATAACTCCAAACATTGAATTAGGGGCCCATTAGTTCATATTCCACAAACTGCACTGCCTACCATTGGAAGCTTGCAATTAAGGTTTGATTACAGACATTCTACATTTTAAGATTTAAAAAAAAAAAAAGGTAAAAAAAAAGAGATTTTGATCAACATTTTATAGAATTATATATGCCATGAGGAATGGCCATTTGAAATGTATTGGGCGTGTTTCTAGGAACTCCCTTTCAGTAATTAACATAGCAATTCTTGTGTAGACAAATTTTTTGATATGGCGAATCGGTCGGAGCATTTTAAGCATTGAAACATTTTGCTTCTCCATAAAAACTGTTTTGATTTAGAATGTTTGAGAGTGACACACTGTATACTGCAAACCCACCACAACCTAGTGAAGCTACTGGCAGTTTGTATAAACTTAAATTATTTTTTAACTTTTTTTTTGCATTGATTTTGCATAGCTCTCAAGTTGGTCAATTATTGTTGATAAGATGTATGAGATTGCATAAGGATATCAATTTTTCTATTCCTGTTTTCAAGTCTCAAAAGATACATTTTATCAATATCTTCATATTCAACCGAAATGAAACGATTTCATTAAATTTAATATTTTAAAAGCATAAAGACCCTTGACAACATTGCACATTTCTGAATAGCGATAGGAAATCTTGAGAAAAACAATGTCTTTCATATTCTTATTTGTTAAATTTGAATATATATATATAAAAACATATATATAAATATATATATATATATATATATATAATATATATATATATATATATATATATAAATATATATATATATATTTATATATATATAATATGTATTAATACGTATTTTTATTTTCAATTTTTCAGAAAACAGAATTGTTTAGATCTTTTAATACAGATTCAAGACAAGTAGTTATTAGTGCTTACTCTAATTACGGTCATAGTCATGGCACTATTGATACCATTGTTTTAGATGCTTATTCAAAAGACGTGCATTTATCTTTTTATCTTCAACGACTGGGTCCCGGACTGCACAATGTTCAGTTTATAAACGTGTTTAGAGAAAGAGATGACAATTATAAAATATTGAGCAGTAGCGATGTTATACAAATAAACATAACTGGTAAGAGATTTACAATTATTCTTTTGTATTTAGAATAAAGTTCTCTTTCTGAAACTTCTTTTACGTGTATGAGGAATATTAAAAACGAGAAAAGTTTTAGCTTTATTTAATCATGTAATATAAGTGTGATTTCTTCTGTAATTCAAACCGCATTTTATCTACATCTATCCATCTCTTCGGTGCTACAGCCTGTGTCGGCTTTTGCCTGCCTCACAAGTTCCTTCCACTCTGACCTAAATAATGCTTTTCTTTTCCATGCTTGGATTCCAGGTTGCCGTAGATCTTTTTTCCACATCATCCATCCATCTAAGCCTAGGTCTGCTTTTAAGTCATTTCCCTCTTGGTTTTTGGTACTGCTCTCTTCTTATTTATCTGCAATTGTGCATGTTTATAGTTGTCCCGTACAGTGTAGACGGTCCTTTTTTTAGTTCTGCTACTAAAGTGGAATCATGCTATATCTAAGTCATATATTTCACAAAGTTTTAGCCAATTATTTAACAATTTATATATTATTTTAAATTGGTTTATATGAAATAATGTAATGAATTATGTTTGTGTGTTTTTACAGAAAAAAATACAATGTATACGTATGATCCCATCTGTAACTTCCCAAAAGTTAGAGAAGAAATGGTTAACGTAGTGTGTTTTTCAAATATTTTGTCAACTGTCTGGTATTGCGCGTTTGTGGTATACAGTAATGTAAGTCTACACATTTATATTTCCCTTTAATAAAACCTACTTTTAACAGAAGTTATTATCTGTGCAAAATAATTTATCAAGGTATTTAAAATATAGTGTAATAGAAAATGTTCGCCTAAATGTGGCATATGCATTTAGTTTCTAATTAAGTAAACCTTTGTTGATGTTATTTTTTTTTCTTAGGGAACCTCATTCCCCACGCGATACAGCAAAATTCCTCGGAAGAAGTTCTCAAATTTTTTTGAAGAACCAATGGCTTTGACGGAATGTTCTTTAACATTACAAGCATTAGTTCTCGGACCCGGGTACCACGAATTTGGAGTTACTATATTTGACTTGATGCACAGAGCTGCACCCATATTCTCCAGTAAACTAACGTCACCATTTGTTCCTCGTAAGTGTTGATACTTTACCTGAACCTCCGCAATCTGAAATAAAAGAAATGTTTAAAAATTGAATATACAATATATTTCCGGAAATGGGTTAATACATGCATGACATGTTCAAATTGTATTATTTACCGCTAAATTGATACGTCGTTTTTGATTAAATTGAGACACAAATACAAAATGCAATTTAACATGAAACAAGATATAATTAAATATTGTTGTAAATATGTTGTTAAAAATAAAAATTAAAAATAAGTATAAACATTTCAAAACACGAATCAATGATTTTTCATATCAACTTTTAAAGGAAAGAACAATATAAGTTTAAATGCCGTATTTAAGAATGTTTGCATTTCTTTTTTCACTAGACGTAAACCCCAATTAAAGACTACATTTCAAAATTTAAGAAAATGTATAAGTGTTGCAAATAGAGGATACTCTGCTAAATTGTTTGCAAGTTCAAAAACACATTTACAAATGATTACTGTAAAACAGAAACTCATCATCTGCCTTTCCGGCTTTTACTCATGGATGTTTGACATAGTTTTTGTAAACCATATTGTATATTCTAAAATAAACGACCTCTTATTATATTTACTTAATACATCTAAACATGAGAAACTTTAAATTAACATTTTATTTTCCTAATACCCCTCAAGGTATGAATGATGATTAAATTTTTCCGATTATAAATTAAGCTTCTTCAATGTGTACAAGCCATCTTTTTCTTTCATAAGTAATGCAATTACTGTAGAATTTGCACGGAGTATTGGGTGAAGAAATTTAAAGACGCATGGCATCATTCAGGTTTATTATTATTTCATTTAGGTTTGAACAACATAGCAACAATGGTCTTTTTTCCTGGTTGCACCTACTATGAGGTCAATGACACGACTGTCCATGTAAAATGTCATTATAATACATCATGTGATATTGATGGCTTCGAATATGAGATCATGACAAATGTAAGTAAATGGCATCAAGTAACATTGGATGAGAATTGCTCCCAATTTTGTATACAGTTTAATCAAACCTTTTATTAATTTTAAAATTAAAAAAAAAAATATTACAGTATAAATTAATGTTGAAGGGAAAAAATAAAGTGACTCGAAAACGTTTTGTAATCAATAGGCAGTTGATAAATGTGTTATATTATAGATGTTAATATTAATAACATCAATTACAGATATCTTAAACTGCAACAAAAACATAAGCAATGTTATTTATATATATAAATACATTACATTATGTACTGTTTTCAATGTGCAGAAATGTATCTATTATTTATTTTTATGGCTGGTTCTAACACAGAACGCAACAAAAGACTCTACCATAGGTTAAATACTACAACAAAAATAATACGATATACAAACAAGGGCTAAATACAATTAATACATTGTAATATGTTAATGATAAATTACAAAATCAAAAGAGACATCAACAAAGATTTCCACTTATAGAATAACGATTGGCTTGTACCAGTTCAATGTTCAAAAACCCACAATGTTGTAGAAAAATGAAAAGGAATATTTACACACAGTAAACAAAATATCTTGTCTCGTAGTAAAAATAACACACGCTTAAAATGTATCGTGATAAAATGATAGCAAAAATCCTCTACATTCATTAAATATATATAGCCGGTTTCAAAGACATTTTGAGAAACCGAACTACTTATTGTAATCGTTTCTCAACCCTTCTACATAATTATACAACGTTCTAAGAATAAACAGATCATAGATTGTAGCTACTTGTTGCCGAGTTCAAAAGAAGCCTATTTTTAGTACGCCACACACTAATACGGCAGTGCAACCGAATTGGGATCAGCTAGAGGTCATTTCACGTGGAAATATGACATAAACACGTCGTCTAGAAAACAATATACATTGAATATGGAGCCCATCCCATTTCAGTTAATTTTCATAAACAGAAATGGCTGCCATTGTACGCAAGCATAACATGTATTGTTTGACATCCATTCTTAACAGTTGTCATAATCAATTCATTTGCTATTGATACATGTACTAAATGTCTGGGATGGCATCAAACCTTTGTCTTAATTCCTCATTTTGAATGTGAGTTCATGTTATTCAGAAGCTCCTCGTGTCATCAAACCTCGCTATTTGACAATATTTAATTTAGACTTCATTCAAAGCCAATGTCTGGCACTGTAAAACAAGATTATGTAAATATATGTATAAAATAATAACATTAATTCTTCTCTTTGTTTTGGTTTGTATTGAATACACATATTATAAATATAAAACATGTGAAAAAATGTAATTAAAATTAATTTTTGAAGATTTATTAAAATATTGCCGTTTGAAAGAAATGATGTCTTTAAAACATTGATATCATCTTCTACATACTAAGGGCCCACGATCAATGTATTGATCATTACGGCTCCAATGAATGTAGATTGTATTTGCAATGTTTCTGTGACTGGTGTTGATTAGGATATTTCACTGGTTACAAGAGTAACTGCGTGAGGGTATTATGAATTGGGGTCTTGAAGGCCTGAGGCAATATACTCAAATGAGTCAAGTGTCGCTTCAACTGTTCCTTTTAAAGATTGTTCCAGTCCCTGATTGTCTTTGGCAGGAATGAGCAGTTCCTATACTGGCTTCTCGCTGGTATGAGCTGGAACTGCCTGTCATGACCTCGTTGCTGTCTATGAGTGAGAGGGAGGAGTTTCTGTTTAATGTCAGAGCAGTGGACTAGTCCATTATGTATCTTGTAAATCATGGAGAGCCTGGATAGTCGTCGTCGTTCCTCCAATAGTGACCAGCCAAGTGTTTCCAGCATGCTGCAAACATTAGAGGTATTCCAGTAGCGATTCAGGACAAAGCGTGCTGCCCTTTCGCTGTATTGCCTCCAACCTGTCAATGCTAATCTGGGTAAATTGGTCCCAGACCGAAGATGCATAATCTAAAAGCGTCCGCATAAGATAATTATAGACCCTTTCGTTCACACTAGAGTTGCTGATCTTTAGATTACTCCTTAAGAACCCCAGGGTCTTGTTTGCCTGGTTGCACGAATTGTTAATATGCTCGTCCCTGCGGACCTCTCTTTGAATGGTAACACCCAGGTACCTTGCGGAAGGAACTGACTTAAGTAAAAGGCCATGCAATTCACAGTAGTAGTGTCGAAGAGTATAACTTCTAGATACCGACAGTGTATGGCACTTGGCTGGATTAAATCCCATTTCCCAGCTCGCCTCCCATTCAGCCAAAAGATTGAGATCATGTTGTAGCTGGTCCTGGTCAGATCTGTTAGCGTTCGCCCTATGTCATCTGTGAACAGTCTTGTTTGGGATGTCCGTTTCTCGGGTAGGTCATTGAAGTATGCTAGGAACAAACAGGGGCCTAGCACCGAACCCTGGGGGACTCCTGACTTAACATTGACAAAGGATGAGATTGTACAGTCCACCACTATTGTTTGACAATGGTTGTTGAGGATGCTAGAGATCCATGTATTGGTAGTGCCTTGGATCTGATATCTCTGAAAATTGTGTACATGCAAACTATGATTGACAAGTTTAAAAGCCTTCGAGAAGTTTATCACCATCACATCAGTTTGCTTGCTGTTTTTTGGATTTGTCATCAAGTCTTCAACATACTCTCTGCCGTCACCAAAGACAGAATGGAACTGCTGATTGAGTAAGTCAGCCTATGTTTTTGGGTCAGATGTCAAATGGCCATCAAATCTAAGGAGGGAAATGCCCACGTTTGATGACTTTTGTTGCTTCACATAGCTCCAGAAGTGCTTGTTTTTGACACTCCGTCTTCCTCTGAGAAGATATTTTTTAAAATTGTAAAATACTAAATGTTCTTCGTGACTAACTCTTAAACACGTTCTTCTCATTTCGTAAGAACATGTTACATTAAGATCTCAATAAAAATTAGATAAATAAAAACAACCCAAGTTCGGTTAACCTATGGTACGCCAAAGAAGTATGCATTTTTTTCCATTGAACTATACACAACTCATTAACGTGATAAATCTAGCATGAAGTAGGTTATAAAAATGATTTTTCCTTTACGTCCGTATATATAAAGATTAAATCTGGATTTAAAGACTGCATCACACTTTAAAAGAATAAAACATGTATGCACCAAAGGCAGAAGCCAAGGAAAAATGATATCTATTTAAATGGGGCAGTTTTAGTTATTCTTAAGATACAAGAAAAAATTTTCAGATACCTTTTTTAAAATAAATCCGTTAAAATGCGACGAAACAAACAACACAATTTGCATTTACACTTTAAATTGGCGTCTCCGTCAAGAAAATAACTCAGTCTTTCAGCAGTAGGTATTTAAATTTGACTAATGAAGGGTCTTCGAGATTAATTAAAAACGATACAAATAATTTTTATTAACGTATCCACCCCCCTCTTTTTTTTGTCCTCAAACTTTGCACATAGTTGTAAATATTATTATTGTTAAATTAAATGGTACTATGAGAGGCAATTATAAATCGTATGTTTTTCGTGAGCAAGTGTGGATATTACAAGTAAAATGAAATTAAGATTATCCTATGGACACTTGGAGAGGTCTAGAGATTTAATAGCGCTTTAAATCTGATTTCAATGAATTTGAGAATAATCATAGACTCTGAAACTAATCATGACAATATCATTTATATAATCTTAATACACTTATAATTATCAAATTTCTAGAAAAAAATCTTCAAGAAACTACAAAGAAGAAGATATATTAATCGATATTCGCTTATTTCAGAGAAAATGTAAGGAATCTAACCAAAACATCGAGTAAGATTTAGAACGAATCGACATTTTCATAATCTTTATACGAACTTTGAGCAATAAAGAACTTGCTTGAAAATATTATATATCTTCTTTTCTAAACTTTTAATGCATTTTAAAAACAAATGTCTCTTTTTTATATATAATCAATATTTATAGACTAGATCACCTAAAAAGCTACTGCATAGTTTTCCATTACAATTAAAATGAGTGCTCCGAATGGAGACCATTCTATAAAGTGACGTTTTTTTTTTTACATATCTAAGATACGGACTCTAAATAATTTCTTTATGTAAATAACCTAGAAAATTTTTAAAAATCTCTTTTGCAACGAAAATGCATTTTAGAACTTCATAAAAAGCTTTAAATTTTAAATCAAAATTTCATAATATTTGAGGAAAATCATTAAGCCAGATAGAAATTTAAGAAACAATAAAAAAAAAAAGAATATTTACGGAGTCAGTAACTTATATTAGTAAAAAAAAAATGTTGGTAAACGTATTATGTTCGTAATTTAAGAACTTTTTTTCCTTAATTTATCAGATATAAATAATATTTTATTTTAAAATGTGAAGTCTACTAAAGACCGACATTGTATCGTGGGTAACAAATCATTTGTTTGAGAATGTGTTATCATCGAAAAATACAACTTCCCACTCAGTGAAGTACTTTCCACATATGATGATTTTAGGCTAAAATAAAAAAAAAAATAAAAAAGCCAACAACTGAGGATTCTCATTTGCTCACACCCATCTAAATTATGATGAGTTTAAAACTAAAAGATAAATAGCGAGTACTCGGCATGCGTTAAAATGCTACTTAAAGAAAGAAAGTGTTTGAGTTTTAATTATGTTTCTTGAAGAGCTTTTAAATACACAATGTTTTTTGTTTTTCCGTCTGGTGAGTACACGAATAAATCAGAAAGTATTTCGACGCGAGAGCAGGCCGCATACAGCTGTCAGTGGGAGAAGATTGTGTTTACCAATTTATTCAGTAAACTTTTAGCGATTGTCAAGGTGCTTTGTTGATGGGCATTGCAAATTTGAGTCGCACTGGAAACTGCAGACGTTTAAATTCAAATGGCATATGTGTTGTAATCACTGGGATGCCTGGCAGCAGTTCATTTTGTCCTTTAAATTTTCCATTTAAAATAGTTGCTTCAATGATATTGCTTATCATGTTTTTCACTGAAAGCTTGGTGCTGTTGCAAAGTCGTGGTGAATTTATGTTTCGTACAAGAATGATAGGCACGCCAATTTTCAGTGTTAAAATGTGCGACGCGTTGCCTGGAAAGTCAAGTGAATTCAAGAACTCCGTGGGATAGTTAACACATTTGTCTTAATTCAATATAGTATCGACTGACTTATAAGTTGTCATTGCGCCTGGTATTTCATTTCGAATGCTTATATTGATGGCATTTACATCGTTTGTTTGTTTTTTTTTGGCTGCTAATATAGAACGTGCATTGAGCCACTGATGATTTTTGTAATTGTGTGCGATATTGGTAAACACACTATGAATCAATTCGTCGATGGTTGCTGTAATGGTTCAGAAACGTGTTGGCAATGTGACACATTGTGTTGATTCATTGATTGCCATTTTTCCATTTCCAATGTCCACAAGTAATTAGCTAAAAGTTCAGCGGATGCATCATTCTGTAGTTTCAATCGCATATTGGTTTTCAAAGTAAATGTTTGTACATGTCGCCATAAAACTGATGATTTTAGACAGTCATTTAATTCATTGGCAGCAGTTGAAAGTGGTATAACTGTTAGAGTTTGTCGAAAATAGCAAGATGATAAAATAAGTGCACCACCAAAGAGCTTTTCATTTCCTCTCACATATTTAAGTGTACGATGCTGTGCTCACAAAGCTTTGTTGTACTCCATAGTACATTCGTCCCACATAATGAGTTGACATGATTGGTTTACTTTACCCATTCCAGAATTTTTATTTATATTGCATGTTGGTGTCTCAGTTATTTGCATATTTAATGGCAATTTCAGCGCTGAATGTGCTATTAGTCCACCATCCAAAATGTTGCTGCAATTCAAGATGATGCGATTGCCAGTGCAATATTCTTTCGAGATCCTATGGTTGCAGAAGCAAGTGAAATTAGGAAAGTTTTGCCTGTGCCTCCGGAAGCATCTATGAAATATTATCTACCGTTTTGAATTGCAATTGCATTCATAATTATATCATACACTATGCGTTGCTCTGGAACCAATTTCGGAAGATTCTTTTAAACATAATGTACCCAATTCGTCGATATCAAAGTGTGTTTCTCGATGCAAATCTCGATGGAAAAGGTTGTTTGCAGATCACTTCGGAGCAGTCATTCCCAACTTTGCCAGTGATTTGTTAGTGATTGCCAAACAGATGTCCACAATCGAAATCAATACCTCATCATACACGTTTGGTGTAAATTGAATGTCCAAATTTTAAACCGTAGCACGAAAACGACGTAGAATGTCTTCACTCATGTAGTCTTTGCATCAGAGAGCGAAGTGTCCAAATGATAATCGTTTTCCAGAAGTTTTAATTCCTGGCAATCTTCACGATAAGTGGCACATACTTGACCGTTTACTGTTCTCAATTCTTGGAAGGATGTTGGTCTACATACGTTAAATTAACAGTAATCGCAAGTAAAAGCATTCTGCATTGTTTGGGCGAACTGTGTATAGACGACATAATGCAACTGTTGAATATACATTTCGGTGTTTTTCAAATGCTTTACCCTGTTTGCGACGTTGCACGACTAAAACTTACATCACACTATGGAGTAGACAATACTTCACAATTAACATAACAATACGTTATTCATAGAAGCGCGGAAAGAGCGTTCATTATCAAACTAACTAACACCGCGCGTAATAAACATGCATTTAAACGCAACATCAACTAACGAACTCCCATACTTGACACTATCCATACATGCATTAGCTTCGTTTGAAATATAGGAAAAATAGAACAAAGAGCCCCTAGATCAAAACGGAATATTTTAAAGCTGTATTAATAATTCAAAAAACCTCTGCTGCTTTGCGCAAAACATCTTAAGAAAGTTTTATCGCATTCAAGTGAATGGTATAGGAGCGCATGAGGGAAATTATTTTTAACAAAACTCATCTAAGAAAAAAAATGATTTTGGGGCCAACGGCCAAAAAAGGAATATTTTAAAAATATTGTAATTACTTCCGAAACCTACTAATTATGTAACACATACAATTTAGTTTCGCTATTTGTATTTGATTAAAAATATATTCACCCATGCATTAGCATTGTTTGAAATTATATTTGTATAGCCTATATAAGAAAAATAGAACATAGGTCCCCTGGCTCAAAACGGAATATTTTTAAACAGTTGTAATAATTCCAAAGTTACTAAAATTGTATCGAATTCAGACGAATGGTATAGGAGCGCAAACCAAAATTATTAATTACAAAGGTCATATTAGAAAAAACAAATGTTGGGGCCAACGGCCGAAAACGGAATATTTTAAAAGTGTTGAAATGACTCATTAAAATGCACGAGATTATGAACAACCAAAAGCCACCTGTATGCACGCATTTAATCTATAGGGGTCACATGCAGGGATCCCGACTCTCAAAAATACCGGGTAGCCAGACTAAAATGGATGCTTGAAATATCGGGGTTGATTTTATGAACACCGGGATTTTCGAATATTCTCAAAAAGTATATTTCGTTTTTCTTAGTGTCGATGTCGTAGTTAAAGCTATACATATAAATAATTTATGTGACGTGTGAAGTGCGAAACACTCACATTACGTTCAAAGAAAGACGACCGATGGACTAGATCTGTGTACTGGGATGCTTTTGTAAAAAGCAGGGCTTTGTAATTATTTGTGTTTTTACAGCTTGCGTGTGTAGTGTATAAACATAGTGTGTAAGCAATCGGATAATAGGTATAGAACCTCGTATGAAAACTATTTTCCTATAGCTAAAAAGTCAGTAAAAAACAAATTTAGGTCACGCGTCCACAATAGGAATATTGTAAACTGGTTGTGCTAATTATTCAGTAATCTACTTATTATGTTACCAACTGAAATGTCGTTTTTTTATTACATTGAATTCCATGCAACAATGCTATAGCTCTGTTTGAACATATTTTTACAAGGCTCATTTAACAAAAAAATAAATTCAATGTCCCCGGCACCAATTGAAATATTTTAAAATGTGTGTACTAATTTAGAAATCTTTGCGTGCGTGCAAAAACAACTCAAAAATGTGTTATAGCAACGGGTTTAATGGTATTGGAACGCAAGTGAGAATTATATTTACATAGCACTTTTATATTAAAAATGTAGTGCTCCCGAAGCGTTAACGGAATTTTTTTTTTTAATGACTCAGAAATCTCCACTTGTATCTCTACTGGGATGTCTGCACTGGTTCAAAAGGTTTCATGCTGAAAGCCTTTAGTGCCGTTTTCAGTTAGACATTGCACAGCGTTTTGACCTCATTGGAAGCGTTATGAGTTTGTCAGCAGACGGTGTGTAGCAGAATACATTGTTCACGTTTTCATAAAATATATCTAAGGTCTCTATGAGTCATACATACATTCATTTATATATATATATATATATATATATATATATATATATATATATATATATATATATATATATATATATATATATATATATATACATGTATTTTATGGATTTTTATATATATTAAGTAACCTTTGTGAGTCAATAATCCAATGTATATAGCGCTGTGTGGCCGAGAGGACTAAACTGAGCAAACCTCAAGTTTATAATCTGGACTTTAATCCCCACCAATGTCAGGTCAAGCAAAAACATCACCAGCACCCCTGATGGATGGGACTCGTTAACCTTGGACGGCAAATCATCTAAGAGAAGGAAACTCTGTATTCAAACCCCGGAGTTGGAGTCCCGTAGACGGATACAATTGATACAATGAAAATGAAACATTCCGACTATATCTGAGACGCAACTCGTGCCAAGGTGTATTATCCACACGGTGTTCCTTAAGGTTTATCAAGCGGCGCCAAGAGACGCGATATGTTGTTGGAAACCAACTTATAATCCTAGAAGAATAATCCCAGGTCTTGTGGATTTCTTCCTGCGTATTCTACACCATCGGCACTTTGTGAAGGACAAATGCAAGCAAAATAATCAAATTTATTTCATCATCACAATAAATCTTTGTTCAGTACACATTTTTATCTTTTCTCAGGAAACGTTTGTTCAAGTTAATGGGACAAAAAATATTCTGCATTACAAAGGTGATAGGAATGGCACCCAGCAACCAATATATGAATACAATCTCTATGTGAAAACCCTAGATCTAGGCATAGGATCTCATCAATTTCGTATAACCACGGTAACCAAAGACACTAATGGAAGCCGTACACGAATTTCCAATGACTTTATGTCTCCATTGGTTATGTGTGAGTTATAGCATGTGTTTAATTTCAGTGTTCAGTAGAGTGTTAATTTTCTAATCGCTCATTCCGAAGCGCAGCTATTATATCTGTCATCCGAAATGCCCATATCTTTGTTTGTATCATACAATTTACTTTTGCATTGCACATTATCTGGATTTTGGCTAAAAAATGCAAAACATATCGAAATCTCAATGAACGTAAATTTAGATAATGACGTGACATGTAATGACTCGTAAGGAATATTGTGATAAGTAAACTTGCAATTTAAAAGATAAAAATAAATAAAAGCCTTTAAAGACAACGTATTTTTCAGATTTCTTTCTAAAAGCGTCGTCTAATTTCTAAACTCGACATTTACTTGCGAAGAGAATGGAAAACAATTTTGACATCAATCATCGGACTTCATTCAACTTTGCTTATGGTTATTAACGTGCATAATAATTCAGCATTCGTTAATGTATATATGATAAGATTTTTTTTTTAAATTTGTATACTACATGCACTTAATTCCTTAAATTAATCTTTTTGTTTTTTATTTTCTTGATCTGAAAATAGGGGGATCACTTTAACAACCTGCAAAATTAAGCGGCAAATCTATGCTCTATTCTATATATAAAGATATGATTTAATCTTATAATGCTTCGTTAGCACAACCAAATAATTAATACGTTTCCTTTTAAAAGATGTTCATTAAATATTATGTTTTGAATATTTTAAACAATAAACAAATGTATTTTAAGCATACAAATGTATACATAAGTCTTTGCATTGATACTAATTTAAATTCTGCAATCAAAATTCATCTTTAGATTTACCAAAGGTCTCCATAGATGAAAATTGTAAATTTAAAATTGATGCCTATAATATGTACGAAATTTCAAAGAAAGGCCCACTAAGAACATGCACTTGTCAGCTAACAGCTTGGGGAAACCCACCAGGCAAAGCACGGTGGTCGTCAAATCTAAGTCTTGACACAGATTCAATTAGTGATAATGTGCTCACATTTGAAAACTTCGATGCAGGTAATGTAATCACATGCAAACCAATTATAAACATATATAAAATTAAATTATTCCAGGGCCATTGACATTGAGTATATCAATAGTCTGACATTTCATTCTGTAAAATAGTGTATCTTCCAGTTAAGGTAAATATGCACACATTGAAGAAATGGAACTAAAAACAAACAGAAACATATTTTAAGACATGGCAATGTAATTAAAATTGTAAGGTGGATCCTCAAACAATTTATTTCTTTCAAATTTAAATTTTACAACGAAGTGCTTGGCCTTTTAAATTTTAGTACCTGTCATTTATCATTTTTAAAGCATAAAAGAAATTAAAATAGTGCTAATTATGTTGAAGAAAATTATTGTTTTACCATTAAAAAAGACGAGATGTAATTTTAAAAATAAAACTTACTAACTGGCTTCCTTAAAAACTTATTTTCTTTTCAGAAAAATTCAAAAGCTTTACGTGTCAGCCTGTATCTGTACTAATGAGCAACCTACCTGGTGTAACGATTACCCCTAAATTCTTCAGTAAGGGACTCTTCTAGTTTTATTAGTCATAGAAAACAATGTCAGTGATTTTGACAATAAAACAGTTTTAACTCATACCGAGACTGTGTTTTTGTTTTGTCTTTTTTTAATAGTCTCTATTTAGCGACAATCGCCTTTCATCATATACAATTCCTGGATACATAGACTAAGAGGATACCAAAGCAAATGAAACACATACAATCTTTCTCGATATTGTAATACATATTAATCATAGATTTCTACTAGCTAACATCGTCCCGCTTGTTTCACTGAATGTTCTGTAAGATAAACAGCTTGAGTTGGGAATGAAATAATTACGTGTGGATCAAGTATCTAAAAACAAATTTTAATACGAATACACAAATACGAATGTATATATATATATATATATATATACATACATACATACACACATACATAATTTAACCCATAGGAACATGCATTTGTAAATAGAATAAATCAACATACCTAGAAAACATACATTAGAACGCGAGCTAACATACGCACACACATTTCCATATTCATAATTCCATTGTATACATATACACATAAACATATTTAACACATTGTTCTAATGTTTCTCTTTCTTTTAGTTGAAGGTGAGATTCTGAATTTTACAGCCAACCGACGTCATCATGTGATTTTAGTAGAACTTGGCAGATACGTCACACTCGAATGTCAGACATCCGGATACCCACCTCCATATATAAAATTTATGAGTGTTTGCAGAAATGAAACATTTTCTACTTCGTCACAGTACTTAACTTTTAAAGTAGAATCATGCTTTGACGGTGGTGGTTACTTGTGCAAAGTTAAACAATTGTTTTTCAATAAAACATTGGAGTCGTATCTTGAAATCATTGTGAAATGTAAGTGTTAGATATGTCACAGGCAAAATGTGTGATACAGGTATTCTATACAATGCTTGACGATTCTACTCTTCTTCTTAGTCATTATCTTATGCCTCCCAATGGAGCATAAGCAATCCACACATCTTTTTTTATCTGTCCCTGTCATGGGCTATCTTTGCTTGTTCAGTTGAGCTTTTATTCATTTTCTTTACCCCATCTTTATATCTCAACTCTTCTCTTCCATAGGGCTCTGTATCTTACTTTTTTCCTGGTATTTTGAGGATACAGGCACTTTTCTTGTGATGCTAGTGTTAGGTTTCCTTAATTTGTGCCCTAACCATCTCTATTTTCTCATTTTTACTTCCGTTTTCATAGGAAAAAAATATAATGACAAGGTATGCTAAACTTGAATTCACAGACATGACAAAAATGTTGATGTTTCGGCTTAGAGCCTTAATCATTAAAAAAAGTAAATCACGGTAAAATACTTTAGAGAGTTCATTTCTGTTTCCGGATGTAGGATTACAGGAAATGAAAGAATATAAATATTCTTACTGTGAAAAATAAGGTAGATCCTCTCGAGGGACCAACATAATTAGGGAAACATAAAATCTAATGAATAAGAAAGCAATAAATTCAGGTAAATTAATAAAAAATAGTAAGAGAGTATTGGATTCATTTCATGTGGAGCTATTTTCTATTTTCACTGTCTCTGGTGTTTGTGCACGGAATTAGTGTCGTATTGGATACACGAATGTACATGTATGTTGACGTGTGAAGGGAATAAGGAAAGGTTACCTTGTTCAATATCACGAAGATATTTTTTAAACTTATCTGCCAATATTCTCCATGTTTCCACAAAAACACTGGATGTTCTCTCCCAAAAGGAAAGTGCTACAATTTTCTGTCAAACCATCTTATTTTACGATTCTAGTAAAAGTTTGAAATGCAATATACTTTATAATGATTGTTGAGCGTACTAAAGAAATAAAAAAAAGAAGCAAAAAAAAAAATATACAACTGCTTCTGTTTTGTTATTTTTTTTTCATATAGACTTGAAAAATCATTATCAAGGTCCAAACTGTTCTTTTTCAACTGATCAGATTGAGAGGTATTTATCAGTCGGAGAGTTTTAGTAACATTTTTTTAGAACACATTTTTTTAAATGCACATTTAAAACACCTTTGCTCGCAATAGCAAAGTCAAGGGATTGTTGAATATGCTGTTAGGCCATAAATAATCATATACACCATTTGAAGAATCACAATATGAAACATCTCCATCAATAGATGCCATATTGTATGTGCTTGAATTATTCAAAAGAGCTCATAACTGTTATAATTGTAAACGTAGTATTAATTTTTTTTTTTGTGAGATTACTTATTAAAGCGAAATTAGATACAGTGCAAATGTGTTATGTCCAATATTTTATGACCAGAGACATGATACATACATTTGTAAATATATCAAAAGTAAAATTGGTCAACGAACCATTAAAATGCTGGCAACAGCAAGCTGGTAAAATGAAGTCATTAGAAATGTGCAGGACGATGGTGTCATTGATGCGCAGTACGAAGTCGTTATTGACGTGCAGGACGATGTCATAGACAACCATTACAATGTTATAACAGCTAGCATGATGATATGATCATTGAATGCAGGACGATGTCTATTGTTTCGGCCCCATAAAATAAGCCTACTGGCACAGCTTTATTTCAGATCTCAATTTGATCTTTGTAGGAAGCTCTTATTGACATTAGAAGTCAATCAATTTAATAAAGAAATATAACTCATATCAGCTGCAAAACAATGCTCTTCTAGAATTGGAAAGCTCTATGTAAGTGCACGTAGAACAACAAGTGTCCAAATAGAAAAAAATGGATTTGCGTTAAAGAATGTACTACTAATTCAACATGCACTTCCATGTCAAAGTGATGTAAAAAACATTAAAATACAAATGGAGAAAAAAAAAAAAAACAATTAAAAATAATATAATCAACTATAAACGTTTAGCCATCGAGGAATGTAAATTTAATAAGCTGTTAAATTGTCTATACATCGTATCTCGTTGTATGTAATTATATGATTTACCTAAGTCCTGACATACATTTTTCAAAATGTATCTCATAATTCTAGACATAGTGTGAAATAAATACGACTTTAAACACATCAATTTGTCTTTATATATATAATAATACACATGAATTTCACTTTTTTTTTTTTTTTAATATATAAACCATTTTGAACTATTCTAAATTTTAAAACTTTTCTCATTGGCATGCAATATTGTTTCATTGATATTTCCCTTCACAATCGCCGTGTCTTCTTATCGGGCGTTTTCTAAAATACTATAATTTATTTAATATATAAATTTTTTCTTCACTTTATAAATCTTCATAATTCTATCGCTTTTCTTTTCATAAAAATCTTAACCTCCCAATTGCTCTATCTCTTTCTCTCTCTCTCACTTCTGTCTCTCTCTATATCTTTAAATTATATTTTCAATTTGTGATTTATTTTTTAAAAATCGTTTTCTCATATATACTTTGTACTATTAGTCTATTTCACTATTCCTCGTGTTCTCTCTCCCTGTGTCTTTCTCTCTCATTCTATTTCTTACGACAAATGCAATCGTATTATTTTTTTTTTGAGTTATAAAATGTATGCAATTGGATTATTACTACAAATTCATTTATGTATTTATTTATTTATTTTCCATTTAGGCCCACTCCAATTTTTGGTCATCAATGAAACCCAAGCTTTGTTTACTACTAACGTCGGTGCGTCGTTTGAAGTCTCTATACCAGTCTTCGGATATCCTGAACCGAGCCACTATAAGCTGTTACGACACTCCGGTCATGAAATACATACTGTTATCATTGGATATAATGTGACGTTCCACCGGAGACATTGCACAGTTGGAACGATTGTTTTACATTTTTCAAACGTACAAGTTGACTATTTCACTAAATACGCCTTGATCTTTGGGAATGGCACTGAAAGTGATTTAGAATACAGATTCAATTTGAATAATGGTACGTTAAAATCACTTTTTTTTAAAACACTAAAAAGCATTTGTCTTCATTACATAAAGGGCACAGCTATTATACATTGATTGCTATACTGCTTATTTTTAAAACTGTGTCAATACGATGAAAATAAACAAACAATTTTACAGTGAGTATGGAAACATAAATGTTAATAACAATGTTTTTTTAAAATCTTTATATCTGATAAAAAGGTGACAGTGCAGCATCAAATGTGGACGATTTTCACTGTGACGCTACTCTAGTAGTTTTGATCAGTGTCATCATCTACTCTATCAGCTGAACCAAGACTCACTCCGTTGTGTCCCAAATTTCCTGTATCATAAAAAATGTAAATGATCGAAGCATATATTTTTAAGGAAAGTAAATATTTGGATAATATTATTTTCATGAGATTCATGCGTTAGCTAGTGTTTGTTGATTTAAATAGCTTTATACAATTTATGTATATTATCATGCTGTTGATATGATGTCAGGCTCATAACACATTCCTCTGGAAAAATCCAACACAAATGCTTCTTACACATTAAGATGAGATTAGTATGACCAGAGGTTGGCATTAGAGAAAAAAAAAATATTTTGAAAAGCTAGCTCTTCAATTCTTAAATATAAATACAGTTTTTTATATTAAATTCATTGTAAATAAAATATTTGTGTTAATTTCTTGTTACTTAACCCATATATATAACACATTCTTCTTTTTCTAAAAAAATTGAGAAAACATATATTTTTATATATATATATGTGATAATTTTAAACAAAAATCTATATACCATTGTAAATATATTTTAAGTTAAAGTAAATTAAAGTATATTAAAATCTGGGTTACAAATGTAAGCACACATGTGCATTGCCATTCTACTTTAGTATCGGAAACCCTTAAAACAAAGTATTCTTTTATCTACAGACGATTCCCTTAACACTGTTCATGCCTATAACAGCTATTGTATATATTTTATTGAAGAAAGATTGTTAATTTCATAAACATTTACAAATTTGCGTTTCTCAAAGTAAAAAAAAATAATAATTAATAAATAAAATATAATTTCATTTTTTTTAAAATAAAATATCATCATTCTTTTCTTACGCATATTAACTGTAAATTAAAAAAAAATATATTTTAACATTAAAATGCTTGGGTTTTTATATTCATGTGTAATCTTTTTTTAAAATATACCAATATTTTGTCTACGCAGTAGGTAAACAAATCTTTATGTATTAAAAAAGGTAACTTCTCTTATTCAAGAGTACATTATTACTGTTAAAAAATATTGTTATTAACATAATAATTTACACATCCTTTTGACTACCCCCGATATATATATTTGACTAAAATGTTTATATGTTATCAAATCCATTCCTTTATTCTGATGATTATATTTCATTTCGTGGGTCAAAGTGAAACTATTGAATCCCCAGCCCCCCAAAACTGATTGTAAACAAAGTTTATAAAATCATCAACGGTATCATCACACACACACACACATATTTTAACTTAGATTAATAAATTCATCCACGTGATTGTTGCCCCTTTGTACTTAAAAACTGTCTTTTTTGCACGTCTCTTAACGTAATTAAATTTATTGTGTACAATATTTATTTTACTACAAATGTTTTTTTCTTTTTTTTTCTATAAAATCCTATAGATCTGTATAATTTGACTCATAATTCCGTATATTGAATTATTTTTGTTAATTTATTTGAACATTTACAAATATACAAAAATTCCAACTTTTAAACAATAGGAGCTTTAAAATGAGGTATCAAAAAACTCCAATTACAACTGTATATGTTGTTTTCTTATTTGGCCCAAGATCAATTTGATTTTGAGTTCTTAGATTAAATCAATAATTGTTATATGTATAATTATAAGTCAAACATTATTAATGTTAAAAGCCACCTTAAAATTGCTACTCAATAAAATATATATATATTTGTATATTTGTTTTGCATTTAATTTTAATCATACAGTTTGATTAAACACTTAAAACGCAATTTAAATACATTTTAAGTCAACATAATGCAATTTTTGCTGAACACCTGGCATGTAGATGTACTTAACAATAAACAAACACACAAACGTTGCACCGTTAAACTTGGTAGGAAGAAGGATACAAAACGATCGTTTCAAACTTGAAAAGTCATCATTTATTTTAATTTCATTTAATTAATGTACAACTGTACATTCTAAAAGCATTGACCCTTTTGAGTGGTTCAATAGCATTGATGCAAAATATGATGCCTCTTCTGCTTAGAGGTATTAGCTGCACAAACATAGAGTATCCTGCCTCATTGACAACACAATTGGTCAATTATGACATACGGCATCTTCTAAATAATTGTGTCTAAATTGGCAACTCCACTAACGTATTCAAGGTCTTGTTGTACCGGTCATCCATGTTACAACAGGTGCCTATCGGGTACTACGGTACAACAGGATCCTTGGGAGAAGATACAAACAAATGTTTTAAAGCAAAAAAATGAAAATTTGAAGTGCAAGTCGAAAGTAGATGACAATTAAATGAGCAAATAGTAAATCAAATTTTTAAGACATGATTGAGAAGTTACTCCCAACTAAAAAGTATTTGCCTACAAAATGTATCATCTCAATATAATGCGTACAGTTCATGAAGCTTAGTGTGGAGCAAATCCACCGTCAAATCAGTCAAAGCAATCGTAATGAAGATAAACAGACATACAATCCGAAATTTGGCGTTTTCCTTTCTATCAAAGATCACATGGCACTTATTAGGGAAGACCTCAAAAAATCGATTATGTCACACAAACAAACACACACACAAATAAACACACACACACACATAAACACACATACACATATGTACTAACTCAGAAACACACACACAAAGGAATCACAGGTTAACAAATGTAAATTGTCAAACAAATAAGTAAAATTCGCATACCTTGCATATGACCAAATACATATTGATTGGTGATTAATGCAAAGTCCAATGTTACTTGCCACTTGTAGTTGTTTTTAAACACTATTTTTCGTATGAGATTAGGTCCTATATAAATAAAAGAAATTAGTATCAAAAACTTGTTGGTTAATACTGTTAATCTGCGAAAAGCACTAACCTTTAGGATCAAATAAAAGTGTGTGCAATTAAAAGGTTTTGTGTTATTTACAGATTTTCTCGGATTGTAAATTAAAACACCAATTTAGAACAAAAAATATATGTGTATTATTGAAACTATGAAGAAATGATATAAAGGAAATTTAATAATTATATATATACACTAACAATGTAACCACTATACAAATTATACATTTTATAAATTATAATGTTATTCAGCATTCTGCAATTATTTTATTTACCTCTAAATATACACGCGCTGTATTTGTTTGTAATGAACAACTAATTAGAAATGATAAAATTGTACATATATTGTGTGTCGCGTATTTTATCCCACTGTGCGCTGGTGATATTTACCAAAGATTTCTGCCGTTTATTAATAAACCAGTGTCCTAACAATTTTGACAACACAGTGTAGAATGTTGACTTTGAAAGAACACAAGGTTTTAAAACAAGGTGCTCTTTTGGAACAGGGAAGGCACTGTGTTAGGGTTAAGACCATCACTGGGGGGGGGGGGCTGTGGTGACAGCAAAAGGAAAATGGAAATTCGAATTAGTACACTCGCGTATTTTCATAATGTCACTCTGTTAAAAGAATAACAGTATGATACCAGTATGCCTTAACACCAGAGAAGAGTGCCTTGACAAAATGATTTCACCAGACAATGATTTTAATAGAACAGAGCATCACCAGATTATGATGTCACCAGATATCGTGCCACCACACACTGCAGGGTGCCTCCAGATGTATATGTGAAACAGAGTATTTTTGAGGCGGATTCAACAAGAACAGGTTGCCACCATATTAGGTGTGAAGCAGAGTATTTTTGAGGCGGATTCAACAAGAACAGGGTGCCACCAGATTTATGTGTGAAGCAGAGTATTTTTGAGGCTGATTCAACACGAAAAGGGTGCCACCAGATTTAAGTGTGAAGCAGAGTATGTTAAGGCTTATTCAACAAGAACAGGGTGCCACCAGAGCAGGGGTGGACATATGTGCCAAACCTCTCAATATGCCTAAAATGTATATGACCAAATAGGTGTGTGTGGTTTGATGGGAGAGGAGCTTTAAAAAAAATGGGCTTAGTAAAATGTCGGCTAACAATCTATCATGGAACTGTCAAACATTCCTGGTTCTTTTGATTTTTTCAAGGAAATGAATACTGTGTTTTATGAAGTGAATGACATGTTTCCATCGTTGAAACTCATAAAAGTAAATTCGTAACTCAAAGTTTAATGGTTAAATAAAATTGTTTTTTTTTCGCTTAACTTTTTACGTCAGATTCTTTGTTTTCTTTATATAACTTTGCTGCAATAGGAATTTGTTTACACATTATAATGTAAATGTCTCTTTAAAATCATGATAAGAATTACTTGGTAAAATCTGGAGGGGTGAGATGATTCCAAAAGATAACAACTTTGTTTAAGACACCATCCCAGTTAACAATATTGCGTTTGCTGAATTACTAGGCTAAGCAATTTACCTAGGCCATACAGCGTGCAAAGGAATTAATCGTGCAAAAGCATGTTATGTTATATGCTATTCCCTCAAACAATGGTAACAGATGTCGCTTTGTTACTACGGTGACGCTAAAGAAAAATTACAGCATGTGTAGAGCAACATAATAATTAAAAAAACTTTATTTAAACTATAAAAAAATATGCATTATTTTCTGTAAAATCGTTTAATAGATACTTGGTTAAACTGTGTAGTCAGTAAAGATGCATACATGAACTCTAACACCGTTCCAAATATGTATCTACTGTTTAGGAATGTAATATATTTGAACACGTTATTGAGTCATATTGTGACCTATGCCTCCTTGAAGACCTCTGATTATTTGAGGAAATACATGTTAGAGCTCAAAACAATCAATTAGAACTTTATTAAACATAAAAATAAATCACTTCGTATCTGATTTTAAAACACATTTGAGTTAAATCTTAAACAATAATATAAAGATTTTTTAAACCCACAAAAGTCACTGTTCCAACATTACTGGTGTACTTAAACATATTTAAGCAAACGTAATGACACAACAATTGGCATTCTCACATCTATATACATGGACTATTTAATAATATTGTTTAACAAAATAGCTTAAAACCCCTGACTTAAAGAAACATGTACCCCAAAGCTACATCTATGCATACTATGTGATAGTTCTAATGTACCATTATTTTATAGTACATAGAACAAAGCTTTATTTAAAACTAGCGAGAACCCGGCATGCGTCGCAATGCCACTCAATGAAAAAAGGGTTTGTGTTTTAATTAAGTTTCAAAGTTACTTTTAAATAGAAATTATATATTTATTTTTTTTACGTCATGTGCGTAAACAAATAAATGAAATTTTTGTTCAACTCGTGAACAGGAAACATACAGCTGTCCACGTGAGAAGCATGAACTTTCAAAATGTAATCCACACACTTGTAGCCATTAATCCAGTCTCTGTTTTAAATTATATGTATATAGTTCAAATATTTATTTTTCTTCTTTTAAAAAAGGCCCCCGGCCACAAACGCACAATTGTAAAATGGTTGTACTTATGTCACACACAAACTAAAATTCGCTTTTATTTGATTCATGTCCATTTACCCATGAAATAGCACTGATTGAAATTATATTTGTATAGCTCATATAAGAAAAAAAAACAACTTAGTTTCCCGGCCTCAAAAGGAATATTTCAAAATTGATCAGCTAATTCAGAAACATTTGTTCCGCACAACAACTTACCAAAGTTTTATCGCAATTGGATGGATGGTATAGGAACACATCTGGAAATTATCTTTAGCTAATAAATGTGGGGGGAGCATTTAGGGCCCCTGTAAAATGTGTGTAATAATCATAATCATTTGAGGGAGTGTGTATAACAATACAGATAATTTTCATCTCTTTTGGATTAATAGTATAGAAGCGCATACGGGACATACATACATACATTTATTTGTATAGGTGTTAGATATAGGTTACCGAATAAAAATAACTTTTTCGCAATTATTCAAGGATGAATTATGTCTGTCTGTCTGATAATAGAAAATACTTTGATTGTTTTTAAGACTTCGAACGTATCAAAATATTTTTCGGGTTATGTCAGCAAAGCTCATTCTTATATTTATATGATTGCAACAAACTATGTCTGAATAAAGGCTTATTAAAAATGCGTACAATAAAATAAGTTAACGTGTACTTCCATCGAAGCTATATTTGTATATTATTTATTTTAAATTCTTTGACCCATACATGCGCCGAATTTATTTTTTTTAATTTCAGGTATTATAGCCAACTTTTCCAAAATACACCATGTAAAATGTGGTTGAGATTCATTGTTTGATTTTCTTGTCATTGATTGACCCATCTGCAAGCAAACATTAGGTCAGCTCTTTCTATTTTAGGTGTAAAACCATTTCTTGTTCGGATACGCAACTAAATGTGCAAAAGGAAGCAGTCCATCAAGAAATGCATGTTTATAAACTAAATACCAAAAGATATAACAAGTTATTTCATGCAGACGTGTTTTCTAAATCTCAAGGTCATGATATTCCATTTACAACTGTTTGCATCAGGCATTGAACTATTTATAGACTTTGAGTTAGATATTAAGTTCAAGCAAAAAATAAATAAAAATTCTAATTTATATGAAATCCAGATGTGTTCCGTTTCCAATAAACGCATACTTAGCATCAGATTATTAACATTCTGCAGTCCGACTATAGAGAAATGTTACTTATTAGTACCAAAGCTTTTGTGGGTTGGTCATTTATTTTTTAACTTACATTTTTATTTGTAAAAAAAATATTGATTATATTTTATCAATGTGTTTCATTGGTTTAAGTATTTGTAAAAAAATTAAAATTATTACAAAATTTGCAATTACTATCAAAAAAATATATTTTTGGAAACTATTCATCCCGGAGTATCCCTTGAAAGCTTCGTAGTTTTCAAAAAAAAACAAAATAATGTTACTGTCACAAAAAAAATAATTACTGGTATTAATATGGTCCACTGATTTTAATTTTACGATTTATTAATGAGTTATATGTTTTTCTAAAGGAATATAACCAAACGAAGACTCTAATCATGGAATTTATCCTGATTTGCATATAAAAGTACCGACTAAATGCTATCGTAAACAAGTAAGCTTAATTTTAATTATCATTTTCTGACTTTTAAAATTAATAATAAAACATTAAGTTATAATTTTATAATTTTTATCGGCTGAAGTATGTTATATCCATTTATACTTATATTGACATATTATGTTTGAATTTCATTGAATTTCAATAATTTTATAATAAATAAATAGCGTGGCTATACGAGATAAATATTTTCTAAAAATAGCGGAAAAGTCCGGCCTATGGGAACTTGCGTAATTAAAATGCATGTAAAGTTAAGGACTTTTGAGTTATTACCTACATATATTTCATTTAAATATGTAAATACTATGAATCATCTTCTAAATATTTTTATATTGCATAGTAGAAATGTGTTTAAATTTAATTATCTTTACCGCAGGTCACTAGTATTAGTAGAGACTAAAGACAGAATGACAAAAAAAACCACTAATTTTTTTATTTTAAGCTCATTGACTCTAATTCTAATACTAATGGGAAGGAGGAGAGAGAGACAAAAATGCAGTTATAATCTTATTATTATTAGTATGGGTAGTTTTCTATAGCGTGGTACCCCAGCCTAGGGCTGGGCTCACCACGCTGTACATACAAATTAAAATGAACTTAAAAAATATAAATTAAAAACCAACCATTCCATATCAATTTACATGTGACGCCATGGACAGCACTCCGCAGCATCGTTTAACTTTCAGAGGGGGAATCAGTCAGGATTGTAAAGTTTAAAGAGGTGTGTTTTGAGTGCAGTTTTGAAAGCTGTGATGGATCAAGAAGCCTTTATTCCTTATTCATCATAAATAGTATGCCTGGACTCCATCCTTTTACTGTGTTATAGAGGTAATGGATGAATATCTTTGAAGAATGTACACTAAAAATAACAGGGTGGTAAGTTTGTATCTAATCAATTGATAGCAAAATGCATAAAGAATAAACTCACAATATTGTTATAACATATGTTATTATGTATGTTCTATGTAAACAACTTTAAGGGATAACATTAGCTGGTGATGAAAGAAAATAATTCGTGTATCAACAGAACAACATCCTCATCAATCAAAGCCATCGATGATCTGCTGGATTAAGATTTTTCTGAAATCTGAAGTCAAGGTCATGAAATCAGTGAAAGAGTGTGTGTTGTGATTTTGAATACAAATGGGACTTGTGAACGAATGTGAACGATTTTCATATCACTTGTACATGTGACGTTGAAGCTATACAAGGGGGGTTAACTATTTTTTATGGGATAGCGGGGCTGTTTTTACATTCATGGAAAAGGAGACTGCGAGAGGAAATTTGGCTTGAGAGGTCGTGTGGCAGTGCTTTTGTCGTGTTGGATTATACTTGTACACATTTACCATACGTCGAATAAATTGTGTGATTATATAGTTGAATAATAAAGTACCTATAGTTTACAGTGGATCTTAGTGAGCTTCTTGTCAGAGAGAAAGTATTATATTAACGCAAGTTTTTGTGATTGTAATTAATAAACCAGAGGAAATAATTGGCATAGATGACCTAGACAGCATAAATATTCTGATTTGAGCCGGAGGGTTCATCTATGAAACATAATATTTGACATCTTCTATACACTCTATAGTTAGTTAAAATAGATGCTAGCTTTGACGCTGAACAATTCAAACAGCTGTTGACATGAGGGGATCTTGTAAATTGAGCGGAAGCTCCCTGATCTCACGTTACGAATGGAGCTGACGACCAACGCAGCCAAAGATTCAAGTTCTCACTGAGGAAATTCTTATTAAATTTGAAATGCGTTCTACAAGAATATCTTTGCTAGCAAATTAGGAAACCATTGTCCGTACAATTATCACCAAGCCAGCGGCTGAACAATTGGTAAATACCAACTCTTATTGATATTCTTGTTACATATCCTGCTCAAAGAGCAAATGGATGATATCAAAATGACACAGCCAGTTGTAATGGTCTGATAGACTTACTAATCAATCATTTCACCATGAAGATGTTATGTTATGCTATATGGAACAATAAATGACTCTAAATCACGATGGCTCCAGATACAATCATACATGTTATAATTTGTCCCTTTTTAATGTAAATCTTTAACTTAATGGAATCACGCGAAGAGACATTTAGACCAATTTTGACCTAGATAAGAATGAGATTAACAACCTTTTCTGGATATAATGATAAGAAGTCATTAAATTACGAATGAGATGGCACTGGATAATCAACCGTCAACACATTCATCAACTCAAATTCAACTTAAGAAGAAGACATACACTAGATATCCAGGACCCACATACTATAACATATGGTATTAAAGGGAGAGTCTGCAATCAGGTTATCACAATGGGAAAGTAGTAAAACACAGTAAGGTTAAACCTGACAAAAGGAATGCACCAAAACAACGAACATGTCGACAGGAAGCCTTCATTATCGAACAAACAGAAAAAACGAATACAATTTAAAAATATTAACATTTAAAAAAAAAAAATAATATTACACTTAGCTTGAAAGTACTGTCCAAGAGGGCAGCAAAACACTTTAACATACAGATAAGGTCTCAAGAAAACGTCAAGCAGTTTGTGTGGTTGGTGTTGTAATTATCGGAAACTTGTTATAGTCGATCAAAACGCGCAAGTAGAAAACTTGCTGACTACTGCTACGCATGACCGTTTCTTTGGACATAGAGCTTGTACAGTTTGTCCCCAGAGTCGTGCTTGGTTAAACTACTTTGGAACTTTTTTTTTTGTAGTATTACCTACAATATTATTACATTATTGTTTTGAATGAAAACTTTAAAAATAAAAGCATTTTAATTTAAACTTTTCCATTCATTAATTTTCATCTTTTTTAACATTTCTAAACATTCTCTATTTGAACATAAATTTAAAAAAAAAAAAAATCCATTTATTTGTATATACGTTTAATAAACATATGTTAAACCCGGTTGCGCAATTTAAAAAAGTTGTTGAACGTCAACAGTTAATTAAAAACTATACATCTTTCAAAGTATTAATTATTGATTTTTTTAAATGGTTTTGCTTTTTTGAAAGAAAATATTGAATTACACAAGCAAAGAATTCTTCTTATTATTAGTATAAAATTATTGAAAAAGCCATAACAAACGAAAAGTTTTAACGATGTATTTCGAATGTAAAATGGATTGGTTTTTTACAAGAAAGGGTAATATTTTGGGGGTCCTTTTTAAGATTTACCTTACATTATTTGCTATATTTCTTACTACTAGTAGAAACAACGATGTCAAGCAACAAAAAACAAATAAATAAATTTTAAAAAAAACAACAAAAAAAAACAAAAAATGTAAATTTAAAAAAAAAAAAATTTCTACAAGCAATAACATAGCTGTCCACTAACAGAAACTCGGTGTCTACAAACAAAAACATGTCTGTCAACTAAAACAAACTCGGCTGTCAACTAACAAAAAAATAATCCGGCTGTCAACTAACTAAAACACTGTTTTCTAGCATACTGAAACTGGCTGTATAGAAACACTAAATCTACCATATAGGTAACAAAGTTTACAAAAAGAAAAACATGAGTAAAACACATTGTTTTTTACTAAGGGCATGTTTAATAGTTGGAAAACAGAACTTAATGCAGATTGTTTGATAGTTCAGCCTACCATAGAGTGACTATTGCAAAAGTAATTGCCTGGACAACCAATACCGATGTCCAAGACATTTAGTATGATCAGTTGCAGCGAACTCTTCGATTTCATGACCTAGATTTTTTAACCTACACAGCATCCTCGGCCACCCAGCACCCTCAGCCACCCAGCACCCTCGGCCACCCAGCACCCTCGACCACCCAGCACCCGCGTTTACCAAGCACCCTCGGCCACACAGCTCCCTCAGCCACCCAGCACCCTCAGCCACCCAGCACCCTCTGCCACAGCACACTCGGCCACCCAGCACCCTCGGCCACCCAGCACCCTCAGCCACCCAGCAACCTCATCCACGCAGCACCCTCGGCCACCAAGCACCCTCGGCCACCCAGCACCCTCAGCCACATATATATGTAAATGTAATTGTTGTTGTGCCATATCACTATTTAATAAATGGCGTGTTTTAAATTTCTTAACTAATTACGTGTCATTTTAAAAAAAATAATCTGTTAACGAATACGATTCCGAACTTTAAATGTTAATCATTTTTAGCACTCAATTTATTGTAAAGAATAGGACGTCGTTCTACTTCAGAAGTGTGGGAGACGAACATTTTTGAATTGCAAAGTATTGATCAAGCGGTTTTGAACTTTTACTTAATATTACAGCAAATTCCTTATCACTGGCCTAACAACGGCTTGGCATTGGGGAAGTTTAAAAGGGCGCCGGCCTGCGCCAGTTCAAAAGGGCGCCGCTAAATCTCTCATTTTTAAATTTTTATTATTAAAAAATAAATTTGCCAAGGGCGCCAAAAACCCATTTACGCCCCTGTTCCTTATTCTACGTTATTTCCTTTTCCTTTTCTTACTGTAGAAATACTTAAAATAAAAACTATTTTGAAACTAAGTACGGGGTAATGAAATTCATCCTGATTCTTTATGATTTTCGGAAGTTATTTTATAAGAAAACTGAAGAGTGATTTTAACAATGTAATATACGAATGAAATTATCTTAATGTTATATAGTAAATATGATATTCACAAGACTTCAAATACACTTCGTCATCATTACTTCTTTTAAAGTGAATATAATGAACATATGTAATAGCATTCATTAACTTTTAACGACACTTTTTTGTTATAACGAGTGTAAATTTGTAAATTCAGCCAATCTTATCCAGGATGCCGAGCCTAAAGATGAAACATTGCAATATGTGTATAATAAATGTATTGATGTGAGTCAAGACTCCCTTTCGGCAAGTACCTTTTATATGAACGTTTTAATGTAGCCGAGTGAGTGAATAAAAAATAGCTTCATGGAAAGAAAACAAAAAGAAAGACATGTGGAGGGATAGACTGATATGTCGGCTGGTGGATAGATGATTGTTAAAAGGCTGGATGGACATATATGTGGATGTTATGTTTGGGTAGATTCATGTTTTTGTTTTTAAGGTTGGATTAATATGTCGATACATGCATACAATATATATTGTTGGCTATATACGTGGGTGGCTAGACCAATGGATGGCTTAATTAATAGTTGTTTATAATTGTTAACTTTAATTCGGTAAAAAGGACGTATATTTTTGTATTATTATTTTACTAGCGAGTTACCAGCATGCGTTGCAATGTCACTCAAAGAAAGAAACTGTAGGCATTTTGATTACGTTTCTTGAAGAGCTTGTAAATACACAATGCTCTTTGTGCATGTGACAATCCTTTTTTTTTGTTTGCCATTCAACGGAATACATCTAACAGCTTGTATCTTTAAAAACATGATGCTTGACAATACAATCTTTAAATAATAATTTTTTTTTTGAACACACGAGCAGTAATATCGTGACGATCTAAATAATGATTATCTTGCATTTAAGCCCAAATAGAGTTGCATGTAAAGGTAATACAAAAATTATGTGTGGTCATATGCGCGAACATATGTCATTGCATCGTGTGCGTATTCATGCATGTGAAGTGGACTCCCAGTAAATGTGGCCGGCAGTATAACCATGTTCCCCAGTTGCCATCATTCGCAACTGTATCATGTACATGAATATACTCTTCGGATTGCAACTTGCTTTGATTGTTGTTCGGTTTCGATTTTCGCACATATAACAACAATGTATTGATGGAACATATGTCGACATTTCAAGTTAATATTTTCGGGTCTCTCACGTATCATCAATAAATATGAATAGTAATTAATGGCACTAATTTCTTTTCGATTTCACATCTGTGGTTTTCTCAATTTGATGTTGAAATGATATCCATCTTCTCCTTGCGAAAATAAAATTGGATATTGCAATAAGTCGTATGAGCGATGCGTTTCTGAGACTCGCTGAACATCACCATTTCTTCGATGAATAATTCTATCAAGTGACTTAAATTCTTCGCCAACTATAGCGACAGCCACTTCATCAAGTTGGTGCCATGTATTGTCTTTCGTGTTGGCCGTAAGATGTTTTGTCTGCTCTAACTACAACTGTGTACTCATCTGTCGGCATTTGTTCAAGTTCAATTTTAAACAATTGAATTAATTCGTTTTGTTACAAAAGTAAAGCTTGCAATGCAGCGATAATTTCTCGTTTAGTACCCGTATTGCTATAACAACATTTTAAATGTGTTGCAATGACCCAGGAAAATGCGATAGCTTATGGACAACAACTCAACTAATTTTTGTCGCAATCGCTTAAACGGTGTAGGAGCAACCTCATCCACGCAGCACCCTCGGCCACCAAGCACCCTCGGCCACCCAGCACCCTCAGCCACATATATATGTAAATGTAATTGTTGTTGTGCCATATCACTATTTAATAAATGGCGTGTTTTAAATTTCTTAACTAATTACGTGTCATTTTAAAAAAAATAATCTGTTAACGAATACGATTCCGAACTTTAAATGTTAATCATTTTTAGCACTCAATTTATTGTAAAGAATAGGACGTCGTTCTACTTCAGAAGTGTGGGAGACGAACATTTTTGAATTGCAAAGTATTGATCAAGCGGTTTTGAACTTTTACTTAATATTACAGCAAATTCCTTATCACTGGCCTAACAACGGCTTGGCATTGGGGAAGTTTAAAAGGGCGCCGGCCTGCGCCAGTTCAAAAGGGCGCCGCTAAATCTCTCATTTTTAAATTTTTATTATTAAAAAATAAATTTGCCAAGGGCGCCAAAAACCCATTTACGCCCCTGTTCCTTATTCTACGTTATTTCCTTTTCCTTTTCTTACTGTAGAAATACTTAAAATAAAAACTATTTTGAAACTAAGTACGGGGTAATGAAATTCATCCTGATTCTTTATGATTTTCGGAAGTTATTTTATAAGAAAACTGAAGAGTGATTTTAACAATGTAATATACGAATGAAATTATCTTAATGTTATATAGTAAATATGATATTCACAAGACTTCAAATACACTTCGTCATCATTACTTCTTTTAAAGTGAATATAATGAACATATGTAATAGCATTCATTAACTTTTAACGACACTTTTTTGTTATAACGAGTGTAAATTTGTAAATTCAGCCAATCTTATCCAGGATGCCGAGCCTAAAGATGAAACATTGCAATATGTGTATAATAAATGTATTGATGTGAGTCAAGACTCCCTTTCGGCAAGTACCTTTTATATGAACGTTTTAATGTAGCCGAGTGAGTGAATAAAAAATAGCTTCATGGAAAGAAAACAAAAAGAAAGACATGTGGAGGGATAGACTGATATGTCGGCTGGTGGATAGATGATTGTTAAAAGGCTGGATGGACATATATGTGGATGTTATGTTTGGGTAGATTCATGTTTTTGTTTTTAAGGTTGGATTAATATGTCGATACATGCATACAATATATATTGTTGGCTATATACGTGGGTGGCTAGACCAATGGATGGCTTAATTAATAGTTGTTTATAATTGTTAACTTTAATTCGGTAAAAAGGACGTATATTTTTGTATTATTATTTTACTAGCGAGTTACCAGCATGCGTTGCAATGTCACTCAAAGAAAGAAACTGTAGGCATTTTGATTACGTTTCTTGAAGAGCTTGTAAATACACAATGCTCTTTGTGCATGTGACAATCCTTTTTTTTTGTTTGCCATTCAACGGAATACATCTAACAGCTTGTATCTTTAAAAACATGATGCTTGACAATACAATCTTTAAATAATAATTTTTTTTTTGAACACACGAGCAGTAATATCGTGACGATCTAAATAATGATTATCTTGCATTTAAGCCCAAATAGAGTTGCATGTAAAGGTAATACAAAAATTATGTGTGGTCATATGCGCGAACATATGTCATTGCATCGTGTGCGTATTCATGCATGTGAAGTGGACTCCCAGTAAATGTGGCCGGCAGTATAACCATGTTCCCCAGTTGCCATCATTCGCAACTGTATCATGTACATGAATATACTCTTCGGATTGCAACTTGCTTTGATTGTTGTTCGGTTTCGATTTTCGCACATATAACAACAATGTATTGATGGAACATATGTCGACATTTCAAGTTAATATTTTCGGGTCTCTCACGTATCATCAATAAATATGAATAGTAATTAATGGCACTAATTTCTTTTCGATTTCACATCTGTGGTTTTCTCAATTTGATGTTGAAATGATATCCATCTTCTCCTTGCGAAAATAAAATTGGATATTGCAATAAGTCGTATGAGCGATGCGTTTCTGAGACTCGCTGAACATCACCATTTCTTCGATGAATAATTCTATCAAGTGACTTAAATTCTTCGCCAACTATAGCGACAGCCACTTCATCAAGTTGGTGCCATGTATTGTCTTTCGTGTTGGCCGTAAGATGTTTTGTCTGCTCTAACTACAACTGTGTACTCATCTGTCGGCATTTGTTCAAGTTCAATTTTAAACAATTGAATTAATTCGTTTTGTTACAAAAGTAAAGCTTGCAATGCAGCGATAATTTCTCGTTTAGTACCCGTATTGCTATAACAACATTTTAAATGTGTTGCAATGACCCAGGAAAATGCGATAGCTTATGGACAACAACTCAACTAATTTTTGTCGCAATCGCTTAAACGGTGTAGGAGCGCATACGGTTTGAAATTATATTTATATAGCTTATCTAAGAAAACGAACATAGGTCCCCTGACTCAAAACGGAATATTTTAAAACGGTTGTAATAATTCACAAGCCTTTGCGGTCGTGCTCAAAACATCTCAGTAAAGTTTTGTCGCATTCTGATAAATGTTATAGGAGCGCATACGGAAATTATTTTTTACAAAGCGCAAATCAGAAAAAAAACAATATGAAGCCGACGGCCAAAAACGGAATATTTTAAAAGTGTTGTAATGATTTAGTAAAATGCGCCAATTTTTCTGGCAATCGCATAAATGGTGTAGGAGCGCATACGATTCGAAATTATATTTATATAGATCATATAGAAAAAACGAACTTAGGGCCCATGGCTAGAAACGGAATAATTTAAAACGGTTTTAATCATTCCAACACTTTGCGGGCGTTGTTACAACATCTCAGTAAAGTGTTATTGCATTTTGATATATGGTGTAGGAGCACATGCGGAATATTTTTTTTTACAAAGCTCATTTTAGAAAAAAAATGAATTAAGTGCCGTTGGCCAAAAATGGACTATTTTAAACGTTTTATAATATCTCAATTAAATGCCCGGGTATGTGACCAACAACTAACTAAATTTTGTCGCAATCGCATAAATGGTGTAGGAATGCATATGAGACATACAAACAAAGATACATACATTCATTTATATATATATATATATATTTATATTGAGCTTATTCAAAAAAAGATGATAATTAAACAAAACAAATACTTTTTATTAGTACTGAATTTAAAGAAGAAGTGGAAAAAATAAAACTAAAAGTATAAATGTATATATACGGTAGAAGTGATTTTTTTTTTACAAGACAGGCGAATATTTTCGGGATACATCATTCTCGAATCTAGATGATTGGCCTTTCTCTGTGGTTGTCATAACATCTACATAGTTATTGATTTACTCATGTTCTTCTTTGTATATAAGAAAACACACTTTATTTTAATTATACGACTTATAATAGTGTTTTATTTCTCGACTTCCCATATCAATTTCATAACCAAGTCGTGATCTCCTCTTGCCGTTAACATTCGCTGTAGAGCTAATGCCCTTATCAATTTGATGTAAAACCTACTGGTCCCTGGTTCTTGTCTCTATCTATAGCCAACAAATGTGATGTCATTTCTACCAAAGCAGCATTTAAATTTTTTTGTGAAACAACATTATAATAAGTAAAAAAATTACTTTTGTTTTTGCGGGTTTGTTTTGAGTGTATTTGTTTAGGTTTTGAGTACACATTAAAAAAAAATATTCTTACTACTAGCACAAACGCGGCTATCTAGTAGTACAAATATTACCTGACACAGATGCTGTATGTTTCAGCTCTACTGAGAGGGCCTGTTGCAAAACATTGTCCTGGACAACAAATACCAACTAAGATAAACACTTTTCTAGATAATGAGTATGATTATTTTAAGTGTAATTATACGTCTCACGACCTTTACGTTTAAATTTATTATTCATTTGTTCTTTAACTTTTGAAAATATCATATTTTTCGTTCTCTGAACAAGCCATTTAACACGAATTATATAATTATATTGTTTTCTCATTTAGCAAGTTTTAATCATTTACGTGTTTTAGGGTTACGTAAATGATTTTATGTCAATTTCACAAAATCTGTGCAAGAACAAAAATCTGATATTTTAGATATTTTTTCTCTAAAACAAAACATGAAGGATAGAAAGTCACGCTACTTAAGAAGTTGATAGAAACCAGAACAAGTTTTCAAATGTAAAATATTTATCAAGCGTTTTTTGAATTGTTAGTTACCGATACAACATCTAACAACATAAATCCTTATTTTAAATTTAGTTTCCTTTTATAATTTTTTTTTAGAAACTCTTAAAGTCAAAACTCTACGGAAACTAAGTATATGTTTTTAAACTTTGTCTTCTTGGTGTAGAATTTTAGTATTTACTTTATATGACAACTGAAACGTTATTTGAAAAATGTATTTAAATAAATTTAGCATTCAATGTTTTATAGTGACTATCATATTTAAAGAAACATTAATTCACATGGAATTATTTATTTTTAAGTTATTGAAATAAACATATTATGAACAAGAGCTTAAACTATATGCATTTTTGTTTTAAACAGTAAACACATTATAAAGTCAGAATTTTTTCTCCATGACGACTGGCTTAAAGATGACACGTTTAAATATATGTTTGATAACTATTTTGATGTGCGTCAAGATACATTCTGGCAAGTATCTTTTATTTCAAAATATTTATGTCAGTTTGTTGGGTTGCCGATTGTGAATATAAATATGAAATTGCTGCATTGTTAAAGTACTAAAATAAAATATATTATAGACAGATTGACAGATACGTTGACTAATGAAAGATGATTGATGGATGGCTGGATGTACAGAAGTATATTTAGAATGATATATAATTAAATATGTTTAATTGGCTATGGATGTAAAAGTTGTAACTTTTAATGCACAGCAGCATCGGAAATAACATGCTCCGTACAAGAGGATACCAAGTTCGACTTTTCATGCGACGTTATTGGATCGGCTGCCTCTAACTTAACGTGGAGCGTGTACAATCAAATGCATTCTAACAAAGTTATATTGAACATATGTGATACTGGAATGTGTCATCCCATCGTTCCGAAAATGGAAGACGTTTTTCTGGACGCTTCAGTGGCTTTAGATGACGATGGTCAGTTCATTAAACGGAGCACTGTGTACGGCAAGGTCACGTTTTATAATCTGGTAAATCTTCTTGAAATGAACAATTTAACTTGTGAATACAATGAACGGCAGGTGGTTGTGTGCAGCTCATTTGATGTGAATGGTAAGCATGTTTTAATTGTTTTGCGTCTATTAGTTTAATATTAGGTATTAGGACGTAAATGGGTTTAAGATTTTTACAGCTATAACGGGTATTTTGAAAAACAAAATATTTTTACTTAATATTATTTCTATAAAACATGTTGAGCAGGGGGATAGACGGTTGTGTAAAACAAAAAGCAGCCACACCAGAAGCAAATTACAAGAGATTGTTTACACTCATACACATTCGATTTAATTGTTTAGAAAAGTTAATGTAACTATGTTTATTTCTTAAATAAAAATGTTGATAATATGAAGTATATGTACTTCAAATAAAAAAAAAATGTAAAAAAGTAATCATGAAAACCCTGAAACCGCTGTTCCTCTCGATATAAGCACAAGATTATCAGTCAAAGCAGATAAAACACATGTACTCGCCATAGTTCCAAAAACAAAAAACGTTTTAAAAACCTTAATACGAATGCTGACCAAAATTAAATCGAGTCGCATATAGAGTGTTGCCCCTGTAGTATATATATATATATATATATATATATATATATATATATATATATATATATATATATGTATATATATATATATATATATAGATGTATATATATATATACATATGAGTTCTAGCCAATACGTCAACTTTCTTTTGATTTTATTAGTATAAAAACTTTCAAACAATTTATCAGTTTTTTCAAAAACAGGTAACTAAAATTCGTATGGAAATGATTTTTTTTTCTATAATTAAAAGTTAGATAAAATGATCTCACTTCAAGATTGATTTTTTAGCCCACAGCTTTTCAGGCATTATTCACGCTGGGTACAGCAAATATGTTGATTTAAAAAGAAATGAGGACACTTTAGTTATTTCTGAGACAGCGGCACTGTAAATTCCTTTAGATCAATATGCAACTTATTTTATTCAAATTAATTCCATTTAAATCAAACCGAATTTTCAAATTTTTCTCCTTCTTGCAAAGCTTTTTTTTTAAGGAACATTTTTTTTTGAAGTCTACACACATTTGGTCATTTTCAGGAAATATGTAAATACATTTTTAATTCAATCTTATAATATTTGTCGAATATCTTAGAGATTTACAGAAGAATTTAATTTATATAACGTTAAAACCCTGGTAAAAATTAAACGTTAAAGAATATATTTAAGAATTCAAGAAAAAGTATTAAATATGCTTCACAAATATAGAATAATTTCCGTGGAAAGTATAACATGTTTTTAAAAGCTTTACATCTACGTGAAATTTTAGAAATTAGATTTTAACCTATTTTTATTATATTTGCTAAATTGCAACTAATACGCAAAATGAAAATTCTACGCAGACCCTAAATTTGTTAATATATAATTTTAAAAATACTTCCCATTCGGAAATGGCGTCGGTGGTCCATCGAACGCGAGCATTTGATGCCCCCTCGGCCCACCTCAACACGGACCATACGCCGGGAATCACCCCCCTGGCCTTTGGGATGTCGGTCGACAAAAAACGCCGCGTATAAAGCTCTCTTAGCAAATCTCCCGAGAGTTAGGGCGAGTTTGCTTTAACTCTGGGGGGAATGTTGTGGCGTTACAACCACCAACCGCCCACTAAATGTACTAGAACGATTTGCTTTCGTATCTCCAGCTTTACCTTAACCAACTTGAAAAGAAGTCATTCAACAAAATGAGTTGAACTTTCAAGAACTATCACATTTTCTCACATTTTTAAAACGTACGTTACGTGTTTGTTGATGCAAGAGGCCACTGTGAGGGATCGTGAACTGCGGCAGATAATAAGCAGACTTTTTCGGAAATCACCACCGATAAGAATGGTTTTATTACCTAAAGTTGCATTTTCCTTGAGTGAAATCACTCATTAGTCTGTCAACAGCTTGAAATTCATAACAATGTGTGATGGGTGCGTCATCCAAGGTGATACGTTTTGCTTCAAGTATATTATTGTCATTCTTGGTATTTGGAGTCACGTTCCAGGTTGATTTTGTTTAAAGATTTCACTTAAACACTGAATTTGCAGTACAGCCGTCAGGTTGAAATGTTGCTGCGATTCCATCTAATGCAACCGCTTTTGCAACGTCTCATCTTCCTCTTATTGTATAAATGAACGATTTTTATACACAGGTCTTGCCTGTTCCGTCGAAAACAATAATTTCTTTTAAAATAACAGATGGATTGTATATTGCCTACATTTTTGAGTGTTATCTAAAGCTACTTTTTGTTTGTACAAAATGTCAACACAGGTTTGAGAATGAGGAAGGTTTATATCGGTTAAAGCAAAATTAAATGTTCATAATTCATAACATAGTACTTGTGTATTACTTTTATTTCCGAGAGAGCGTGCGTTTAGGCGGTGTTGGGACAATATTTAGTAAAGAGGTCTTCGAACAAATCCAGTTTATGTTCTTTCCATGGTTATGTTAAGGTGATTGGTTCTCCAATGCACAAATGATACCGAAGAGTTGTCTCATATTTACGAGAATCTTAGTTTGTGTAGCTTCACATAGTGTCAATTCCAATCTTGACATGATTAAGGAGACATAACTATTCACATGGTGCTTTAAATGAATTTCATATGTTTCTAATTATGGTTTTAAGCTCCTGGAAACCATGTTAAGAATTCGCGTAAGTAGTAGCGTTCAGAGCCTTAAATATAGACTATTGGCATCCAACCAATATATTTACTTGTTTCAGAGTCGTCGATTTCATGCGCAAGATTAACAATCGAAATTGTAAAGTGTGGAATGTGTATATAATTCAATGATTTCACCTGTGTATCCATCGTATTCAGCTCAATCCATGATGTTAGCATACTTTTACTCGTTGCGTCTCTATTAAAGACTTCTTCTATGAGACGTAACGAAACAGAAACGTATCTTGTTATGAAATATGGACATATAATTCTTTAATTATATTCCATTTTTCTGAGATACTGTACTCACTAAGACGACACGTATCTTCTAGAGCACTAATATATTTTCCACAAAAAAAGTCGTGATTCGTGGCTCATCACGAACCAAGTCTGAGTTAAGATGTTCTTATTTTAAGTTAATTGAAGCAGCATGGCATCCATTTTGAATTTATCTTTAGAGATATTTGATGGAATTTCTAGATGAGCAAACTTTAACATTAATATGTGCATTGAATTTTTTACTCAACCAAGGGTTGTACGGAACTTTCCATCTATCATCATTTATAAATTTACCTATGTGTGCAGTTGGCACTTATCTTCTGCGGTACATTGGATACCAGTGTATGTTTTTTTGCTTGTGTTCCTTGTAATATTTCAGAAAGTGATTGGTGCAAGTACCATTCTTCATGCACAATGATTTTGGTTTACCTGCTGTACCGCAGGGTCTGTAAATCATACAATTATTAACAATTCCAAGAGTTAGAGAGTTTAGCCGTGACATATTTATGAACGTCATCATTGGTTCTTATTTTAGAATGAACCCGACCTGTAAAAAGCATGTGAGCATTTGGAAAACTCAGCTTCTGAAATCCGATTACAAAAATATAAGCAATATATATATATATCAACCCAGATCATGTTGTCTTTAAATCTATTTAAGTAATTCCTGGAGATTAATCCGAAAGAATCGTACGGTAATATCGGGTGTGTTCCGGTCTTTGGTTATCGGACATTGCTAATATAATGTCCTTTTGAACAGCATCACTTCGGAAAGTGATATATAAATCAGGCTTTCCGAACTTAAGTAATAAGGTAATGGCATCCTAATAATTGTTTTGCATGTATCTTGTAATTCCTAGAAAAGTGGACAGTACTATGATCATTTTGCATAAAATTGTTTGTTATTTTCAGCCTTCGCTTGAAGTGCGTCTGATAGTCCCTTATATTTTTTTCCAACCGCAGATAATGTTGATGTAATCTGAGATATTTGAGACGCATGCCCTTTGTTTTAACATACGCATCTACAACGTTTTGGTGAAATAGTTAGCCGCTCAACTCTAGAAAAAACTATATGTATTCCTTATAGCTAATTTGCACACGAATCTTCTTCTTCTATGATTTCAGGGCCTACGATCAATGCATTGATCATTATGGCTCCTATGGTTCAGAGGGGTTCGCGATGATAATGTGCGTGGTTTTTTAAGGGGATAATTCACTGGTTGCAAGACAGGAGGCAAGAGCCGCAAATGTGTCAAGTGTAGTCGCCGCAACTGTTGTTTTTGGAAGATTGTTCCATTCCTTTATTGTCTTTGGAAGGAATGAGGAGCTCCTGTACTGAGTTCTTGTTTTTAAAAGTCGAAACTGTTTGTCGTGACCTCTTTTCTGTCTTGGGGGGAGATTGACGAGTTTCTGTTTGATACTGGAGTAGTGGACCAGTCCATTATTGATCTTGTACAACACTGTGACCACCCTAAAGTTTCTAGCATGCTGCCAACACTAGAGGTGTTTCTGTAGCGGTTCATGACAAAGCGTTCTGCCCGTCGTTGGACCGCCTCCAACATATCGATGCTCTTCTGGGTAAATGGGTCCCAGACTGAGGATGCGTACTCTAACAGCGGCCGGACAAAGGCTTTATAGGCTTTTTCTTTCACGATTGAGTTGCAAATCTTCAGATTTCGTCTTAGGAACCCCAGGGTCTTGTTTGCCCGATTGCATACATTGCTAATGTGCTCGTCCCAGCGGACTTCTCTTTGGACGGTAACACATAGGTACTTTCCTGAGGAAACTGGGTCTAGAATATGGCCATGCAATTCGTAAGGGTGGTGTAGAGGGGATCTGCTTATGGAGACTGACAGTGTCTGGCACTTGAAGGGATGAAATTCCATGCCCCAGCTCATCTCCCACTCGGCTAACCGAATGAGGTCCTGTTGCAGCTGGTCCTGGTCAGAACTGTTGGTGATCGTTCTATAAACCGCCCTGTCATCTGCGAACAGTCTTGCTTGGGAGGTCAGCTTCACGGTCAGGTCATTGATATATGCCAGGAACAAACAGGGGCCTAGCACAGAGCCCTGGGGGACCCCTGACTTAACACGAACAAAGGAGGAGGTTGTGCCGTCTACCACTACAGCCTGGCATCGGTCGCTGAGGAAGTTAGAGATCCATGTTTTGGTATTGCCTTCGATCCCATATCTCTGCAGTTTGTGTATAGCAAGCTATGATTGACACGGTCAAATGACTTTGAGAAGTCCAGTACAAGCACATCAGTTTGCTTGCTGTTCTCCAAATTGGTCGTCAAATCCTCAGCAAATTCAAGGAGTTGGGTCTCACATGATCTATTGACTCGGAAGCCATGCTGACAGTCATTCAGTATATTATGGTTTTCAAGATGATTCATGACCGCGCTTACTATTATGTGCTCCAATAGTTTGCATACTATGCTGGTGAGAGATAACGAGAGGTAGTTGGCTGGATCGTATTGCTCCCCTTTTTTGTAGATTGGAGTGACATGCGCTGTTCTCCAGTCGAGGATTGTCAGCGAGGGAGCGATTTCATTTGCCAATTCTTTTAGCACTCGTGGTTTAATGTTGTCGGGACCACATGCCTTGTATGGGTTAATGGATTTAAGGAGTGCCAGAACACCCTGCTCTGAAATGTGGATATCTTCCATGATGGGTTAGGCTGTGTTCATTATGTTGGTCTTTAGAAGGAACTCATCCTCTGAGTACTCTCTACCGTCACCAAAGACCGACTGGAACTGTTGATTTAGAATGTCCGCCTGTGCTTTTGGTTCAGACTCAAATGGCCGTCCCATCTCAAGGGTGAAACCCCATTGTTTGATGAATTTTGGTGCTTTATGTAGCTCCAGAATCGCTTGTTCTTGACGCCCTTGGCGGAATATTATCCTCTGAGAAGATGTCGTTCAAGTAGTTCCAGTAGGATCTGCGCAGTAAGCGTTGGATGTTTCTTAGGAGCCTCAGTACTTCGGCTTTCAGTTCGACCGAGCCATTCTTCTTCATTCGCTTGTATTGGCGATCTCTCCTGTGTATGATCCTACGGATTTCAGCTGTGACCCATGTCTGATTTACCTTTGGTTTGGTGGTCTTGTGTGGTATGTATTTCTTCACTGCATCAGTTAGTGTTGTTTTGACCTTCATCTTCAGCTCTTCTGTTGTCGCTTTACCCTGAATATAATGCATGTTAGAGCTCAGCTTTGTCGTTGCCCTTCTCAGGCTATCCCAGTCTGCCTTGGCATAAATGGGGATTTCTCGCACAGCCTGCTTCTTTTTTAGTGCGCTGACCTGAAATTCGCAATATGGTATGCAGTGGTCTGATATTCCAGGGATGACCTCAAATCTTGGGATAAGATGTGGACTGTTGGTGAGGTGTAGGTCGAGAGTGTTTTCCCCCCTCGTTGGCTCTTTAACCATCTGTTCCAGACCATGGTTGTTAATTATCTCCATAAAGTCAGAGTGTAGGACCGGGTATGGACACTTGGGCTTCAAGGCAGGAATCTGCCAGTTCCAACCAGGAAAGTTGAAATCTCCACCTATAAGGAGAAAAGCGTTCTTCGATTGAATTGCCCTCCGTAGTGACACCTCAAACATCCTCAAGCTTGGTTCATCTGCTGTGTTGGGTCTGTAATATGCACACACATAAAGTGTGCCTCTACCCTTCAGCTTCACCTTCACCCACAGGAGTTCGCAGTCATCAACATCTAGTTCTGGAACAGCGTGACAGTCTAGGCTGTCATGGACAGCAATAAGTACTCCTCCTCCTCTGTCTCGTCTATCACGCCGGAATAGTTTGAAATTATCAGGTACAACCTCGGCGTTGTCGATGGAGGGATTCAGCCATGTTTCTGTGCCCAAGATGATGTCAGGTTTTAAGGTGTTGATCAAGTTGGCTATCTCGACTCTTTTTCCGCTTGCAGACTGAAAGTTCACATTTAAAATGCGCAATGTTCTGTGTTTCCATTTGTCTTGCTGACTGCAGCGCATAGGAGTAGAGCAGTGTGGGGGCTGAAAGCTTTGAAGGTCCGTTGGTCTGGAGCATGAGGGATTGAGGGAGAAATCTGGGAAGGTAGATTCTGTCATTGCACTACGGAGGTCAAACACAGTCTGGCTATTCGGACTTTCGCAGACAGCACAGAACCACGGCATGACATAATTTTGACCCTGCTGATTGTAATAGACATTGGCATTGACCATGGAACCATAGCCCACATTGTTCACATGCAACGCCTCTGTCTTCCCACTGCACAGCAAGGTCACAGATACCGCAGGTCCGTAATGACTGGGAACTTAAGCGGTTATGTGACGGAGGATAGCCAGCACTCGTAGCAAAGTTCGGACCAGGGTTTGCTTCAGGAGAGTAGGAGTTGGCTAGTATGATGCAGGCCAGATATAATAGCACAAGTTTTTGGCGCCCTATGGGCCTCTGAGCAGAGCAGGTTCGAGCTGATCTATGCAAAATGTCAACAAACACACAGTGACCAGAACCCCTTGTGCAGAAAACTGTTTTCTTACTTAGGTCTAAATTTACAGATGACACGTCAACTTTTGGTTTCTTGGCATCACAGATAAACAGTTTATTTGCCAGAGCCGCTAACACAATGGTATACAGCGTAATATTGTAGGTTAACATACTGGTGTCACTCTGGCGTATAGCACTCTGAGAGCACACTGGCAGGTATAGAGTTAGCATAAGCCTAAACTTAAATTAATGCAGGAAGCGGTAATAAAGATGGCGCCGAATATCAACATGATGCACGCAAGCTCCGAAATCACTTGATTAACTTACAATAATGAGGACAGTCACTTTAGGCCTCGCCCTCGACCAGTAATAATATCATATTAGTTTATAAACCACAGTTTGTTTACAGTCTGATGGACTATTAATGTAATAATCGGAGAAATATTCCTCGTCACAAACACAGGTAAACAAACACACGTCTTCACCGCGCATGCGCAAACCCCATTAATAATTGGCATTGAGTAAGCCTGATTCGATTGGTGGGACTTATATCTGGAACATTTTGTAAATCTTTCCACAGCCAATTGATGCGTAAGGAAATAAATGTAGGTAAACCATAGGATTGCAATTCATATTGAATATGGACATATGCGTACAGGAGTTGACGACAAAAATCGCCTCAACATCTTTATGACATATCAGGACATTGTATCGTCTTAAATTCAGCCCCAGAGTTGTCTCTAAAATATATGTGTACATATGTTATTAATTCGGCTCTAGTGATTTCATGCGTGTGTTAGTATGATTTAGCGAACGGGTTAGTGATTCAGAGAATGAAATGTAGCTGGATAAGTAATTGTTTGCTTCATGCAGAGTTTCCTTAATTTTGTAAGCTTAAAAGTTTTTTAAAACAGTATTTTCCGTAGCCAGGAGGTTGAGTTATCTGTGTACCCATCGAATCAAAAGTTAGAGAAGAGTTGTAATCTCGAATGTGTTCACGTTATTTTTTTTTACTTCTGATTTTGCAATTGTTAATTTTTTAAAGTCACCGATGGCTCAGGTTTTTGTTATGTTGGTGACGTGTTTTGCTGCACACTTTCACCGCTTTCCCAGTGCATGACATCTTACAGTAAACATACTCGAGGCAGTTTTCATTTGGGCTAGAGAAATAAAATTCTCCCTTTAACATTATTAACAACAAGTTTAATATAGCCTAATCCTATCGGATATTGTCGAATAATATGTAGTATGCTGGAAGCTGTAACAATGCGTTTTCTATTTCTGGAATGATCTAACAGAAGTAGACAATAAAAGGCCAAATATTGAACGAAAGGAAGGCAGATCCTTGATCACGACACTGGGAGCTTGTGTTATAATTGTACTACTAGACAGTTCTTTGTTTTTGTTGATTTTCTTTTCCTTATTTTACAACTTTGCCACACAATAGTTTTTATTAACATAGCACCGGTATTAGCCAAGCTGTAAGCCAATGGTTTTAATCATTATCGTACACTTCTTAATTTGTAATTCATTGTAATTTACACATTAAAAACGTATTAATTGTAATTAGCCCTGGTTTGAGTATCGCATTTTATGTATTATTGCATTTATAACTTTGGTTACGTCTTTTTTTATTGTCACAAATGACTGGGTTGGGATTGAACAACCGCGCACCATTAATTAATCATGTAGCTTATAATGTGTTTTGTTCGGGACTTTCCGATATGTAGCACCACATTTATTTGATGAAAAACGTGCTGAAGTGTGATTTCCGGGGGAAGTGAGGAGTGTTTTGGGGGAGAGCTTATGGGGATTGAGATTAATGGAGGTTAACGTTGCGTTTGAATGTTGAGGAAACATTACTAGACTATATTAATCTATCAATTCATTCTCTTGTTTACAATTCTTAATGATGAATTCTTTGGTTATTTATTAATGTCTGTGTTGTCTTCGTTAAAATCCTCAACGTCTGGATACTGAACATTCACAGAGAGGAGCAGCCCAGCATTAATCAACACCAATATTACTTGTACTCGAAGGGCCATACCTTAGAAGATCCCATTCTGTGACAGTTATTGACTGTTTTGTAACGAGCCATAGGCTTATATAAGAGACAAAATTATCCACATTAATAATAGTTCGTATACTTTAAAGCTACTTTACAGAAAGGGATAACTCCAAATTATTGCTGGATGTATTACACCCAGCAGGCCAATATGGAGCATGCCATTTTTTAATTTTTTTTTATTGCTAGTCTTGTAAGTTTGGACGGGAAGTCTGACATATGGTAAAGATCGAAACTGATGTAACGAGAAGAGGAAAGTGTGTATGTCTGCTGAGACTGAGTTGGTTAGGAAACGTTGTTTTGCAGATGTGGATTTGCAAATGTAATAAATGAGTTTAATGCGTCTAGTCAATAAATCATGTGTACAATTAATTAATGCATTTTTGGCCCTCATAAAAATTTAGGGACCAAACAATTATTTTGTTTGGCAAGTGAGGTTCGCGTTTTAACATTTTGCTGCACAAATCGCACTAGAAGAATGTGTTACTGATGTGTGAGTCAGGTAATGTGTTAACGGAGTGAAGTAGTGTGTGTTTTTGTAGATATTTGTGCATTGTGAATCGCTTAGCTCAAGTGTTTCTCAGAAACAATTGTCCTGGTATTGACTTTTCTTGTGTTTGGCAATGCTGTATGTTGTTTTAACAGGTTTAATTCAAATATCACGATTGAAGGCTGTAGCAGTAGACAACATTTTGTATTGAAGAGAAAGACGACTGAGGGCGGATTAGTCTGTTTTATTGGTATCGATATAGTGTATCATAGTAACCATTAAGAATTAATTCGGACGATATCCATGATAATGTATATATGTCTGTTGATTTATATATTTAATTGTTGCCTGCTCACATCGAATTCTGCGAATCATTACCGTAACATACTTACCCATTGATAATAGGTTTTCCAGAACTCTTTTGATGACAGCTTATGCCAGGCAAGAAGAATGTACATTTTCTCTAACAAAAGTATCTTGTGGTTTTACTAAACTAAACCATCTGGTTAAGAGAATCTGGTTACGAGCTAACAATAATGTATCATTTTTACGAAACATCTTCTGATTCAGCAACCATTACTCCCGAGTAGAGTATGAGAGAATCAAACAAAAGCATCTTTTTTTTTTTGAAACTTTGCTATGTTTAGAACTAGGTCGCAGTTACAAAAAAAAACTCACTGACAGGTTCAAGCAACTTTTCAAAAATGTTTTGTTCTGACGATTCTTCTGATTCATCTTTGCTACCAAAGGCCGCAAAAAATAACTATTGCAAAAGTTTCAGTGAATGCTTAACGAACTAAATGTAAAGTCTTCTTCAATTAGAAATTTAACATGATTCCTATTTTCAATATCAATTTTTTTTGTTTTGAGTATTATTTAAATTTGCTACAGGTTTCATCTTTAAAAATCGCCCCTCCACCCACCCCACCCTCACACCCCACACACAAACATTATACCACGTAATGAAAAAAAAATATGTTTGCATGAAACAGCTACTCTCTTCTTGAAAATAAAATATACCATTTAAAAAAGGGCTAACATAGAATAAAGGATTGTTTTAAATGCGTGCATTGAACAGAAACTCCCTTATTAAAAGACGTGCAATAAAAATAAATTAAATTGTAACGTACCTAGACGCCATTCAATTTAAATTAGTATTTTCTTTAAACCCGTATTGTGTACATGTAAAGATGTTTTAAAAAAAAAACGTGTGTGATGAGAGGATTAATGATCAAATTTTTTCAGGATCCACCTATAGTTCAGGATGAATGACCATGTCAAACTGTGTTGTGACACATTGTTGGGTTTTCTTGTGATTGATCGACCCATTTAAATACAAAAAAAAAAAACAACACAGATGTATATACATTGTACGCCATAAGACAATGACGTGTCATACCTTTTCAGAAAACTATCAAACGATTAAAAATTACTAATATTTCAACAACAAAAAATGTGTAATTATTTAAAAAAAACAACTAAAATAGATAATTAACTACACCATCATACTTGAACACAAGCCCATTAGTGCATATTTGAAATACTAACTTATATGCTGTTTTAAAACAAACAACAATGGAAACCTTTTTTTTTTCTGATAAAACTATAGCAAATCCTAGACCAATAAAATGGGATAAAATTGACCTACTTGATAATGACAAGCAGATGACACTTTATGCGAACTTCCCTTTTCTTCATCCATCCACGATTTGCACCGTTACGATAAATGTACGTTTTTGTAATTGTTTTGTAATATTATGTTTTATCTCACTTTAATTCAAAGTCAATTTAACTTACCGTTTCTTTTATTCCTAAAATTGTAAGATTATGCAGAGGCGTCACTGAGGTTTGTGTCACCCGCTTAGATCGTGGTGTCACCCCCAACCCCCATTTTATTTAAGAAGCTCCTGGCCTGACCTCTTGCACTGTGTAATTCCTAATTAGGGCATACCTTATAGCGATAGCATCAAAGTAGCAACGTTTAAAAAAAAGCATATTTTAAAATAAAAATAAAAAGTATCTTACAAGTTGAAATGATACTTTTCTTATCTGAAAAGTTGCAAACATTTGTTCATCGTCTACATTGAAAATATCAACTGCCATTTGAAAAGACACGAGTAAACTTGAATGTTTTATTTTTGATAGCAAATATATTTATACTAAACAACATACATTGCTTTTCTCAAGTTTGAAATTAGCCAAAACTCCAAAATATTTATATATCAGCATACATTTGAATTTAAGGATCCTTCATAAACAATTCCGTAAAGTAATCATTAAAATTTATTTTGTTCCACTTTAAAAGGCAACTTTTATAAAAACAATTCTAAACATTAAATTCGGGGCCCATCAGTTCATAATTCAGAAACTGCACTGCCTACCATTGAAAGCCTGCAATTAAGGTTTGATTTCAGACATTCTACAGTTAAAGATTTTAAAAAAAAAAAAAAAAAAAAACTGTAAAATAAGGAGATTATGATCAAAATTTTAAAGAATCATATATATGTCATAAGGAATCGCCATTTCAAATGTATTGGGCATGTTTCTAGGAACTCCCTTTCAGTAATGAACATAACAATTCTTGTGTAGACAAATCTTTTGATATGACAAATCGGTCGGAGCATTTTAAGCATTAAAACATTTTGCTTCTCCATAAAAATTGTTTTGATTTAGAATGTGTGGGGGTGACACACTGTATACTGCAAACCCACCACATCCCAGTGACGCCACTGACAGTATGTATGCAACTTAAATGAATATTTTTTTGCTTTTTTTTTGCATTGATTTTGCATAGCTCTCAAGTTGGTTAATTATTGTTAATAAGGTGTATTAGATTGTATCAGGATATCCATTTTTCTTTTCCTGTTTTCAAATCTCAAAAGATACATTTTATCAGTACCTTCATATTCAACCAAAATGAAACGACTTCATCAATTTAATATTTTAATATCATATAAATCCTTGAGAACATTGAACATTTCTGAATAGCGATAGGAAATCTTGAGAAAAATAATGTCTTTGCTAGTCTTATTTGTTAAATTTGAATATATTAGATTTATATATATATAAATACAATGTATTATTAACGATTTTTATTTTCTTTCTTCAGAAAACAGAATCTTTCATTACAGATTCAAGCCTAGAAGTTGTTGGTGCTAAATCTAAATACGGTCATGGCAATTTTGATAGTGTTTTATACGTTTATTCAAAAGGCTTGTATTTGTCTTTTTATCTTCAACGACTGGGTCCCGGACTGCATACTTTTCAGTTTATAAACCTGTTTAGAGAAAGAGCTGGCAATTATAAAACATTGAGCATTAGCGATGTTATACAAATAAAAATAACTGGTAAGAGATTTATAATTATTCTTTTGTAAATAGATTAAAGTTTTCTTTCAGAAATTTATTTTACGTGTATGAGGAATATTCAAAACAAGAAAAGTTTTAGTTTTATATAAACATTTTAAATAAGTGTGTCTTGTTCTGTAATTCAGGTCACGTTTTATCTACATCCATCCATATTGTGATACAGACTATGTAGGGTTTTTGTCTGCCTCACCAGTTCATTCCACTCTGACCTAACTAATGCTTTTCTTTTCCATGCTTGGATGCCAGGTTGCTGTAGATCTTTTTTACACATCTTCCACCCATCTAAGCCTAGGTCCCCTTTTAAGTGATTTTCCTCTTGGTTTTTGGTATTGCTGTCTTTTTATTTATCTACAATTTTGCATGTTTATGGATGTCCCGTACAGTGTCGATGGCTCTTTTTTATTTCTGCTACTGGAGTGGAATCATGATATATCTAAGTCATATATTTCACAAAGTTTTAGCCCATTATTCAACAATTTACTTTTATTTTAAATTGATTTAAATTAAATAATGTGTTGAATTTTTTGTGTGTTTTTACAGATAAAAATACATTGTATACGTATGATCCCATCTGTAATTTCCCAAACTTCAGAGAAGAAATGGTTAACGTAGTGTGCTTTTCAAATTGTTTGACAACTTTCTTGACTTGCGAGTTTGTGGTATACAGTAATGTAAGTCTACACATTTATATGTTCCCCCTAATATAACCCACTTTTCACACAAGTGATTATTTGTGCACAAGAATTTATCAAGGTATTTAAAACATCATGTAATATAAAATGTTCGTCCAAATGTGGAATATTAATTTAGTTTCTAATTAAGTTCACATTTGAATTTTTATTTATTTTAATTTTTTTATATCTTAGGGAACCTCATTCCCCAAGCGTTACAGCAAAATTCCTCGGAGGAAGTTCTCAAATGTCTTTGAGGAACCAATGGCTTTGACCGAATGTTCTTTAACATTGCAAGCAATAGTTCTAGGTCCCGGGTACCACGAATTTGGAGTTACTATATTTGACTGGAGTCACAGAGCTGCACCAATGGTCACCAGTAAACTAACGTCACCATATGTTCCGCGTAAGTGTTGATACTTTACCTGAACCTCCGCAATCTGAAATAAAAGAAATGTTCAATAAATGAATATACAATAAATTTCCGGAAATGTGTTGATACATGTATGACATGTTCAACTTTTTTTATTTACAGATAAATGTTGTTCAATCGTTTTTGATTATATGGAGACACAAATATAAAATTTAATTTAACAGAAAAAATATATAATTAGATATTGTTGTAAAAATATTGTTAAAATAAACATTTCAAAACCCGAATCAATGATTTTTCATAACAAAATTCAAAGGAAATAATAATATAATTTTAAATTTCATATTTAAGAATGTTTGCATTTCTTTTTTTCACTAGACTTAAACCCAACTTAAAAACTAAATTTCAAAATTTAAGAAAATAAATAAGTTTTGCAAATGCAGGATACTCTGCTAAATTGTTTGCAAGTTTAAAAACACATTTACAAAAGATTACTTTAAACAGAAACCAATCATCTGCCTTTCCCGCTTTTACACATGGATGTTTGACATATATCTTTGGCAAACCATATTGTATATTCTAAAATAAACGACCTCTTGTTATATTTACTTTATACATATAAACATGAAAAACTTTGAATTGACATTTTATTTTCCTAATACCACTAGCGGTTTGAATAATGATTACATTTTTCCAATGATAAATTGTGCTTCTTAAATGTGCAGAAGCCATACTTTTCTTTCATAATTAATTCCATTTCTGTAGAATTTTCACGGAGTACTGTTTAAAGGAATGAAAGACGAATGTCATCATTCAGGTTCATTATTATTTCATTTAGGTTTGAACAACATAGAAACAGAGGTTTTTTTTCCTGGTTGCACTTACTATGAGGTCAACGATACGACTGTCCATGTAAAATGTCATTATAATACATCATGTGTTATTGATGGCTTCGAATATGAGATCATGACAAATGTAAGTAAATGGCATCAACAAAAATTGGCTGAGATTTGCTCCAAATTTTTTACACAGTTTAATCAAACCATTTATTTGTTTTACAATTTAAAAAAAAATATTACAGTATAAATCAATGTTCAAGTCATAATTTAAAGTGACTCGAAAAAGTTTTGCAATCAATAGGCAGTTGATAATGTTGTTACATCATAGATGTTAATATTAATATCATTAATTACATATATCTTAAACTGCCTACGTATATGAGACTAAAAAGAGCAACAAAACATAAGAAATGTTAATTATATATATATATATATACATATATATATATATATATATATATAATATATATATATATATGTATATATATATATATTATATATATATATATATATATATATATATATATATTACGTACGGTTTTTAATGTGGATAAAATAATCTCTTATTTATTTGTAAGGCTGGTTCTAAACAGCACACAGCAAATTACGCTCCATAGGTTAAATACTATAACAAAGAATACGATAAACAAACAGAAGCTAATTACAATTAGTACATTTTAATAAATGATAAATTACAAAATCAGAAGAAACACAATCGAAGTATTCGACTTATAGAATAATGATTGGCTTGTACCAGTTCAAAAACACACAATGATGTAGAAAGGTAGAATGAACAAAAGGAATCTATACACACTTTAAACAAACTTTTTGTCTCGTAGTAAAAATACCACACGCTCAAAATATCTCGTGAAAAAAAATTGATAGCCAAAATCATCTACATTCCTTAAATATATATAGCTGGTTTCAAAGACATTTTGCGAAACTGTACTACTCATTGTAATCGTATCTCAAAACTTCTACATAATTATGCAAAGTTCTAAGAATAAACATATCATAGATTAGTGTTGCCTGTAGCCGAGGTCAAAATAAGTCTATTTTTAGAACGGCTCACACTAATAGCGCAGTGCAGCCGAATTGGGATTGGCTAGAGTTCATTTTACGGGGAAATATGACGTAAACACGTCAAATACAAAACAATATACATTGAATATGGAGCCTATCCCACATCAGTTAATTTTCCTAAAACCGGAGTGGCTGCCATTGTTCGCTTGCAGTACATGTCTTTTTTGACAACCATTTTTAACAGTTGTCAAAATCAATTAATTTGCTATTAATACATGTACTGAATTTCTGGGACGGCTTCAAACCTTTTCTTAATTGCTCATTCTGAATGTGACTTCATGTTATTCAGAAGCTTCTCGAGACATCATACCTCTCTATTTGACAATATTTCTTTTCAGACTTTATTCAAAGCCAATGCTTGACACTGTAACACAAGATTATGTAAATATATGTTTAATATAATATTATTAATAATTAACTTTGTCTTGTTTTGTTTTGAATACGCATAATTTAAATATAAAACATGTGAAAAAAAATTAAATAAAATTTAATATTTAAATATTCATTAAAATGTTGCCGTTTGAAAGAAATGATGCTTTTAAAACATGGATATGCTCTTAAATTGGAACATATCTACAGTTTGACTAAATGATCTTCCCGACTAACTCTTAAACACGTTCTTCTCATTTCGCAAGAACAAATTATATTAAGATTGCAATAAAAATTAGATAAAAACAACCCTATGTCGGTTAACCTATGGTACGCCAAAGAAGTATGTATGTTTTCCTTTGAACTATACACAACTCATTAACGTGATAAATCTAACAAGCCGTATGTTATAAAAATGGTTCTTCCTTTCTGTCCGTTTATAAAAAGATTAAATCTGGATTTAAAGACTGCATACCGCTTTTAAAGAATAAAACATGTATGCACCAAAGGCGGAAGCCAACAAAAAAAAAGATATATATTTATTTAAATTAGGCGATTTTATTTATTCTTAAGATACAAGAACAATTGTCAGTTACCTTTTTTTCAAATGAATCCCTTAAAATGGGACGAAACAAACAACACAATTTGCATTTACATTCTAATTCTCCGTCAAGAAAATAACCCAGTTTTTAAGAAGTAGGAATTTAAATTTGGCTAACGGAATGACTTTGGGATTGGTTAAAGACGAAAAAATTAAAGTTTATTGAACATATCCCAACACAATGTGTTCCATGTTTGGTCTAGAATCAAGTATTTACGTCTTTTTTTATGTTCTAAACCTTGGTCTATAGCGATCTCTTTTGCAACGAAAATACATTTTAGAAATCTCTAAAAAGCTTTAAATTTTAAATAAAAAATTTCAAATTATTTGAGGCAAATCATAGAGCCTGATAGGTATTTAAGAAGAAAAAAATGAATATTTAACGAGTCAGTAACAGATATTAGTAAAAAAAAATTGTTGGGAAATTTATTATGGTCGTAATGTAAGAACTTTATTTTTTATAAATTAATGAGATGTAAATAGTTTAATTTAATGTTAGGTAAATCATAGAGACTGGTAGGAATTTAAGAAACATAAAAAAATGAATATTTACCGAATCAGTAACTGATATAAGTAAAAACAATGTTGGTAAACTTATTATGTTCGTAATTTAAGAATTTTTATTTCTTAAGGTATCAGATATAAATAGTTTAATTTAAAAATGGAAATCTTCTAAATACCGAAATTGTATCGTGGGTAAAAAAAAAATATGCGTTCAAGAATTTGTTATTTTCGAAAAATGCAACTTCCCACCTAGTGAAGTATTTTCCACTTATGATGATATTGGGCTATTTTTTTTTTTAAAATGAGGATTCTCATTTGCTCACACCCATCTAAGGTATGGTGAGTTTAAAACTAAAAATAATAACTAGCAAGTACGCGGTATGCGTTAAAATGCTAGTTAAAGAAAGAAAGTGTTTGCGTTTTAATTATGTTCTTGAAGAGCTTTTAAATATGCAATGTTGTTTTGTTTTTCCGTCTGGTGCGTACACGAATAAATCAGAAGGTTTTCCGACGCGAGAGCGGGACACATGCAGCTGTCAGTGGGAGAAGCATGTGTTTACTAATTTAGTCAGCAAACTTGTAGCGATTGTCACTGTGCTTTGTTGATGGTCATTGCAAATTCAAGTCACACTGGAAACTGCAGACGTTTAAATTCAAATGGCATATATGTTTGAATCATTGGGATGCGTGGCAGCAGTTCATCTTGTCCTTTAGATTTTCCATTTAAAAAAGTTGCTTCGATGATATTGCTTATCAATCTTTTTTTGCTAAAAGCTTAGTGTCATTGCAACTTCGTAGTGGATTTATGTTTTGTAAAAGAATGATAGGCACGCCACTTTTCAGTGTTAAAATGGGCATCAGGTTGCCTGGCAAGCTAAGTGAATTCAGTTAATATAGTATCGATTGACTTATACGTTGTCGTTTCTGGGTTGCGAAAGCGACCGCGTCCTCGAAGAAATTCGGGGGCGTCCACATGGGGTTTTGCCTCTTCGCGGCGTGGCGGACTAGTAGGGGGGACTTGTCCACCCGAAGCTAAAAAACCCCGGCCAAACGCATGACTCCCAACGCAACGGGAGCTGCCACTAACATGATTACAAGTTGCTGTTAATGGGTATGAGGCTTGGGTGGCCCTCAAAAACCCATGCCGATGATTTTAACTACGCGGCCGTGAGAAAGCCGCCCCTAGGCAACCGTTTCGTCCCGCCACTACCAACGTCCCGACCGAAAGACTCCCTGGGCGGTGGGGGTTGGTAACGCAACACCAAACCACCGGAGTGGAAGCAAAGCCGTCCTGACCCACAGAGAGTTAACTGCAGACGCTTTAAACGCAGCGTCCTCGGTCGACCGGGCCTCCTCTAGGTCAAGGGGGAGGTTCCCGGCGCCCTCCCGCACGGGCTGGAGTCGGGTTAAGTCCTTCAGTGCTCTGGTTTGTGTGGGGGAGCGCCGGGGGGGGGGGCATTAAGAGCTCACGCTCGACGGCCCACCGATTCCATCTCTTATGCGACATACGTTGTCGTTTCACTTGGAATTTTATGTTTAATGCTTATGTTGATGGCCTTTACATAATTTTTTTTGACTGTTTATATAGCAGGTGCACTGAGCCACTGATGATTTTTTTAATTTTGTGCGATATTTGGAAAAACTCTATGAATCAATTCGTCGATGGTTGCTGTAATTTTATATAAACTTGTTGATATGTGAAACATTGTGTGGATTCATTGATTGCCATTTTGCCATTTCCAATGTCAAACAACTCTTTTGCGACACGTTCATTGGATGCATTTGTGTATTTTCACACGCATATTGGTCTTCAAAGTCTATTTCTGTGCATATCACCATAAAATTGATGATTTGAGACATGCATTTAATTCATCGGCAGCTGTTGAACGTAATATAAATGGTAGAGTTTGTTGAAAATAACCAGATAATAAAATAAGTGCGCCACCAAAGAGATGTTCATTTCCTCTCACATCTTTAAGTGTACGTTGAAACGCTTCCAAAGCTTTATTGTGCGCCATATTACATTCGTCCGATATAATGAGTTGGCATGATTGGAGTACTTTACCCATTTCAGAATGTTTTTTTATATTGCATGTTGATGTCTTAGTTATTTGCATATACAAAGCACGTTTAGTGCTGATTGCGCTGTTCGTCCCCAATCCAAAAGAGTTGCTGTAATTCCACTATTTGACTTGCAATTGCATTCATAATTATGTCATACACTATGCGTAGCTCTTGAACCAATTTCTAAAGATTCATTTGAACAAGTTTACCCAATTCGTCGATATTAGAGTGTGTTTCTCGATGCAAATCTCGATGGAAATTGTTGTTTGCAGATCGATTCGGAGCAGTCATTACCAACTCTACCAGTGCTTTGTTAGCGATTGCCAAACACATGTCCTCAATCGAAATCAATACCTCATTATAGATGTTTGGTGTAAATTGAATGTCCAGATTTTGATTCGTTGCACGCAAACGGTGTCGAATGTATTCACTCGTGTAGTCTTTGTATTTCTCCCAAATATCTTTTGGATAGTATTGGAAGCATGTTGTCATTACGATTGAAAACAAAGTGCGTATTTTCTGTGGTTGAGCAATATTCGATGCATCAGAGAGCGAAGTGTCCCAAATGAGCAATGTTTTCCAGAAGCTTTAATTCTTGGCAAGCCTTACGATAAGTGACACATACTTGAACGTTTACTTTTCTCAATTCTTGGAAGGATGTTGGTCTACGTAACAGTAACCGAAAGTAAAATCATTATGCATTGTTTGGTTTAACAGTGTACAGACGGCCTAATGCGTCGGTTGAATATAAATTGGGTTGTTTTTCAAATTCATTTCCCTGTTTTCGACTTTGAAAACTTTTTACTGATGCATTCCATGTGTAATATGATGGCACTTCAAAGTAAAGTAGTGTCTTTGCAAAATATCAATCCCGCAAAACGAGAAAAATGCAGTTAACGTTGTTGGCGGAGGTGACAATGCTCTTGCACGTGCATTTTCTAATGTAAAGTACTCGCGCAGTCAATTTTCTAGGTGCACTATCAAATGAATAACTGTTGGATGGCGTTCATGGATTTGAAATGATAAAATGTGCCATACGGCTTCATTGCTACTAATGTAGCGTTTAAATTAATATTAGTAGACTTCATCGAATGATCGTGTTGCTTTTTCCACTCCAAAAGTATGTCACTTAAAAAGATTGTCATGTCTTTCTTGTCGGCAAGACTTGACTCTCATCAGCTTACACCGAACTTAGCCAGGAGTCTTGCATATGGCGTATTTTCAACTTAATATTGCTGCAGATGCTTCTCAGTCCAGCTGTCTTTGTCATTAACATTCGGTCATCATGGAGGACCTTGTACATATGACGTTTTCGCTCAGGCAACATTTAGATGGCTGGGTGGTTTTCATCAAACCAATTCCTCTGTTTTCTTGTAAGTAGTCCGATTCGCTCAGTGGCTGTGCTATACACCTTCTCACGAAGTGTTTACCATGCTGTTTCGTCGTCCTGGTTGTCCAGTGGGATACATTCAAAGTGTTCATCAAGGTAATCAACAAAGATTTGTCTCACATAAATGATCATCAGCTTACTAATGTTGATCGGTTTCTAAACTTTGTTGGCCTGAGTTAGCTTCTTATGTTAAATGTGGAATTTTATCTTTAAAACGATGAGGTGGTGGTACGTCCAGCATTCAGCGCTACACATCGCCTTAGTCACCCTAACGTCATGACCGTTGCTGTTTATTACTATGACTTAATCTATTAGATGCCAGTGTTTTGAACAAGGGTGCGTCCGGTAGGTCCTGTTATGCGTAGGTGGGCTGAAGGTGGTGTTTTTTCAATTAGAAGGCAATGCTCAACACGTGTCTGAAGTAGCAATAGGCTTTGTATGTTGCACATTCAAATGCTATACTTCCCAATCACTCTCCCCTCAGGAGGTGTAGTCAATGTCGACATTTGCATTGACATTTCCAAGTATGATAAGTTTGTCAGCAGTCAGTTTGTAGCAGAATACCGTGTTAAAGTTTTAATTAAATGTATCTAAGGTCTCTATGAGTCATACATACATTCATATAATATATATTAATGTATTTTCTGGATTTATATATATGTATTAAGTCAATTTTTAATGTCAATAACCCAAATTACAGGGCGCTGGGTGGCCGAGCAGTCTAAACTGAGCAAACTTCGAATTTATACTCTGGACTTTAATCCCCACCAATGTCAGGTCAAGCAAAAACATCACCAGTACCTTGGGTGGATTAGACTCGTTAACCTTGGACGGCTGCTCATCAAAGAGAAGGAAACTCTGTATTCAAACCACGGAGTTGGAGTCCCGTAGGCGGATAACATCGATACAATGAAACATTCCGACAATATCTGAGACGCAACAGTGCCAAGATGTATCATCCACAAGATGCTCCCTTAGAGTTATCCAGCGACCCTGAGAGAGGCGATATGTTGTTGTAAATAATCTTATAATCCTAGAAGAATAATCGCAGGCCTTTTGGATTTCGTCATGCGTATTCTACACCATCCTCACATTGTGAAGAACGGATGCCAGCAAAAAAATCAAATGTATTACATCATCACAATAAATCTTTGTTCAGTACACATTTGTATCTTTTTCTCAGGAAACGTTGGTTCAAGTGAATGGGACAAAAAATATGCTGCATTACAAAGGTGATAGGAATGGCACCCAGCAAAAAATATATGAATACAATCTCTATGTGAAAACCTTAGATCTAGGCATAGGATCTCATCAATTTCGTATCACCACGGTAACCAAAGACACTAATGGAAGGCTTACACGATTACCCTATGACTTTATGTCTCCATTGGTTCTGTGTGAGTTATATCATGTGTTCAATTTCAGTGTTCAGTAGAATGTTAATTTTCTAATCGTTTATCATCCGAAGCGCAGCTATTATATATGTCATCCGAACTGCACGTATCTTCATTTTTATCATTTAATTTACATTTCCAGTGCATATTATCTGGATTTTGGCTAATAAATGCAAAACTCTTAATGCATACCGAACTCTCAATAAACGTAAATTTATATAATGACTCGACATGTAGTGACTCGTACATGATATTGTGATCAGTAAACTTGTAATTTAAAAGATTAAAATAAAAAATTGAAAACAATTTTGACATCAATCATAGGACTTCAATGAACCTTGGTTATGGTTAGTAACGTGCATAATAATTAATCATTCGTTTATGTATGTGTGATAACACTATTTTTTTACTACATGCAAAGAATTCCTTAAATTAAACTTTTGATTTTCTATTTTCTTTATCTAAAAATAGGGGTATCACTTTAACAACCTGCCACGTATGTGGCAAATCTATGCTCTATTCTATATATAAAGATATGATTTAATCTAATAATGGTTCATTATCACAACCAAATAATTAATATGTTTACTTTTAAAGGAGTTATTACATTTTCAATATTTTACACAATTAACAAATGTAATTTTAAAAATAACAAGGTATACATTAGTCTTTTTATTGACAATAATTTAAATTCTGCAATCAAAACTCATCTTTAGATTTACCAAAGGTCTCCATAGATGACGATTGTCAATTTATAATTGATGCCTATGAAACGAAAGACATTTTAATGAAAGGCCCACTAAGGACATGCACTTGCCAGCTATCAGATTGGGGAAACCCACCAGGCAAAGCACTGTGGTCGTCGAATCTAAGTCTTGACACAGACTCAATAATTGATAATGTGCTCACCTTTGCAAACTTTGATGCAGGTACTGTTGCAATGTAATCAGATGTAGACCAATTCTAAACATATATACAATTAAATTATTCCAGCTTCATTGACATTGAGTATATCAATAGTCAGACATTCCACTCTGTTAAATAGTGCATCTCCAAGTTAATGTAAATTAGCAAAAATTGAATAAATGGAACTAAAAACAAACAGAAATGTATTTTAACACATGAAAATGTAATTAAAATTGTAATGTGGATAAACAAACAATTTATTTCTTTCAAATTTAAATTTTACTTCAACGAAATGCTTCACCTTTTAAATTTTGGTACCTGTCATTTATCCTTTTTAAAGCTTAAAAGAAAGTAAAATAGTGCTAATTATGTTGAAGAAAATAATTGTTTTATCATGCTTTAGAAGAACCCCTTAGACGAGATATAATTTTAAAAATAAAAGTTATTAACTGTCTTCCTGATAAACTAATTTCCTTTCCAGAAAAATTCAAAAGCTTTATGTGTCAGCCTGTATCTGTACTAATGAGCAACCTACCTGGTGTAACGATTACCCCTAAATTCTTCAGTAAGCGACTCTTCTAGTTTTATTAGTCATAGAAAACTATGTCAGTGATTTTGACAATAAAACTGTTTTAACTCATACCGAGACTGTGTTTTCGTTTGGTCTTTCTTTTAATATTCTCTATTTAAAACGATCATCTTTTATCAGCTACACTTCCTGGATCCATAGACTAAGAGGATACCAATGCAAATAAAAAAACATAAAATATTTCTCGATATTATAATACATATTAATCATAGATTAATACTAGCTAACAGCGTCCCGCTGATGTCATTGAATGTTCCGTAAGATATACATCTTAAATTTGGAATTAAATAATAATGTGTTGATCATGTATCTAAAGACAGATCCTTGATACGAATACACAAATACGTATATATATTTTTTCATACACACATACATACATCATCCCATACAAACATACATTTGTAAATAGAATAAACCAACATACGATGAAAACATTTTTTAGAACATGAGCTAATGTACGCACACACATTTCCATATTCATAATTCCATTGTATACATATAAAAATAAACATATTTAACACATTGTTCTAATGTTTTTCTTTCTTTTAGTTGAAACTAAGATTCTGAATTTCACAGCCAACCGACGTCATCATGTGATTTTAGTAGAACTTGGCAGATACGTCACACTCGAATGTCAGACATCTGGATACCCACCTCCAGATATACAATTTATGAGTGTTTGCAGAAATGAAACATATTCTACTTTGTCACAGTACTTAACTTTTAAAGTAGAATCATGCTTTGACGGTGGTGGTTACTTGTGCCAAGCTAAACAATTATATTTTAATCAAAAATTGGAGTCGTATTTTGAAATCATTGTGAAATGTAAGTGTTAGATATGTTACAAGGGAAAATGTGTGATACAGGTATTCTATACAATGTCACGACAATTCTACTCTTCTTCTTAGCCATTATCTTATCCCTCCCAATGGAGCATAATCAAATCTCACATCTTTTTTTGATGTGTCTCTGACCTCGGCTATCTTTGCTAGTTAAGATAGCTTTTATTTATTTTCTTTACCTCTATCTCAAATCCTCTCTTCCATAGGGCTCTTTATGTTCCTCTTTTCCTGGTACCTTGAAAATGCAGGGCCTTTTCTTGTGACGTCACTGTTAGGTTTCCTTAATGTGTGCCCTATCCATCTCTATTTTCTCATTTTTATTTCCGTTTCCACAGGAATAATTATAAGGACAAGGTATGCTAAATTTGAATTCATAGAAAGGACAAAAGATTTTGATGTTTCGGCTTCGAGCCTACACAAAGAAGTATAACAAGTATCAAATGACAGTAAAATACTTTTGACGGCAGTAAGATTACAGGAAGTGAAAGAATATAAATGTTATTACTATGAAAAATAATGTAGAGCATCTCAAATGACCAACGTAATTAGAGATACATAAAATGTAAGGAAGAAGAAAGAAAGAAATTCAAGGAAATTAAGAAAAAAATAGTAAGAGAGTATTTGATTCGTATCATGTGGAGATATTGTAACGAAATTTGAATATATGTGTTTTCTATTTTAACTGTCTCTGGTGTTTGTACACGCAATTAGTGCCGTAATGGATAATCGAATGTACCTTTATGTTGAAGTGTGAAGAGATTGGGGAACGTTTACCTTTTTCAATATCCCGAAGATGTTGTGTAAACTTATTTGCCATTCTTCTCCATGTTTCCACAGAAACACTTGATGTTGTCTAACAAAATGACAGTGTTACAATTTTATGTCAAACCATTTTAATTTTACGATTCTAGTAAAAGTTTGAAATGCAATAGACTTTATAATAGTTGTTGCGCGTACTACAAAAAAATACATTTTGTTACAAATAAACTTGGAGAATCATTATCAAGGTCCAGACTGTTCTTTTTCAACTGATCAGATTGATAGGTATTTATCAGTTGGAGAGTTTTAGTAACAATTTGTGAGACGAATTTTTTAAATACACATTTGAAACACACGGCAAGTCTCGCCATAGCCACGTCAAGGGACTGTTTAAGATGCGGTTAGACCAAAAGAATCATATACACCAGTTGAAGAATCACAATATGAAACATCTCGATAAATAGATTCCATAGTGTATGAGCTTGAATTATTCAAAAGAGCTCATAACTGTTATAATTGTAAACGTAATATTATTTTTTTTTGTGGTCCCACTTATTAAATCGAAGTTGGATACAGTGCCCATGTTTTGTGTCCAATATTTTATGAACAGGGACATGTTACACTAAATCGAAAATATATCAAAAGTAAAATTGGTCAACGAGCCAGTAAAATGCTGGAAATAGCAAGCTGGTAAAATGGAGTCATTAGATATGAGCAGGGCGATGGTTTCATAGATGCGCAGTACGAAGTCGTTATTGACGTACAGGACTATGTCATAGACAACCAATACAATGTCATAACAGCTTGCATGATGATGTGATCATAGATTGCAGGACGATTTTATAGACAACCAATACAATGTCATAACAGCTTGCATGGTGATGTGATCATAGATTGCAGGACGATGTCATAGACAACAAATACAATGTCATAACAGCTAGCATGATGATGTGATCATAGATTGCAGGACGATTTTATAGACAACCAATACAATGTCATAACAGCTTGCATGATGATGTGATAATAGATTGCAGGACGATGTCATAGACAACAAATACAATGTCATAACAGCTAGCATGATGATGTCATCATAGATTGCAGGACGATGTCATAGACAACAAATACAATGTCATAACAGCTAGCATGATGATGTGATCATAGATTGCAAGATGATGTCATAGACAACCAATACAATGTCATAACAGCTAGCATGATGATGTGATCATAGATTGCAGGACGATGTCATAGACAACCAATACAATGTCATAACAGCTAGCATGATGATGTGATCATAGAATGCAGGACGATGCCATAGACAACCAATACAATGTCATAACAGCTAGCATGATGATGTGATCATAGATTGCAGGACGATGTCATAGACAACCAATACAATGTCATAACAGCTAGCATGATGATGTGATCATAGAATGCAGGACGATGTCATAGACAACCAATACAATGTCATAACAGCTAGCATGATGATGTGATCATAGATTGCAGGACGATGCCATAGACAACCAATACAATGTCATAACAGCTAGCATGATGATGTGATCATAGATTGCAAGATGATGTCATAGACAACCAATACAATGTCATAACAGCTAGCATAATGATGTGATCATAGATTGCAGGACGATGTCTGTTGTTTCGGCACCATAAAAAAAGCCAACGGGAACAGCTTTATTTCAGATCTCTATTTGATCTTTGTAGAAAGCTTTTATTGACATTAGAAGTCAATCAATTTAATAAAGGCAATATAACTCATATAAGCTGCAAAACAATGATCTCCTAGAATTGGAAAGCTATTGACGTCATTATGGACGTGCATGAAAATGTCATAGACAAATAATATAATGTCATAACAGCTTGCTTGATGATTTGATCATAGATTGCAGGACGATGTCCATTGTTTTTGAACCACAAAAAAGACTAATGGAACTGCTTTTTTCAGATCTCAATGTGATTTTTGTAAGAAGCCTTTATTGACATTAGAAGTCAATTAATTTGATAAGGAAATATAACTCATATCAGCTGCAAAACAAGATCTATCAGATGTGGAAAGATCTGTGTAAGTGCATGTTGAAAGCAAAGTGTCAAAATATTTTTAAAAAAGTACTAGTAATTCAAAATACACTTCCTCCATGTCAAAATTCTGTAAGAAAAAACTATAAAGTACAAATAGAGAAAAAGAAAGAAAAAAACAAAAAAAGAAACAAAGTAAAATCAACTATAAACGTTTAGCCATCGAGGAATGTAAATTTAATAAGCTGTTAAATTGTCTATACTTCATATCTCGTGGTATGTAATTATGTGATTTACCTAAGTCCTGGCAGACATGTTTCAAAAAGTCTCTCATAATTCCAGTCATAGTGTGAAATAAAAACGAATTTAAACACATTACTTGGTTTTTATATCTATAATACACCTGAATTTCACATTTGTTCTGCTAATATATGCACCAATTTGAACATTTCTAATTTTTAAAACTTTTCACAGTCGTGTGCAATATGTTTTCTTTGATATTTCCCTCACAATCGCCGTGTCTTCTTATTCGGGCGTATTCTAAAATACTATATTTTATTATATATATATATATATATATATATATATATATATATATATATATATATATATACATTTTTCTTAACTTTATAAATTGTCATAATTCTATCGGCTTTCTTTTCATAAAAATCGTAACCTCCCAATCTCAGCTCTTTCTCTCTCTCCCTTTCTACGTCACTCACTTCTGCCTCTCTATTTATCTTTATATTATATTTTTCAATTTGTGATTTTTTTTTTTTAAATCGTTCTCTCACATATACTTTGTACTATTAGTCTATCTCACTGTTTCTCTTGTTCTCTCTCCCTATATCTTTCTCTCTCATTCTCTTTCTCACGACAAATTCAAACGTATTATTTTTTTTTTAAATTATACAATTTATGCAATTTGTTATAAATACAAATTCATTTTATTATTTTATTTCTTTTTTTCCATTTAGGCCCACTCCAATTTTTGGTCATCAATGAAACCCAATCTGTGTTAACTACTACCGTCGGTGCGTCGCTTGAATTCTCTATACCAGTCTTTGGATATCCTGAACCAAGCCACTATAAGCTGTTACGACACTCCGGTCATGAAATGCATCCTGTTCTCATTGGATATAATGTGACGCACCACCGGGGACATTGCACAATTGGAACGATTGTTTTACATTTTGCAAATGTACAAGTTGAATACTTCACTAAATACGCCTTGATCTTTGGGAACGGCACTGAAAGTGATCTAGAATACAGATTCACTTTGAATAATGGTACGTTAAAATCACTTTTTTTTTAAAAAAACAAACAATTAATATCATGTATCTTCATTACACAAAGGGCACTGCTATTATAAATTGATTGCTAGACTGTTCATTTTGAAAACTGTTTCAATACAATGGAAATAAACAAACCATTTACAGTGAGTATAGAAACATAGATGTTAATAATAGTGTTTTTTTTTTAATCTTTATATCTGATAAAAAGGTGACAGTGCAGCATCAAATGTGGACGATTTTCACTGTGACGCTACTCTAGTAGTTTTGTTCATTGTCATCATCTACTCTATCAGCTGAACCAAGACTCACTCCGTTGTGTCACACATTTCCTGTATCATAAAAAAGTAATTGATCGAAGCATATATTTTTAAGGAAATTTATAATATGGATAATAATGATAATACTTTCATGAGATCCATTCGTTAGCTACTGTTTGTTGATTTAAATAGTTTCATACAATTGATGTATATTATCATGATGTTGATATGATGTCAGGCTCATAAAACATTCCTCTGGAAAAATCCAACACAAAGGCTTCTTACACATTAAGATGTGATTAGTATGACAAGTGGCTGACAACCGATGATTAACTAATTAAATAGCAAATGAGTAATGCCATACCCCAATTTGATTCAAAGATCTTTAGCGAAAATAAATGTTTATAAAAAGCTAGCTCTTTTATTCCTCGATATAAATAGTTCTTCTATTAATTTCATTGTAAATAATAGTATTATTTTTTTTAATTTGTTGTAACTTAATCCATATATATATATATCACGTGTTAACGGTAATGTTTACTTTTACAAGTACATATATGTATACTATTCGTAGTATACATCAGGTGCGTTCGTTTAATTTCGAAAAACATAACACATCCATAACATTGTATGTAAAACATTAAAACTTTAGACGATATATTTTAGCTGACTTTGAGCATTAACTAAAACGATGATTAACTAATTAATTCTCAAACGCTTTTAGTGTATAACACGTAAATGATTTGAACATTTTGATAAACTTGAATTCATAGGCGGGGCACACGATGTTGACGTTTCGGCTTAGAGACTTCATCAGAAAAAAAGACAAAAAAAGTATAGCAAGTATCAGATCACAGTAAAAAAAAAAAAAGATTAAACAATGGAGATTTACTTTTTTTGCCGGAAGTTGGATTGCAGGAAGTGAAAGAATATACATATCGATTCATTAGAAGATAGAACACACATTTGATGAAGGCTTATATTCGAAACGTCAACATCTCTAGTCATGTCTATGAATTCAAGTTTAGCACACCCTGTTCTTATAATTTATTTAAAAAATGTGAATGTTGTCCATCATTTTTATTTGAAAATGATGATGATGCGGACTTTTTCTGATAATAAAATTTAAGTTTCATTATTTTATTTGTTTCTGTTAAAGATGACAAGTTTCGATTTTTACTTTACCACATTTTTCTTTTTCTATAAAATGTAGAAAACACACACACATATATATATAACTGCCTACCTACCTACGTGCCTACCTGCATATCTACCTATCTATCTACTTATATGTTTAAATATCTAGCTAACCTACCTATTTACATACATATCTTTCTACTTATCTACCTACTACTTACATCCATACCTACCTATATATATATACCTACCTACCTACCTATCTACCTACCTCCTTACCCACCTACCTATCTAGCTACCTATCTATCCATCCAACCATCCATTCATGCAACAACCTAGCCAACCTTCAATCAATCCATTCATCCATACACTCATACACAATGTAAAATGTGTTTGAGATTCATTGTTTGGTTTTATTGTCATTGATTTACCCATCTGCAAGCAGGCATTAGATCTGCGCTTTATATTTTAGGTGTAGCACTATGTCTTGTTCGTATACGCAACTAAATGTGCAATAGGAAACAAGAAATGCATGGTAATAAACTAAATACCAAAAGAAAAAACAAGTAACTTCATGCAGTAATGTTTTTTTAAATCTCAAGGTCATGATATTTTATTTACAACTGTTTGCATCAGGCATTGACATATTTAAAGACTTTGAGTTCACGGAAAAATAAAAAGCCAAATTACATGAAATCCAGAAGTGCTCCGTTTTCAATAAAGCATAATTAGCACAAGCTTATTAAGCCGGAATATCTTCGGGAGTCCAGAAATCAGTTACACTCACCCAGGTACACGATGACATTACAAGTAGATCTTATAAGTTTGCATGTGTACATTATTTCTCAAATATATATAAGCAGGTAGGCAATGGTAAAAACAACTGATATACAAGATATCTTTTAAAACAGTTACATATATATATATACTATATAAAATACATTTTACATTTCTCGGGCTTTTTTCTGGAGCAGAAGTACTTATGTCCTATCATTGATGGATAAGCACATTTCTAGAAAATCAGAAACTATAATAAAAAACCACGGACAGCAAAAAAAAAAAGAATTTACAATTTAATTGAAGCTAGTTCATATACACAGAGATGTTGCATCCTTATGGAGGCCCCTTGCAACTCTTGATTTTGTGCAAAAGCTCTTAAAGTTAATGCTTTTTTTTTCACTTCACATCTTCGAGCCCATTAAATATCCTTTTCACCTGCAGCCTCAATATGTATAAAAGTCTCGTAATCCACCGAAACCACTACAATATTCAATTAAATGTTTTTTAACTTTAAAAAAATGCATGTGTCTATTATGCAAAATAGCACTCGTCATTCCCAAGCATTACATCTATAGTTAAAATGCTCCTCAAAGTGATTTAAAAGATCACATAACCCTTTTATTAAAACTATATTTTAGATTTGTTATCTTGCTCAAATAGTGACTAAATAATATTTTGTTTGATCTTTGAATACAAAATAAAACTCCATGAGATGTGTACTGTTTCTTTAATTAATTATAAGCGTAAATGATTTATTTAAAGAAATAATAATAAAATGAAACACAAAATAATATACTTTTTTTTAATATATGATGTCATCGATTTGTTATATATGCATTTTAATAACATAATATATCATGCCATACAATTTAGGAAACAATAAAATGTATAAACAAACGATTCAAATGTATTCGAATGTATGACTGCTGTATAAAGAGAATTTTGGTCAAGTTCACTTTATAGGATTTTGAAATATACGGGCTATTTAAATGTCCTTTATTGAATTTCATAAGTAAACAAATCATGATACTTGTGATGTTCAGAGTCGTCTACTCTCAGGGCCTGATGGACATTTGTAAAGAAAGTAAAGCAAATATTGAATCTTCTTATTTTATTAACGTAATAAGCTTCCATATCAGACAAATAGACAAAGGAGTCCTAGCCAAAAATTCAAATAAAGACACTGCTCTTTCTACAGTAATGTGATATATTCAAGAGCGCTAGGCATCCTCTATAAACAAATCGCACTTGAACACTGATGCAACAAATACATCAAATTATTTAAATATGCCAAACTTACATTCAGTTTAGTCATAATGGTTCTATTATGTTTCAAGAGTTGTAGTGTCTAGAACTGTCTAAGGTTATTTCTCCAAATCCATTCTCATGACATTGAATCGATCGGATGAATCAATTTGCCATATCATCTGTATACTGGCAATGGGTTGGTGCTTAAAACGTGGAGATGAGCTGAGCATTCCTAACGTGCATAGAACACCCAAATATGCTGTTAGAAAAAAACAAACAAAAAAAAACAACATCGAATCGATCGCATATCGACCAGGCAGTCAACTTCAAAGGATAACAATGACTGGTGATGACAGAAACAATACGTGTGTCTACAGAACAACATCCACATTAACCAAAACCATCGATGATCTGCTGGATACAGATTTTGCGGAAATTTTTTGTCACGGTCATGAAATCAGTGAGAGTGTGTGTGTTGTTATTTTGAGTGTAAATGGGACTTGTGATTTTCATATCAGGAGTACATGAGATGTTGAAGCTATGAAAAGGGGGTTAACTATTTCTGATGGGAGAACGTGGCTGTTTTTACATTCACGGACGTGAAACTACAAAAGGAATTTTGGCTTGATAGGTCTTGTAGCAGTGCTCTTGTCGTGTTGGATCATACTTGTACACTGTTATCATATGTGGAATACATTTTGTGATTATGTAGTTGAATAATAAAGTGCTGCTAGTTTACTGTGGACCTTGTTGAGCTTCTTGTCAGAGAGAGAGTATTATATTCACGCCAGTTGTTGTGATTGTAAGTAATAAACCAGAGGAAATAATTGGCATAGAAGACCTAGAAAACATAACTATTCTGATATGAGCCGGAGGGTTTATCTATGAACCAGAATATTTGAAATCTGCTGTACACATATTATAGTTAGTTTTAAAAGATGCTAGCTTCGACGCTGAACAATTCAAACAGCTGTTGGCATGTGGGGATCGTGTAAATTGAGCGAATGGCACTGACGACCAACGCAGTCTAAGATTCAAGTTCTCACTGAGGAAAATCCTATTCACTTTCAAATACGCTCTACAAGAAATTCGTTGCTAGTAAATTAGGAAACCATTGGCTATACGATTATCACCAAGCCAGCGGTTGGACAATTTGCAAATATCAACTCTTATTGATATTCAAGATACATATCCTACTCAGAGAGCAAATGGATGATATAAAAATTACACAGCCAGCTGTAATGGTCTGATATACTTACTAATAAATCATTTCACCAGGAAGATGTTATGTCATGCAATATGAAACAACAACTGACTCTAAATCACGAGGCTCCAGATACAATCATACATGTTATATTTTATGCATTTTTAATGTAAATCTTTAACCGAATGGAATCACATGGAAGAGGCATTTAGACCAATTTTGACCTCGATAAAAATGAGATTAACAACCGGGTTTGGATACAAAGACAAAAAGAGATGGCCCTGAATAATTAACCGTCAACACATCCATCAACTCAAAGTCAACTTAAGAAGAAGAAATACTCTGGATATCCAAGACCGTCAGACTATGACATACACAGGAGGTCTAAAGACAACGTCAAGTGATACTATAACATAGGGTATTAAGGGGAGAGGCTGCAATCAGGTTATAACAATGGAACATTAGAAAAAACACTAAGGTTAAACATGACAAAAGGAACGCAACAAAACAACGATCTTTTCGGCAGGAAGCCTTCATCAGCGAACAAACAAAAAAAAACATTAAAAAAATATCATTTTTTTTTTGGTTACAATAATATAGCACTTAGCCGAGAAGTACTGTCCAAAAGGGCAGCAAAAGACTGTAACATACAGATAAGATCTCATGAAAACGTCAAGCACATTGTGTGGTTGGTGTTGTAATTATCAGGAAGTTGTTATAGTTGATCATAAAGTTCAAATAGACAAAATGTTGACTACTGTTACTCGTGACAGGTTGTGTCGACAGAGAGCTTGTACATTGTGTCCCCAGAGTCGTGCATGGTGAAACTGCTTGAGAACTTGTAGTATGCACCTACTATGTTATTAAATTACTGTTTTCAATAAAAATATTTAAAAAAATAAACGAATGTTAGTTTAAATTTGTCCATTCACTTATTTTGCACTTTATTAACATTAAAACCTTTTTCCAGTCTCTCTCTTTGAAGATAAATTTTAAAAAAAAAGATTTTTTTTTTTAAAAATACGTTTACTAAACATATATAACACACTGTAGGGCTATTTAAAAAATGTGTGAAACGTCAAAAGTTAATTAAAAACTATAAATCTTTCAAGGTGTTAATTATTGTTTTTTAAAATGGTTTTGCCTTTTTGCAAGAAAATATTGAATTACACAAGCAAAGAAAACGTATTATTATTAGTATTAAATTGTTTTAAAAGCCACAACAAACAAAACGCTTTATCGATGTATTTAGAAGGTAAAATGGATTGGTTTCTACAAGAAAGAGGAATATTATCGGGGTCCTTTATAAGTTTCACTGTTTGCTATAGTTCTTACTACAAGTAGAAACAACGATGGCAAGTAAAAATAAAATGTTTTCTACAAGTAATAACAAGGTTGTCTACAAACAAAAACTCGGCTGCCAACTAACAAATAAAAAATCCGTATCTCCACTAACACAAACACTGCTTTCTAGCACACTGAAACTGTCGTATAGTAATACTAAATTTACCATATAGGTAATACAGGTTACAATAAAATAAAAAGTATTGAGAAAAACACATTGATTTCTTTTTCAGGGCATGGTTTAATAGTTGGAAAACAGAACTTAATGCAGATGGTTTAATATTTAAGCCTAACAGAGAGTACCTAATGCAAAAGTATTTGCCAAGACAACCAGGACCGATTAAGTAGAACGCTGTTCAAGACACTTTGTATGATCAGTTGCAGCATAGTCTTCCATGTCATGACCTAGAAGTTTTAACATATCCACATCAACATATTGTATACTATGTCCCTAGCAACTGGGTGTACCACACCCGCACACCTTATATAATGGGAAAAAAGTGTTTCTGATTATTCGTGGCAATTGGTAGGGTTACACCCACAGTTTTATTTCACAGTAGATGATTCTCTTCAGAGGTGTAGTTAAGGGAGGCAGAGGGGGACAGATGCCGCGGGCGCCATATTAGTTAGAGGCGCCAGATTAGTTAGGGGCGCCAAAATGTGCTTTGATTGTATTTATTGATAAAAATAATATATTTTAGTATTGAAAAAACAAGGAGTGCCTTTAAAATGAAGCATGTCCCTGGGCGACAAACACTCTAGCTACGCCAATTGTTCTCGTTATTTTATTTACATTTTTGCAATGTGGCATGATTGTGTTGCCTTGAAACCGAACTCCTTCACGGATCACTTAGTTTTTCCCACTGAATCATTTCTTCTTTACTTTAATGAAAAAATGATAGAAACAAGAGTTGACTGCACCAACAGGGCGGTAAGAAAGTAAGAGGAGACAAATGGCAAAGGAATGATGCGATCTAAATGAAACCTTTTATTGGCTGCCTATTCCTACCACTACACAATGGAAATCTTCATCTCAACAGCATTTTAGTGGGGGGTTTTTATTCAGCCAAGTGGATGGAAATTCTATTTTTATGGCACATTTTCAATGACGAGATTCAGAAAACGTTTGATTTATATTTGTTTTGACAACAATGATAATAGATAATCCTCTTCAGCTCGTGATATCTTTAATTCAATAATAAGAGATGTATGAGAAGCATTCCTAAGTCTCAGTTGTTTTGGCGATTTATTATGTTCCTGTAGAGAACATAGCAGTTGGTGAGCAACTGGTTGGTTTCAGAGGTCGGTTCAGATTTATTCAATATATGAAAATCAAGCCCTTAAAATATAGAATACACACCTTCTGGGCATGTAACTTTGAATCGACTTCCAAATGTAATCTGAGAGGATGCCCAATGGGCCGACCCTAACAATTGCGGGGCCCTATGCGAAACGGATTGCGCAAGGCCCAGTCTGGGTAAGAATAAGAATAATACATGAAAATTAAGATTTTGTATTAGAAAATAAATTCGGGGCAGGGCCTATGAAAGTGTGGGGCCCATTATGGCCGCGTAGTTTGCAGTGGCCTAAGGCCGGCCCTGGATGCGCATATCGCATCAAAGATAGTGCCTGCCAGCAAATTGGAGTGTAAGATTATCCCCATAACTGTTGTCGACTCCTTTAGATTCTTCTGTATTAAGTAATTCGTCAAGTTCCCAAACACTTTGTAATACGTCGTATTATTCTCAATATCACTGAATAAACCCTAGTCAATTTCACAGTAAGTATAACTTTAATATCTAAATATAAATACACGCTGCAACTTCAACAGACGTGCATATAGCGCAGCTCGTATTCAGACATAAATGAAACACATCTTACATCCAGAAAGTTTCACTCAATACTGCGTCAACACTAAAACGTATGTCACAATACAGTCAAGACAATAAGTTAGAATTAGCATACAAATGCGTCACTCAGTCAAACTCGGGAAGAGCGTCCATTAACTAATTAAAACTCTCTAAAACACCCCGCGCGCAATATACATGTCATCTAATCGCATCAATTATTAATGAACTCACATACTCGATAACTGGGATTTCTCTCACAAAGGACTTGCATGTAAGTGGCCACAATTTAAGAACATACTATTATTTCAGTCCCCTACCACTTTCAGAACTAATAGCTAGGAACAGAATCAAACTAGTTGCAAAAGTGTAACGGAACAAGACGTTTCTATTCAAGAGGTTGAAGCAAAAGAAGATTCTGCCCCTCAACAAATAAGTGTTTTTTTTCAGACTAAAACACCCGTGTCAAATACCAGAGCACGAAGCAGAAAAATGTATTGCTCCTGAACACAATACACAATCGTCCAAATGTAAAAAGTGAAACTGAAGGCAAGAAACCAGAGATTGTGCTCCACAACAGCAGAATCACTGGAGTCATACTTGCCATAATCAAAATGGTGAAGGTGTTCTCTGTGAATAAAAAAAAAATACATGTTTTCATTGTTGGTACCCAAATGAATTCATAATATTTATTTATTGTCAAAATTTAAAATCAATTTAATGGTTGGCACAGACACAAATAATCAACAAACAACAACCAAACAAGCCAGTTTAGACGCTTTTTTTATCTATTACTAGCTATTTGGATTGAGTCAGTTTAGACCGCTCGGCCAACCAGCACCCTCAGCCACCCAGCACCCTCAGCCACGCAGCACCCTAAGCCACCCATCACCCTCAGCCACCCAGCACCCTCAGCCACATGGCACCCTCAGCCACCCACCAACCTAAGCCATCCAGCACCCTCAACCACCCAGCACCCCCAGCCACCCATCACTCTCAGCCACCCAGCACCCACAGCCACATGGCACCCTCAGCCACCCACCAACCTAAGCCAACCAGTAACCTCAGCCACCCACAAACCTAAGCAACCCTGCACCCTCAGCCACCCAGCACCCTCAACCACCAAGCACCCCAAGCAACCTCAGACACCCACCATCCTCAGCCACATCACGATTTAATCAATGGAGTGTTTTGAATTTCTTTACTAATTATGTGTCAGTTAAAAACAATAATCTGTTAACGAACACGATTCCGAAATTTGAATGTTAATAGTTTTTAGCACACAATTTATTGTAAAGAATAGGACGTCGTTCTACTTCAGAAGTGTGTGAGACGAACAGTTTTGAATTGTAAAGTATTGATCAAGCAATTTTGAAGCTTTACCTAATATTACAGCACATTCCTTATTATTCATGTATTTCATTTTCATTGTGTTACCGTAGAAAGACTTAAATAACTAAACTTTTTTTGAAAGTAAGTACCGGTTAATGAAATTCCATCTGATTCTTTCGGGAGTTATTTTATAAGAAAACTGAAGAGTGATTTTAACATTGTATTATAAGAATGTAATTATTTTTATGTTATATAGTAAATATCATATTCACAAGATTATGAAATACACATGGTCATTATTACTTCATCTAAAGTGAATGCAATGAACATAAGAAATAGAATTCATCTAATTTTAACTAAATTTCTTTTTTTATTATAACGAGTTCAAATTTGTAAATTCAGCAATTCTTACCCAGGATGCCGAGCCTAAAGATGACACGTTGCAATATATGTTTAATAGCTGTATTGATGTGCGTCAATACACCTTTCGGCAAGTAATTTTTATAGGAACGTTTTATTGTGGGTTCGTTGGGTAGCTGGGTGAGTTGATAAAAAAAGATGAAATAACTGCATGGGCAGACAACAAACAGAAAGACATGTGGATTTGATAGACTGATATGTCGGCTGGTGGATAGATAATTGTTAAAATGCTGGATAAACATATATGTGGATGTTATATTTGGATAGATAAATGTTTGTGTATATAGAGGTGGAATAATATGTCGATACTTGCATAAAATATATATTTGTGGCTGGATACGTGGGTGGCTTAATTAGTGGTTGTTTAATTGCTAACTTTAATCTGGCAAAAAGTACGTATACTATTTTTTTTCATTATTTTACTAGCGAATTCCCAGCATGCCTTGTAATTTTAATCAAAGAAAGAAAGTGTAGGCATTTTGATTATGTTTCTTCAAGAGCTTTTAAATACACAGTGCTCTTTGTGTATGTGGCAATCCTCTTTTTTTGCCATTCAACGGAATACATCAATCAGCGTGTCTCTTTAAAAACATGATGCTTGACAATAAAATCAATTAAAGATTTATTTTTTTTTGTTTGAACACACAAGCAGTAATATCGTGAAGATCTGATAATGATTTTATAGTTAACAACAGTTCTTGCCTTTCAGCCCACATAAAGTTGCATGTAAAGGTAATAAAAATATGGGTGGTCATATGCACGAACATATGTCATTGCATCGTGTGGGTAGTCATGCATGTGACGTGGACTACCAGTAAATGTGGCCAGCAGTATAACCATTTTCCCCAGTTCATTTGGATACTTGTTGCCATCATTCGCAACTGCATCACGTAAATGAATGTACTCTTCCGAATGCAACTTGCTTTGATTGTTGTTCGGTTTTGATTTTCGCACATATAACAACAATGTATTGATGGAACATATGTCGACATTTCAAGGTAATAGTTTCGGGTATCTCACTTATCATCAATCGATATGAATATTAATTAATGGCATTAACTTTCTTATTTGATTTCTCGTCTGTGGTTTTCTCAATTTGATCTTGAAATGATATCCATCTTCTCCTTGCGAAAATAAAATTGGATATTGCAATAATTCGTATGAGCGATGCGTTTCTGAGACTCGATGAACATCACCATTTCTTCGATGAAGATTTATATCACGTGACATACATTTTTCGCCAACTATAGCGACAGCCACTTCATCAATTGTTGGTGCCTTGTATTGTCTTTCGTGTTGACCGTAAGGTGTTTTGTCTGCTCTAACTACAACTGTGTAGTCATATGTCGGCATTTGTTCAAGTGCAATTTTAAACAATTAAAATAATTCGTTTTCTTGCAAAAGTAAAGCTTGCAATGCAGCGATAAGTTCTCATCTAGTGCCCGTATTGCTATGACAACATTATAAAAGTGGTGTAATGACCCAGGAAAATCCAATAGCTTATGGAAAACAACTCAACTAATTTTTGTCGCAATCGCATGATCGGTGTAGGAGCGAATACGGTTTGAAATTATATTTATATAGCTTATATAAGAAAACGAACATAGGGCCCCTGGCTCAAAACGGAAAATTTAAAATGGTTGGAATAATTCACAAACCTTTGTCGTAGTGCTCAAAACATCTCAGTAAAGTTGTATCGTATTCTGATAAATGTTGTAGAAGCGCATACGAAAATTATTTTTCTACAAAGCTTAAATCAGAAAAAAAAACAATACTAAGCCGACGGCCAAAAACGGAATATTTAAAAGTGTTGTAAAGAGTTAGTAAAATGCGCAAACTCGTGGACAACAATTTACCAAAGTTTTGTGGCAATCGCATAAATGGTGTAGGTGCTCATACGTTTCGAAATTATATTTATGTAGCTCATATAAAAAAAACGATCATGAGGGTCCTGGCTGAAAACGGAATAATTTAAAACGGTTTTAATCAGTCCACAACTTTGCAAGCGTTGTCACAACTGCTCAGTAATGTGTTATTGCATTTTGATATATGGTGTAGGAGCGCATACAGAAATTATTTTTTACAAAGCTCATTTTATAAAAAAAAACGAATTAAGTGCCGACGGCCAAAAACGGAATATTTTAAACGGTCTATAATATCTCAATTAAATGTCCGGGTATGTGACCAACAACAAACTAAAGTTTTGTCGCAATCGCATAAATGGTGTAGGAACGCATATGATACATACAAACAAAGATACATACATTCATTTATATATATATATATATATATATATAGATATATATATTTAGCTTATTTAAAAAATATTTTTTTTTTAGAACTGCATTTAAAGAAGAAGTGGAAAAAATAAAACTAAAAGTAGAAATGTATATATACGGTATAAGTGATTTTTTTTTACAAGACAGGCGAATATTTTGGGGATACATCATTCTCGAATCTAGATGATTGGCCTTTCTCTGTGGTTGTCATAACATCTACATTGTTATTGATTTACTCATGTTCTTCTTTGTATATAAGAAAACAAACTTTATTTTAATTATACGGCTTATACTAGTGTTTTATTTCTCGACTTCCCTATATCAATTTCATAACCAAGTCGTGATCTCCTCTTGCCGTTAACATTCGCTGTAGAGCTAATGCCATTACCAATTTGATTTAAAACCTTCTGGTCTCTGGTTCTTGTCTCTATCTATTGCCAACAAATGTGATTTCATTTCTACCAAAGCAGCTTTTAAAATTTTTGTGAAACAACATTATAATAAGTAAAACAATTACTTTGTTTTTGTTGGTTTATTTTGTGCGTATTTAATTATTTTTCTGCGAACACATTAAAAAAAAAATCGTACTACTAGCACAAACGCGGCTGTCTAGTTGTACAAATATTACCTGACACAGATGTTGTATGTTTCAGCTCTACTGAGAGTGCCTGTTAAAAAACATTGTCCTGGACAACAAATACCAATTAAGATAAACACGTTTCTAGATAATGAGTATGACTATTTTAAGTGTAATTTTACATCTCACGACCTCTACGTTTAAATTTATTATTCATTTGTTCTTTAACTTTTGAAAATATAACATTTTTTGTTTTATGAACAAGCAATTTAACACGAATTATACACATATATTGTTTTGTAATTTAGCAAATTTTAATCAGTTACGTGTTTTGAGTTACGTATATGATTTTATTTCAGTTTTGAAAATCTGTACACGAACAAGAATCTGATATTTGAAATATTTTCTTCTAAAACAAAACATTAAGAATGGAAAGTGGCGTTATTTAAGAAGTTGATAAAAACCAGAACAGTTTTGAACTGTAAAATATTTATCAGGCGTTTTTGAATTGTTAGTTAACGTTAGAACACCTAACAACAAAAATCCTTCTTTCAAATTTAGTTTCTTGTTTATATATTTTTATTTAGAAAGTCTTAAAATGAAAAAAACTCTACGGAAACTAAGTGAATGTTTCTAAACGTGGCATGCTTGATGCAACATTTTACTATTTATTTTATATGATACTGTAACGTTATTTGAACAATGTATTTAAATAAATGTATCATTTCATGTTATATAGTGAATATCATATTTATAACAAAATGAATTCACATGGAATACTTTATTTTTAATTTATTGAAATAAACATATTGTGTGCATGCGCTTAAACTATATGCTTATCTGTTTTAAACAGGAAACAAATTATAAAGTCGGAATTTTTTCTCCATGACGACTGGCCTAAAGATGACACGTTCAAATATATGTTTGATAACTGTATTGATGTGCGTCCAGAGACATTCTGGCAAGTATATATTATATGAAAATATTAATATCAGTTTGTTTGGTAAAAGATGAAATTGTTGCATTGTTAAACTACTGAAATAAAACGTAGTGTAGACGGATAGACAGATACGTTGACTAATGAAAGATGATTGATGAATGGCTGGATGTACGGAATTATATTTAGAATGACTTATAAATGTAAAATTTGTAACTTTTAATGCACAGCAGCATCGGAAATAACATGTTCCGTACAAGAGGATACCAAGGTCAATTTTTCATGTGAGGTTATTGGAGCGGCTGCCTCTAACTTAACGTGGAGCGTGTACACTCAAAGGCACCTTAGAAAAGTTGCATTTAACGTATGTGATACTGGAATGTGTCATCCCATCGTTCTGAAAATGGAAGACGTTTTTCTGTTCGCTTCAGTCGCTTTAAATGACGATGGTCAGTTTATTAAACGGAGCACTGTGTACGGCAAGGTCACGTTTTCTAATCTTCAAAATCTTCTTGAAATGAAAGATTTAACTTGTGAATACAATGATCGGCAGGTGGTTGTGTGCAACTCATTTGATGTGAATGGTAAGCATGTTTAAATTTGTTTGTCTATTAGTTTAATATTAGGTACTAAGACATAAATGGGTTTCACTTTTTATTACAGCTAAACCAGGTATTTTGAAGAGAAAAAAACTGTTTTTACTTAATATGTATTTGTATAAAACATGTGGAGTAGGGTGATGTACAGGTAAAACAAAAGCAGCCACACAAAAAGCAAATTACAAGAAATTGTTTACACTCATACATTGTCGATTTAAATTGTTTATAAACGTTAATTTAACTATGTTTATTTCCTAAAACAAAAATGTTGATAATCTGAATGCTATGTACAAAACAAAAACGTATTACTTTGAAAAATAATTTTTATATATATACATATACAGCCTTCAAAACTGCACTCAAAACACACCTCTTTATTTTTACTATCCTGACTGATTCCCCCTCTGAAAGTTAAACGATGCTGCTGAGTGCCGTCCATGGCTTCACATGTAAATTGTTATGGAATGGTTGGTTTTTAATTTATATTTTTTTAAGTTTATTTTAATTTGCATGTACAGCGTGGTGAGCCCAGCCCTAGGCTGGGGTACCACGCTATAGAAAACTACCCATAATAATAATAATAATAATATAATATGTGTATACATCTATATATATAAAAATGAATGTATGTATGTATGTATGTTTGTCTCGTATGCGCTCCAACACCATTCATGCGATTGCAACAAAACTTTGGTGAGTTGTTGGCCACCTACCTGGGCATTTAACTGCGACATTAAAAAACTTTTCAATTATTTCGTTTTCGGCCGTTGGCCCTTCATTCGTTTTTTTTCTTATACGAGCTTTGTAAAACAATATTTCCGTCTGCGCTCCTACGCCATTCGTCTGAATGCGCTAAATCTTGGGTAAAATGTTACACGCACGCCCAAAAAGGTTTGGAAATAATTATAAACGTTTTAAAATATTCCGTTTTGAGCCAGGGGCCCCGTGTTCGTTTTTTCTTATATGAGCAATATAAATATAGTTTCAAACCGTATGCGCTCCTACACCATTTATGCGATTGCGACAAAACATTAGAGAGTTGTATTCTACAAGCTCGCGCATTTTACTGGGTCATTATAACACTTTTAAAATATTTCGTTTTGGCCGTTGGCCCCAATATCGTTTTTTTTCTTATATGAGCTTTGTAAACAATAGATTTCGTCTGCGCTCCTACACCATTTATTCGAATACGCTAAAACTTTGACGAGATGTTGCGAGCGTGCCCACAAAGGTTTCTAAATTATTACAACCGTTTTAAAATATTACGTTTTGAGCCAGGGGCCCCATGTTCGTTTTTTCTTATATGAGCTATATAAATATAGTTTCAAATCGTATGCGCTCCTACACCATTCATGCGATTGCGACAAAACATTGGAGAGTTGTATTCCATAAGCTCGCGCATTTTACTGAGTCATTATAACACTTTTAAAATATTTTGTTTTGGCCGTTGGCCCCAAAATCGTTTTTTTTCTTATATGAGCTTTGTAAACTATAGGTTTTGTCTGCGCTCCTACACCATTTATTCGAATACGCTAAAACTTTGACGAGATGTTGCGATCATCCTCACAAAGGTTTCTAAATTATTACAACCATTTTAAAATATTCCGTTTTGAGCCAGGGGCCCCATGTTCGTTTTTTCTTATAGGAGCTATATAAATATAATTTCAAACCGTATGCGCTCCTACACCATTCATGTGATTGCAACAAAACTTTTTGAAAGGTTGTCCATAAAGTCGCGCATGTTAATGGGTAATTACAATACTTTTAAAATATTCCGTTTTCAGCTGTTGGCCCCAAATTATTTTTTTTCTTTTATGAGCTTTGTACAAAATAATTTCGGTATGCGCTCCTATACCATTCTTCTGAATGCGATAAAACTTTAGTTAGATGTTTTTTCCCACGCCCGCAAAGCTTTTACAATTATTACAACCGTTTAAAATATTCTGTTTTGAGCCAGGGGCCCCATGTTCTATTTTTCCAATATGAGCTATATAAATATAATTTCAAACCGTATGCGCTCCTACACCATTCATGCGATTGCAACAAAACTTTTTTGAAAGGTTGTCCATAAGGTCGCCCATGTTAATGAGTAATTACAATACTTTTAAAATATTCCGTTTTCAGCCGTTGTTCCCAAATTCTTTTTTTTTTCTTATATGAGCTTTGTACAAAATAATTTCTGTATGCGCTCCTATATCATTTATCTGAATGCGATAAAACTTTAGTAAAATGTTTTACCCAAGTCCGCAAAGCTTTTCAAATTATTACAACCGTTTAAAATATTCTTTTTTGAGCCAGGGGCCCTATGTTCTGTTTTTCCTATATGAGCTATACAAATACAATTTCAAACAGAGCTAATGTGTGGATGGATAGATTTTTAATAAAATACAAATAGCGACATTAAATTGTGTGTGTCACATAGTAATTAGGTTTCTGAAGTAGTTACAACACTTTTAAAATAATCCGTTTTTGGCCGTTGGCCCCAAAATCGTTATTTTTCTTATATGAGCTTTGTAAAAAATAATATCCGTATGCACTCCTATACCATTTATCTGAATGCGATACAACTTCAGTAATATGTTTCTCTTTTTTTTAATTTTGTGATATAATAAGTAGGTTTCTGAAGTAATACAACAATTCTACAATATTCCGTTTGTGGCCGGGGGCCTTAATTCGTTTTCCACCATTTATTATCTATATAATTATCGTATGCATTCCTATACCATTCATCCGATTGCGATAAAAACTTTGGTGAATTGATATGCGCGCTCCCGCAAATGTTTCTAAATTAGAACAACATTTTACAATATTTCGCATGGGCCGATGTCCTTAAATTCGTTTTGTTTTCTTTAACAAACTTTATCAAAATAATTTCAAACGGAGCTATCAACTCAACCGCCCTTGAACAAATGCCAACAGACATCAATTTGTAGCAAGAGCAGAGAAAACACGTTTTTGCATGTTTAGTGTAGAGAGTATTTTTGTTGTTTTTATTAATAAGCTTGAATTTTGTGAGGTATTTTAGAATCGGATATAGCTTTGTAAATGTGTTGTGATTTTGAATAGCAATGATGTAGTAATACATCTATTATATAAGAATGATCTATGCTGACCGTAACTCACAAAGAACCGATACGATTTAAATACGTTCCCATTTTTTAAAACAATCATAGTTTTCTTCTATTATTTTAAAGAACTCGAATCAATGGTAATGCGAAAAATATATTGTATATTCGCTTTAATTTTAATAAAATTTTAAGTATTAATAATATAAATTACAAATAAATCTGGAGTAACAACTAAGGAACTATTTTAAACATTTTATATGTGGTTGAAAGTTATGAAAATTAATAAAACAAATTATAATCAAAGAATTACACTGTAATCACATTTATCGGGGAAACCAAAACATCTGTTGATTGTAGTGCATTTTTTAAGTACGTTCCAAATATTGCGTAATAAAAGTAAAATTAATTTGTTCTAAATAATAACGCAAATGACCTCAGAACTTAAATTGTCTATTTATTCAATGCAAAAATTTATCTGATTTAATAACCGCGCCTAATAAAATTGATAATGTATTTCCCCCTTCCTAAAAGTAAAATTAATAAATATAATAGATTGCTTTTTAAATTGCTACAATTTAAAAAATGAAATAAAATTTTTGCTTTTTATTTTTAACGTTTAATAAATTTTTACTTTTATTCTTTCCAAAAATATACATTTATGAAATTTATAAATTAATAAAAAAAATAAAAAAACCCCCTAACCTTTAAATATACTTTTAATACGAAAATGCCGTTTAATGCAATCAGTGCAGCGAAACTACATATCCAAATAGCATCCACTAATGCACTTATCACTCATTTAAATAAGAACAAAGCATTTGAAATGCAAAAAAATTGTTTTTGCGTAAGTAAGTGGATTACAATCCCGTGGATGATTTTATTAATTTCTTTAAAACTCTGTTTGGGGGAGGGGGAAGTTGACAAAATGAATTTGACAAATAATTTGCCTTCTTAGGTACATATATATGGGGGTTAGGAAATAGAGTGTGTACAATTTTATATCTTTAAATCCAATGATATTACTGTTGTGAAAAATAGATGCTATATTCTCATTTTACGAATTAAGAAAATAAATGACGTTAACACAACGTAAGTACATTTACAAAAGTATATCCATGAATATCAAAACCCATTCATTTTACAAAGAATTACCAGTTTTGGATCGGGGCCCTATAGTAGTTTTTCTTTCTAATATGAGCTATTTAAATATAATGTCCGTATGAGTTCCTATACTATTCATCTGAATGCGATAAACTTTCAGTGAGTTGTTGTGTGCAGGCCCGCATTAGGTTTCTAAAGAAGTGCAAATATTTTACAATATTCCGCTTTGGGCCGGGGGCCTTAAATTCTTTTTTTTTTCTTATATGACCTATGTAAATATAACGTCAAGCAGAGCTATTGCATAAGTGGGTGGAATTACTGTGACATTTCATTTTGTATATGTGACTTAATAAATAGGTTTCTGATTTAGTACAAATATTTCACAATATTACTTGTGGGGCCGGGGGCCCAAAATTTGTTTATATGTAATAAATAAGCCATATAAATATAATTTCAAACATAGCTATTGCATGGGGGGGATCAATCGCTATAAGTTTTGGGACTAAATTTGGAAAATCCATGCTTCCCACACGGACAGCTGCGTGTGGTCTGCTGACACTTCTTAAAACCTTCTAATTAATTCGAATACGCACCAGACGGTTAAAAAAAGGTGTTTATTAGAAGAACTTACAAAAAAATTATTAAACCACGAACACTTTATTTCGATGAGTGGCATTGCAAAGCATGCCGGGTACTCGCTAGTATATATATATATATATAAGCTTAATGTGGGGTTGAATATTTCTTACATTGTTTGAGGGTTATAGACTCGTAAAATTACAGGACGAAGGAAGCTGACATTTTTAAAGGAGCATATTTTCTATATTATAATTGAAATGTCAGAAATAAAATCATAGGCAATTGTTTAATATTACACTAGAATTGCCATGGGCCATACCATTTTTCGATCATTTGTTGTCTCACGAGTGCCCAACATTATTATTATAACTTTAAAAACTTAAATGATTGTTCTGTTTTATTTTTTTTTTTACTTTAATATGCTAGGTAAGAAAATGATTATGACAGGGCGACTTTAAGCGATAATATGGACCATTTTGGACCGGGACATTTTAAATAGGCCTATCAAAATTTACAAGTATTAAAATGTTTCTTTGAATATGTATTACAAATCTTTTGATATACGTCCTTTTTAAGTTAACATTTGTTTTTATATATGCAATGTAAGGAAAATGAAAAAGATAGTCTTTATGTAAATAATAAATGGCATGTTTTTGTGTGAAATCTTTCCGTGAGACCTAAACATTTATTTTACAAAAATAATATTATTAATAAAGTATTTTGCTTAGGAGATATTAAATTGCAACTTATAGAACAGAATCCCCACCTGGGCCACTTAAACAATGTTCAGTTTTTAAAAAAATACATATTTATTGAGATGATTTTTATAGGTTTCATAATTAGTTTTAAAAAATACATGATATATACTAGTTCTGTCCCTGGTGGGGTCTATCAATCGAAACGTTTTAGAATATTACCCTAAATAAAAGACATCATTCAAACCAATTGAAAGAAATAAAAGAAGAAAACTTTGAAAGAAATAAATATTGTAATGAATAATGATGATGTCGTACCAATATCATAATTAAAACGGCAATACTTAGCGAATATGTTAAATGATTTTATGAATAGAAATTTTCAACGTTAACCATCTCCTTTAAGTCATGACTGCCTCACTTCTTGTGAACCCATATCCTCAACTGATTTACAAATGTCAGGTTTTGTATTTGGGCCCCTCAAGTACAAATTTGACACTTAATAAACCAGACTTTTATGTTAGTATATATAATTATATATATATACATATATATACTTATATTGTCACCGACTTGAATGTTTATATTGATATTGCAATTTGTTTACTAAGTCAGTCTAAGTGGCGTCTTAATTATTTCCTACATCGTGGATTTGGATTTGTTTTGGTTTATGACTACCATGTCCAGAAAATCACTGTAACCGATGTTCCTCTCGATAAAAACACACGATTATCATTCAAAGCAGATAGATAACATGCAACACGCCTTGATTGCAAAGAATTTTTTTTTAAAACCTCTAATCTCTAACGAATACTAAAAACAATGAAATTGAGTCGCCTGTGTAAGGCATAAATGTTGATTTACAAAAAAATACAACTTTTAAAATATATCTTATTTAAAATGTGTTTAAAACGGCCAAAGTTATCTATTACAAAAATTAGGATTCTCTGCAAGAAACCAATACAAATGAGGACACTTTAGTTATTTCTGAGATAGCGGCACTTTTCATTCATTAAGATCAATATGCAACTTAATTTATTCAAATTCATCTCATTTAAATCATACCGAATTTTCAAAATTTTCTCCTTCTTGTAAAGCGTTTTTTTAAGGAAAACGTGTTGTGAAGACATCTACATACATTTGGTAATTTTCAGGAAATACTTAAATACATTAATTTTTAATCCAATCTCATAACATTTCTCGAATATCTTGAGATTTACAGAAAAATTGAATTTATTTAACATTAAAATCCTAGTAAAAAAAGAACGTTGAATAATAATTTTCAAAATTCAAGAAAAAATTATTAAATATGCTTCACAAATATAGCAGAATTTCCGTGGAAAGTATAACATGTTTTTTAAAGACTTTACATGTACGCGAAATAGTTAGAAATTAGATTTTAATGTATTTTTATTATGTTTGCTAAATTGCAACTAGTACGCAAAATGAAAATTCTACACAGACCCTATTTTTTTTAATATAGCATACTGAAAATACCTCACATTCGGAAATGGCGTCGGTGGTCCGTCGAACGCGAGCATTTCATGCCCCCTCGGCTTACCTCTACACGGACCAGACGCCGTTTTTTTACCTAAAGTTTCATTTTCCTTGAGTGACATTTCGCATTAGTCTGTCCACAGCTTGAAATTCATAACAATGTGTGATGGGTGTGTCATCCAAGTTGATAAGATTTGCTTCAAGGAGATTATTGTCATTCTTGGTATTTGGAGTCACGTTCCAGGTTGATTTTGTTTTGTTTAAAGATTGAATTTAAACACTGAATGTGCAGTGCAGCCGTCAGGTAGAAATGTTGCTGCGATTCCAATTAATGCAACCGCTATTTGCCACGTCCTATCTACCTCTTAATGTATAAATGAGGGATTTTTATACACAGGTCTTGCATGTTCCGTCGAAAAAAATGCATTTCTTGAAATGAACAGATGGATTGCATTATGCATAGATTTCTGAGTATAATCTACAGCTACTTTTTGTTTGTAAAAAATGTCAACACAGGTTTGAGAATGAGGTGGGTTTATTTCCGTTAAGGCAAAATTACATTTTCATGATTTATAACATAGCACTTGAGTATTACATCAGGATAATTTTTAATAAAGAGGTCTTCACACAAATCTAGTTTATGTTCTTTCCATAGTTTCATTAATGTGATTGGTTCCCCAAGGCACAAATAATACCAAAGAGTTGTCTCATATGTACGGGAATCTTAGTTTGTGTAACTTCACAAAGAGTGTCGATTCAAATCTTGACATTGTTAAGGAGACCTAACTCTTCACATGGTGCTTTAAATGAATTTCATATGTTTCCAATTATGATTTTAAGCTCCTGGAAACCATGTTAAGAGGTTGCGTAAGTAGTACTGTTCAGAGTCTTGAATAGAGACTATTGGCATCCTACCAAAAGATTTACTTGTTTCAGAGTCTTCGCTTCCACGCGCAAGGTTACTAATCGAACTTGTAAAATTGTGGAATGTGTATATAATTGAAAGATTTCACATAAGTATCCATCGTATTCAGCTCAAACTATGATGTTAGCATAATTTTACTCGTTGCTTCCCTATTTAAGGCTTCTTCTTTGATACCTTAACGAAACAGAATAGTTTCTTGTCCTGGAATATGAACATATAACTGTATAATTACATACGATTTTTCTGACATACTGTACTCACTAAGACGCTTCTGTAGCACTAATATATTTTCAACCAAAGAAAGTCGTGATTTCGTGGTTCATCATGAACCAAGTCTTTGTTAAGATGTTCTTGTTTTAAGTTAATGGAACCTGTAGAGATAGTTGATGGACTTTATAGATGAGCAAACTTGAACATTAATATGTGCATTGAATGTTTTACTCAATCAAGGTTTGTGCGGAACTATCCATCTATTATCAAATATAAACCTACCTATGTGTGCTGTTGGCCCTTCTCTTCTGCGGTACACTTGAAACCATTTTGTGTTCCTTGTAATCAATCGGGAAGTGCTTGGTGCAAGTACCATTCTTAATGCACAATGCTTTTGGGTTACCAGCTGTACTGCATGGTCCGTAAATCATACAATTATTAACAATTTCAAAGGTTAGAGAGTTTAGCCGTGACATATGTATCAATTATTTTAGAATGACCCTGAAGAGTAAAAAGCACTTGAGCATTAGGAAACCCATATTCATCAATCCAATTACATAAATATAATCAATAACAACCCAAAACACATTGTCTTTAAATGTATCTAAGTAATTCCTGGAGCTTAATCCAAAAGACTCGAACTGCAATATCGGGTGAGTGCTCAAGTCTTTGGGTATCGGACATTGCTAGTATAATTTCATTTCGAACAGCATTACTTCTGAAAGTGATACATACATGAGGCTTTCCGAACTTAAGTAATAAGGTCATGGCATCATGATAATTGTTTTGCTTGCATCCTGTAATTCCTAGAAAATTGAACGGTAATATGTTCATTTTGCAGACAAGTGTTTCTTATTTTCAGCCTTCGCTTGCAGTGCTTCTGATAGTCCCTTTTATTTTTCCAACGACATATAGTGTTGATGTAATCTGAGATATGTGGGAAGCGTGCCCTCTGTTTTAACATACGCATCTACAGCATTTGGTGGAATAGTTAGCCGCTGAATTGTAGAAAAAACGATATGTATTCCTTATAGCTAATCTGCACACGAATAATTGGCATTGAGTAAGCCTGATTCGATTGGTGGGACTTATATATGGAACATTTTGTAAATCTTTTTACAGAAAATTGATCCGTAAGGAAATAAAAGTAGGTAAACCATAGGATTACAGGGGCTGCCGACAAAAATTGCCGCCTCATCGGTCTTACATATCGGGACAGTGTATCGTTGTAAATTTAGCCCAGTGATTTCTCTTAAATCTATGTGAACAGATGCTGTTAGATCGGCCATAGCGATTTCATGAGTGTGTTAGTATGATTTAGTTAAAGGGTTAGTGATTCGGAGCATGAAATATAGCTGGATAAGAAAGTGTTCGCTTCATGCAGAGTTTACTTTATTTTGTAAACGTAAACGTGTTTTAAAACATTATTCTCCATAGCCAGGAGGTTGAGTTATCTCTGTACCAATGGAAACAAACGCTAGAGAAGAATTTTAATCTCGAATGAGTTCAAGATATTTTCATACTTCTGATCTTGATTGGTAAAAAAGCTGTAAAGTCACAGATGGCTCACGCAAAGGATGGTGTTATGTAGGTGACATGTTTGCTGCACGCTTTAACGACTTTCCCCGTGCATGACCTCTTACACTAAACAAACTCGAGGCCGCTTTTCTTTTAGCTCGCCAAATAATAGTCTCCCTTCAACCTTGTTTACAACACGTTTAGTGTAGCATGGCAGTTTGTTAAAATTTTTTATTGCTAGTATGGTGACCCACTGTTGTAATTTTGGACTGGAAGACGGAAATATGGTAAATATCGTAGCTGTTGTAACGAGAAGATGAGTGTGTGCATGTCTGCTGAGACTGCGTTGGTTAGGAAACTTTATTTTTCAGATGCGGATTTGCAAATGTTATAAATGATTTTGATTTGTCTAGTCAATAAATCATGCCTATTAAATTCTTAATTAATTTTTGGCCATAATATAATTTTAAGGAACAAACAATTTCTTATGTTTGGCAAGTGAGGTTCGCGTTTGAAAAGTTTGTTGCACAAATCGCACTAAAAGAATGTGTTACTGATGTGTGAGTCAGGTAATGTGTCAACGTAGTGTAGTATTGTGTGTTTTTGTAGATGCGTCAACATTGTGAAACGCTTAGCTCAAGCGTTTCGCAGAAACATTCTTCGTGGCATTGAATTTTCTTGTGTTTGGCAATGCTGGATTTTGTTTTGAAAGGTTTACTTCAAATGTCACGGAGGAAGATTTCAACAGTAGACGACATTTTGTGTGGAAGAGAAAATTGACTGAAGACGGATGTCTTTGTTTTATCGGTATCGATGTAGTGTTTCATAGTAACCATTAAGAATAAATTCGGAAGATGTCAATTATAATGTATATATGTCTGTGGATCTTTATATATAATTGTTGCCTGCTCAAATCGAATTCTGCTAGTCATTACTGGACCACCATCATACCTTTGGGCAATATACTTACCCATTTAAAATAAGTTTTCCAGAACTCTTTTGCTGACAGCTTATGCCAGGCAAGAAGCATATACCTTTTCTCTAACAAAAGTATCTTGAGGTTTTACTGAAGTAAACCATCTAGTTAAGGGGATCTCAGCTATCATTTGTACCAAACATCTTCTGATTCATCAACCATCGCTGCCGTGTAGAGTATAAGAGAATCAAACAACATCATCTTTTTTTTTAACGCTTGCTATGTTTAGAACTCGGTATCAGATACCAAAAAAAAAATACACTGACCGGTTCAAGCAACTCTTCAAAAATTCCTTGGTCTAACGGTTCTTCTGATCAATCGTCGCCCCTAAAGGCCGCATACACTTTTAAAATAAATTTTGTAAACGTTTTATTGAATGCTTTAACGAAATAGATATTAAGTCTTTTTAAATGAGAAACTTAACATGATTCCTATTTTCCACAACAACTTTGTTTCTTTGAGCAGTATTCAAATTCAATAGAAGTTTTGTCTTTAACAATTGCCCCTACCCCAACCCTCACCTCCCACACATAGACATTATACCGGGTAATGAACTTTAATTTTTTTTTTTTTTTTTTTTTTTTTTTAAATATATTTATAAACTTATATCTGTGTATTTAAAAAAAATATGTTTGCATGAAATAGCTACTCTCTTTTTAAAAAGAAAAATATACAATTAAAAAAAGAGCTAACAAAGAATAAAGGCTTGTTTTAAATGTGTGTATTAAACAGAAAATCCAGTTTCTCAATTAAGGCTTATTAAAAGACGTGTAATCAAAATAAATTAAATTATGGCGTCCTTCCAAGCCATTCAATTTATAATAATATTTTCTTTAAACCCTTTTTGTCTACATTTAATTTTTTTTTTTTTTTTAAACTTTTGTGATGAGAGGATTAATGATCAAATTTTTAAGGGTCCACCTGTAGTTCAGGATAAATGACCATGTCAAACTGTGTTGTGACACATTTTTGGGTTTTCTTATGATTTATCGACCCATTTTCTTACAAAAAAAAACATATGTATGTATATATTATACGCCTCAAGTCAAGGACGAGTCATACCTTTTCATAAAATATCAAACGATTTAAAATTAAGATTAAATTGAAGAAAGTATTCATATTTCAAAAAAAAAAAATAAAAAAATATATATGTACATGTAATTATTCTTTGGGTTTTTTTTTAAAAACTAAAATAAATAATTAACTACACCATCATAATTGAACAAAAGCCCACGATTACATATTTGAAACACTAACTTACCTGGTTTTTTAAACCAAATAACAAAGAAAAACTTTTTTTCTGATACAACTATAGCAAAACCTAGACCAATAGAATGGGTCAAAATTAGCCTAGATGATAATGAAACACATATGACACTTTCTGCAACAGCCCCTTTTATTCATCCATCCACGATTTGCACAGTTACCATAAATGTAAGTTCTTGTAAATGTTTTGTAATATTATATTTTATCTCACTTTAATTCAAAGTCTATTTAACTTACCGTTTCTTATATTCGTAAAATTATAAGATTATGCAGAGGCATCACTGGGGTTTGTGTCACCGCAAAGCTCATGGTGTCACCCCCTCAAACTCCATTTTATTTAAAAAGCTCCTGACCTGATCTCTGGCACCGTTTAATTCCTAAGTAGGTCATACATAATAGCTATAGCATCAAAGTAGCAACGTTTGAAAAAAAAACATATTTTAAAATAAAAATAAAAAGTATCTTACAAGTTAAAATGATACTTTTCTTATCTGAAAAATTGCAAACATTTGTCTATCGTCTACATTGAAATATATCAACTGCCATTTGAAAAGACAAGAATATACTTGAATGTTTCATTTTTGATCGCAAATATCTTTATACTAAACAACATACATTGCTTTTCTCAAGTTTGAAATTAGCCAAAACTCCAAAATTTGTATATATCAGCATACATTTGAATTTAATGATCCTTCAAAAACAATTCCATAAAGTAATCATTACAATTTATTTTTTTCACTTTAAAAGGCAACTTTTATAAAAACAACTCCAAACATTGAATTAGGGGCCCATTAGTTAATATTCCAGAAACTGCACTGCCTACCTTTGAAAGCCTGCAATTAAGGTTTGATTAAAGACATTCTAAAGTTTAAGAATTTAAAAAAAAAAAAAAAAACCTTGAAAAAAAGAGATTATGATCAACATTTTATATAATCATAAATATGCCATGAGGAATGACCATTTGAAATATATTGGGCGTGTTTCTAGGAACTCCCTTTCAGTAATGAACATAGCAAATCTTGTGTAGACAAATCTGTTGATATGACACATCGGTCGGAGCATTTTAAGCAGTGAAACATTTTGCTTCTCCATAACAATTGTTTTGATTTAGAATGTGTGAGAGTGACACACTGTATAGTGCAAACCCACGACAATCTAGTGACGCTACTGACAGTATGTATGCAACTAAATGACATTTTTTAATTATTTTTTTTGCATTGATTTTGCATAGCTCTCAAGTTGATCAATTATCGTTAATAAGATGAATGAGATTGTATAAGAATATCATTTTTTCTATTCCTGTTTTCAAGTCTGAAAAGATAAATTTTATCAGTATCTTAATATTCAACCAGAATGAATCGATTTCATCAACTTTAATATTTTAATAGCATATAAATCCTTGACAACATTGCACATTTCAGAATAGCGATAGGAAATCTTGAGAAAAACAATGTCTTTCATAGTCTTAATTGTTAAATTTGAAAATATATATATTTATATATATATATATATATATATATATATACATAAATACTATTTATTAATAAGGATTTTTATTTTCATTCTTCAGAAAACAGAATTGTTTAGACCTTTTACTACAGATTCAAGACAAGTAGTTATTAGTGCTTACTCTGAATACGGTCATGGCGATATTGATAACAGTGATTTATACGTTTACTCAAAAAGAGTGCATTTATCTTTTTATCTTCAACGACTGGGTCCCGGACTGCATAATGTTCAGTTTATAAACGTGTTTAGAGAAAGAGCTGACAATTATAAAATATTGAGCAGTAGCGATGTTATACAAATAAAAATAACTGGTAAGAGATTTATAATTATACGTTTGCATTTAGATTAAAGTTCTCTTTCAACAACTTCTTTTACGTGTATGAGGAATATTCAAAATAAGAAAAGTTTAGCTTCATTTAAAAATGTAATATAAGTGTGTCTTGTTCTGTAATTCAAACCAAATTGTATCTACATGCATCTATCGCTATCATGCTAAGGACTGTGTAGTGCTTTTGCCTGCCTCACCAGTTCCTTCCACTCTGACCTAAAAAATGCTTTTCTTTTCCATGTCTGGACTTCAGGTTGCTGTAGTAGATTTTTTTCCACATCATCAATGCATGTTTATAGATGCCCCGTACAGTGTAGACGGCCCTTTTTTATTTCTTCTACTTGAGTGGAATCACGATATATCTAAGTCATATATTTCACAAAGTGTTAGCCCATTATTCAACAATTTATATTTTATTTTAAATTGGATTATATTAAATAATGTGTTGAATTATTTTTGTGTGTTTTTACAGATAAAAATACAATGTATACGTATGATCCCATCTGTAACTTCCCAGAGGTCAGAGAAGAAATGGTTAACGTAGTGTGCTTTTCAAATATTTTGTCACCTGTCTGGTATTGCGCGTTTGTGATATACAGTAATGTAAGTCTACACATTTTATATTTTCACCCTAATATAACCTACTTTTCACAGAAGTGATTATTTGTGCACAATAATTTATCAAAGTATTTAAAAATATGTAATAGAAAATATTCATCCAGATGTGGCATATACATTTAGTTTCTAATTAATTACACCTTTGTTGATGTTTTAATATTTTTTTTTTTTTATCTTAGGGAACCACATTCCCCAAGCGTTACAGCGAAGTTCCTCTGAAGAAGTTCTCAAATTTGTTTGAAGAACCAATGGCTTTGACGGAATGTTCTTTAACATTGCAAGCATCAGTTCTAGGACCCGGGTACCACGAATTTGGAGTTAATATGGTTGACGGAATGCACAGAGCTGCACCCATATTCTCCAGTAAACTAACTTCACCATTTGTTCCGCGTAAGTGTTGATACTTTACCTGAAACTCTGCAATCTGAAATAACATAAATGTTCAATAAATGAATATACAATATATTTGTGGAAATTTGTTGATACATGCATGACATGTTCAATTTGTATTATTTACTGCTAAGTTGATCAAACGTTTTTGATTAAATGGAGACACAAATACAAAATTTAATTTAACACGAAAAAAATATATAATTAGATAGTGTTGTAAATATGTTGTTAAAAATAAAAACTAAACATAAATAAACAATTTTCAAAACCCGAATCAATGTTTTTTTCATAACAACTTTAAAAGGAAATAATAATTTAAGTTTAAAGTTCGTATTTACAAATGTTTGAATTTCTTTTTGCACTAGATAAACCCCAATTAAAAACTAAATTTCAAAATGTAAAACAAATGTATATAAGTGTTGCAAATACAGGATACTCTGCTAAATTGTTTGCAAGTTCAAAAACACATTTACAAATGATTACTGTAAAACAGAAACTCATCATCTGCCTTTCCGGCTTTTACTCTTCGATGTTTTACATATTTTTGTAAACCATATTGTATATTCTAAAATAAACGACCTCTTATTATATTTACTTAATACATCTAAACATGAGAAACTTTAAATTAACATTTTATTTTCCTAATACCCCTCAAGGTATGAATGATGATTAAATTTTTCCGATTATAAATTAAGCTTCTTCAATGTGCACAAGCCATCTTTTTCTTTCATAAGTAATGCAATTACTGTAGAATTTGCACGGAGTATTGGGTGAAGAAATTTAAAGACGCATGACATCATTCAGGTTTATTATTATTTCATTTAGGTTTGAACAACATAGCAGCAATGGTCTTTTTTCCTGGTTGCACCTACTATGAGGTCAATGACACGACAGTCCATGTAAAATGTCATTATAATACATCTTGTGATATTGATGGCTTCCAATATGAGATCATGACAAATGTAAGTAAATGACATCAAATAACATTGGCTGAGATTTGCTCCAAATTTTTTTAACAGTTTAATCAAACCATTTATTTATTTTACAATTTAAAAAAAAATCAAATATTACAATATAAATCAAATGTTCAAGTCATAAATTAAAGTGACTCGAAAACGTTTTGCAATCAATAGGCAGTTGATAAATTTGTTACATTATAGATGTTAATATTATTAACATCAATTACATATATCTTAAACTGTCTACGTACACGAGACTAAAATTGGCAACAAAACATATGCAATCTTATATATATATATATATATATATATATACATATATATATATATATATATTTATTTATATACATTATGTACTGTTTTCAATGTGGAGAAATTTATGTCTTATTTATTTTTATGGCTGATTCTAAAACAGAACACAACAAAAGACGATACCATAGGTTAAATACAACAAAGAATACAATAAACAAACCGGGGCTAAATACAATTAATACATTTTAATATGTTAATGATAAATTACAGAATCAAAAGAGACATAATCAAAACTTTCCACTTGTAGAATAATGATTGGCTTGTACCTATTCAATGTGGAAAAACACACAATGTTGTAGAAACGTAGAATGAGGAAAAGGAATTTATACACACAGTAAACAAATCACTTGTCTCGTAGTAAAAATAACACACGCTTAAAATGTATCGTGATAAAATGATAGCAAAAATCCTCTACACTCATTAGATATATATAGCCGGTTTCAAAGACATTTTGAGAAACCGAACTACTCATTGCAATTGTATCTCAATCCTTCTGCATAATTATACAACGTACTAAGAATAAATTGATCATAGATTGTTGTTACTTGTTGCCGAGATCAAAATAAGACTATTTTTAGTACGCCACACACTAATAATGCAGTGCAGCTGAATAGGGATCAGCTAGAGGTCATTTCACGTGGCGTAAACATGTCGTCTAGAAAACAATATACATTGAATATGGAGCCCATCCCATTTCAGTTAATTTTCCTAAAACCAGAGTGGCTGCCATTGTTCGCTTCCATAACATGTCTTTTTTGACAACCATTCTTAATAGTTGTCAAAATCCATTAATTTGCCATGGATAAATGTAGTGAATGTCTGGGATGGCATCAAACCTTTGTCTAAATTCCTCATTTTGAATGTGAGTTCATGTTATTCAGAAGCTCCTCGAGACAACATATCTATCTATTTGACAATATTTCTTTTAGACTTTATTCAAAGCCAATTCCTGGCAATGTAACACAAGATTATGTAAATATATGTTTAAAATAATAACATCAATGCTTCACTTTGTTTTGGTTTGTATTTAATACATATATTATACATATAAAAGATGTGGAAAAAAAAATAATTTAATATTTAAATATTTATTAAAATTTTGGCGTTTGAAAGAAATGATGTCTTTAAAACATTACTATCTTCTTCTACATATTAAGGGCCCACGATCAATGTATTGATCATTATGGCTCCTATGAATTTAAATGGGATTTGCAATGTTTATGTGCCTGATGTTGATTAGGATATTTCACTGGTTACAAGAGTAACTGCGTGAGGGTATCATGCACTGGGGACTAGAAGGCCTGAGGCAATATACTAAAATGAGTCAAGTTTCGCTTCAACTGTTCCTTTTTAAAGCGTGTTCTAGTCCCTGATTGTCTTTGGCAGGAATGAGCAGTTCCTACACTGGCTTCTCGCTGGTATGAGCCGGAACTGCCTATCATGGCCTCTTTGTTGTCTATGGGGGAGAGGAACGAGTTTCTGTTAAATCCAGAACAGTGGACTAGCCCATTAGTTATCTTGTAAATCATGGAGAGCCTGGACTGTCGTCGTCGTTCCTCCAATAGTGACCAGCCCATTGTTTCCAGCATGCTGCCAACACTAGAGGTATTCCTGTAGCGGTTCAGGACAAAGCGTGCTGCCCGTCGCTGTACTACCTCCAACCTGTCGATGCTAATCTGGGTGAATGGGTCCCAGACCGAAGATGCATAATCTAAAAGCGGCCGCACAAAGGCATTATAGGCTCTTTCTTTCATACTGGAGTTGCTGATCTTTAGATTACGCCTTAAGAACCCCAGGATCTTGTTTGCCTGGTTGCACAAATTGTTAATATGCTCCTCCCAGCGGACCTCTCTTTTAATGGTAACACCCAGGTACCTTACGGAAGGAATTGACTCAAGTAAATCGCCATGCAAGTCATAGGGGTAGTGTAGAAGAGTACAACGTTTAGATACCGACAGTGTCTGGCACTTGTCCGGATGAAATTCCATGTCCCAGCTTGCCTCCCTTTCAGCCAACAAATTGAGATCCTGTTGTAGCTGGTCCTGGTCAGATCTGTTAGCGATCGTCCTATTTACCCACGTGTCATCTGCTAACAGTCTTGCTTGGGATGTCAGTTTCTCGGGTTAGGTCATTGATGTATGCTAGGAACAAACAGGGGCCTAGCATTGAGCCTTGGGGAACCCTGACTTATCATTGACAAAGGATGAGATTGTAAAGTCCACCACTATTGTTTGACATCGGTTGTTGAGGACGCTAGAGATCCATGTATTGGTAGTGCCTTGGATCCCATATCTCTGAAGTTTGTGTACAAGCAAACTATGATTGACACTGTCAAAAGCCTTTGAGAAGTCCATCACCAGCCCCTCAGTTTGTTTGCTGTTTTCTAGATTTGTCATCAAGTCTTCAACAAATTCAAGAAGCTGGATCTCACATGATCTATTGACTCTGAAGCCATGCTGACAGTCATTGAGTATATTTTTGCTTTCAAGATGCTTCATGACTGCGCTTACGATTATGTGCTCCAATAGTTTGCATACTACGCTGATGAGGAATATCGGACGATAATTGGCAGGGTCGGAATGCTCCCCTTTCTTGTGGATTGGATCGACATGCGCTGTTCTCCAGTCTGCTGGAACATTGCCTGTGCACAGCGACGTTTGGAAGAGTATTGTAAGTGCAGGAGCGATTTCTTTGGCCGATTCTTTGAACACACGTGGTTTTATTTTGTCAGGACCCCATGCTTTGTATGGGTTAATGGTTTTAATTAGGGCAAGCACCCCCTGTCCTTAGATCTGAATATCTTCCATAAGACTTTTGGTGCTTCACATAGCTCAAAAAGTGCTTGTTTCTGACACCCTTGGTCGGAGTGTCTTCCTCTGAGAAGATATTCTTTTAAATTGGAACATACTAAATGTTCTTCGCGACTAACTCTTAAACACGTTCTTCTCATTTCGCAAGAACGTATTATATTAAGATTGCAATAAAAATTAGATAAATAAAAACATCCCTAGTTCGGTTAACCTATGGTACGCCAAAGAAATATGTATTTTTTTTTTCCATTGAACTATACACAACTCATTAACGTGATAACTCTAGCATGCCGTAGATTGTAAAAATGGTTCTTCCTTTCTCTCCGTTTATATAAAGATTAAATCTGGATTTAAAGACTACATCACAATTTAAAAGAATAAAACATGTATGCACCAAACGCGGAAGCCAAAAAAAAAAAATGATATCTATTTAAATGAGGCAATTTTAGTTATTCTTAAGATACAAGAAAAGTTTTCAGATACCTTTTTTCAAATGAATCCGTTAAAATGGGACGAAACAAACAACACAATTTGCATTGACACTTTAAGATTGGTGTCTCCGTCAAGAAAATAACTCAGTCTTTAAGCTGTAATTTTAAATTTGACTAACGAAGGGTCTTTGAGATTCATTAAAAACAATAAAAATAATTTTTATTAACGTAGCCCCCCCCCCCCCCCCCCCAATTTTTTTTTTTGTCCTCAAACTTTGCACAAAGTTGTAAATATTATTATTGTTAAATTAAATGTTACTATAAGAGGCAATTATAAATCGTATGTTTTTCGTGAGCAGTTGTGGATATTACAAGTAAAATGAAATTAAGATTATACCATGCACACTTGGAGAGGTCTAGAGATTTAATAGCGCTTTACATCTGATTTCAACGAATTTCAGAATAATCATAGACACTTAAACTAATCATGACAATGTCACTTATATAATCTTAATAAACTTATAAATATCAAATATTCTAGAAAAAAAATCTTCAAGAAACTAAAAAAAAAGAAGATATATTAATCGATATTCGCTTATTTCAGAGAAAATGTAAGGAATCTAACCAAACCATTGAGTAAGATTTAGAACGAATCGATATTTTCATAATCTTTGAACGAACTTTGAGCAATGAAGAACTTGCTTGAAAATATTCTATATCTTCTTTTCTAAACTTTTAATGCATTTTAAAAACAAATTGCTTTTTTATATAATTAATATCTATAGACTAAATCACCTAAAAAGAAACTGCATAGTTTTCCATTAAAATTAAAATGAGTGCTCCGGTATGAGACCATTCTATAAAGTGATGTTTTTTTTTACATATCTAAGAGAGGGACTTTAAATAATTTCTTTATGTAAATAACCTAGAACATTTTAATTAAATTTCCACCGGAAAAAAATAAAGAAACATTGCGTAATATATATTTTTTTTTTAAATACAATCTCCGGCTCCTAAAATTGTAAATTAAATAAGTTAAATAGCACTTTTTTCCAATTAATATAATTTAAATTTGAAATTATCCAATATTTTAAGAAGGAAAAAGTTAACGATTTGTTCCATGTTTGGTCTAGAAGCAAGTATTTACGTCGTTTTTTTATTTTTTTGTTTTTTTTAAAATTGTAAACCTTTGTCTATAGCGATCTTTTTTGCAACGAAAATGCATTTTAGAACTTCCTAAAAACCTTTGAATTTGAAATCAAAATTTCAAAATATTTGAGGCAAATCATAGAGACGGATAGAGATTTAAAAATCATTTAAAAAAAAGAATATTTACCGAGTCAGTAACTTATATTAGTAAAAAAAAATGTTGATAAACGTATTAGGTTCGTAATTTAAGAACTTTTTTTGTCTGAATGTATCAGATATAAATATTTTATTTTAAAATGTGGTCTACTAAAGACAGAAATTGTATTGTGGGTAACAAATCATTTGTTTGAGAATGTGTTGTCATCGAAAAATGCAACTTCCCAATTAGTGAAGTAGTTTCCACATATGATGATATTAGGCTAAAATAAAAAAAAAACACAACTGAGGATTCTCATTTGCTCACACCCATCTAATTTATGATGAGTTTAAAACTAGAAAAAAACTAGCGAGTACCCGGCATGCATTAAAATGCTACTTAAGGAAAGAAAGTGTTTGCGTTTTAATTATGTTTCTTGCAGAGCTTTTAAATACACAATGTTTTTTTGTTTTTCCGTCTGGTGAGTACACGAATAAATCAGAAAGTTTTCCGACGCGAGAGCAGGCCACATACAGCTGTCATTGGGAGAAGATTGTGTTTACCAATTTATTCAGTAAACTTTTAGCTATTGTCAAGGTGCTTTGTTGATGGGCATTGCAAATTCGAGTCGCACTGAAAACTGCAGACGTTTAAATTCAAATGGCATATCTGTTGTAATCACTAGGATGCCTGGCAGCAGTTCATCTTGTCCTTTAAATGTTCCATTCAAAATAGTTGCTTCGATGATATTTCTTATCATGTTTTTGACTGAAAGCTTGGTGCCGTTGCAAAGTCGTGATGAATTTATGTTTCGAAAAAGAATGATAGGTCCGCCAATTTTCAGTGTTAAAACGTGCGACGCGTTGCCTGGCAAGTCAAGTGAATTAAAGAATTCCATTAGATAGTTTACAAATTCGTCTTGATTCAATATTGTATCGATTGACTTATAAGTTGTCGTTGCGCCTGGTATTTCCTTTCGAATGCTTATATTGATGGCATTGACATCGTTTGTTTTTTTTTGCTGCTAATATAGAAAGTGCATTGAGCCACTGATGATTTTTGTAATTGTGTGCGATATTGGGAAACACACTATGAATCAATTCGTCGATGGTTGCTGTAATTGTACAGACACGTGTTAGCAATGAGAAACATTGTGTTTATTCATCGATTGCCATATTTCCATTTCCAATGTCCACAACTGTTAAAAGTTCAGAGGATGCATCATTGTGTAGTTTCACACGCATACTGCTTTTCAAAGTAAATTGTTGTACATTTCGCCATAAAAGTGATGATTTGAGACATGCATTTAATTCATCTGCAGCTGTTGAACGGGGTATAACTGGTAGAGTTTGTCGAAAATAGCAAGATAATAAAATAAGTGCGCCACCAAAGAGCTGTTCATTTCCTCTCACATATTTAAGTGTACGATGCTGTGCTCACAAAGCTTTGTTGTACTCCATAGTACATTCGTCCCACATAATGAGTTGACATGATTGCTTTACTTTACGTCAAATATAATGAGTTGTTATGATTGGTTTACTTTACCCATTCCAGAATGTTTATCTATATTGCATGTTGGTGTCTCAGTTATTTGCATATTTAATGGCAATTTCAGTGCTGAAAATGCTGTTCGTCCACCATCCAAAAAGTTGCTGCAATTCCTGATGATGCGATTGCCAGTGCAGTAATCTTTCGACATCCTATGGTTGCCAAAATAAGTGAAATTAGGAAAGTTTTGCCTGTGCCTCCGGAAGCATCTAGGAAATAGTATCCACCGTTTTGACTTGCAATTGCATTCATAATTATATCATACACTATGCGTTGCGCTAGAACCAATTTCTGAAGATTCATTTAAACATAATGTACCCAATTCGTCGATATCAAAGTGTGTTTCTCGATGCAAATCTCGATGGAAAAGGTTGTTTGCAGATCAATTCTGAGCAGTCATTCCCAACTTTCCCAGTGATTTGTTAGCGATTGCCAAACACATGTCCTCAATCAAAATCAATGTCTCATTATACACGTTTGGTGTAAATTTAATGACCAGATTTTAAACCGTTCCACGAAAACGGTGTAGAATGTCTTCACTCATGTAGCCTTTGTATTTCTCCCAAAGATCTTTTGGATAGGATGGGAATCATGTTGTCAATATGATTTAAATAAAAGTGCGTATTTGCTTTGGTTTAGCAATAATCCATGCATAAGAGAGCGAAGTGTCAAAATGAGAATCGTTTTCCAGAAGTTTTAATTATTGGCAATCTTTGCACATACTTGACCGTTTTCTGTTCTCGATTCTTGGCAGGATGTTGGTCCACATACGTTAAATTAACAGTAATCGCAAGTAAAATCATTATGCATTGTTTGGGTGAACAGTGTATAGACGACATAATGCAACTGTTGAATATAAATGTCGGTGTTTTTCAAATGCTTTACACTGTTTGCAACGTTGCACTACTAAAACTTACATCACACTACGGACTAGACAATACCTCACATTTAACATAACAATCCGTCATTCAGAGAAGCGCTGGAAGAGGGTTCATTATCCAACTAACACAAACCGCGCGTAATAAACATGCATTTAAACGCAACAATAACTAACGAACTCAGATACTTGAAACTATCCATGCATGCATTAGCTTCGTTTGAAATATAGGAAAAATAGAACAAAAGGCCCCTAGGTCAAAACGGAATATTTTAAAGCGGTATTAATAATTCAAAAACCTTTGCGGGCGTGCGCAAAACATCTTACGAAAGTTTTATCGCATTCACATGAATGGTATAGGAGCGCACACGGAAATTATTTTTTACAAAACTCATCTAAGAAAAAAAATGATTTTGGGGCTAACGGCCAAAAACGGAATATTTTAAAAGTGTTGTAATTACTTAAGGAAACCTACTAATTATGTAACACATACAATTTAGTGTCGCTATTTATATTTGATTAAAATTATATTAATCCAGGCATTAGCACTGTTTGACATTTTATTTGTATAGCCTATATTGGAAAAAATAGAACATAGGGCCCCTGGCGCAAAACAGAATATTTTTAAACAGTTGTAATAATTCTAAAGCTACTAAAGTTTTATCGCATTCAGATGAATGGTATAGAAGCGCAAACCAAAATTATTAATTACAAAGATCATATAAGTAAAAAAAATGTTGGGGCCAATGGCCGAAAACGGAATATTTTAAAAGTGTTGAAATGACTCATTAAAATGCGCGAGCTTATGAACAACCACTCAACAAAGTTTTGTCGCAATCGAATGAATGGTGTAGAAGCTCATACGGTTTGAAATTATATTTATATAGCTCATATTATAAAAAAAAACGATTATGTGGCCCCTGGCTCAAAACGGAATATTTTAAATGGTTTTAATATGTTAGAAACCATTGTGGGCACGCTTGCAACATATCACCAATGTGTTAGCGTATTAGGATAAATGGTGTAGGAGCACAGACGAAAATGATTTGTTACAAAGCTCATATATGAAAAAAAAAACAATTTTGGGCCCAACGGCCAAAAACGGAATTTTTTAAAAAAGGTTGTAAATATTCCCAAACCTTTGCCAGTGTGCTCGCAACATCTCACCAAAGAGATAGCGCATTCGGATAAATGCTGTAGGAGCGCAGACGGATTTTTTTTTTTACAAAGCTCATATAAGGACAAAAAAATTAAGCATCAAAGGGCCAAAAACGGAACTTTATATAAGTGTTGTAATATATATATAGAAGAGCTCCTATGAAGGTAAGCTCATATAAAGCTAAAAGCAACCTGTATGCACGCATTTGAACTAGGGGTCACATACAGGGATCCCGACTTTTAAAAAATACAGGGGTGGCGGACTATAATGGATGCTTGAAATATCGGGGTTGACTTTATGAACACCGGGATTTTCGAATTTTTTCAAAAATTATATTTCGTTTATGTTAGTGTCGTTGTCCTAGTTAAAGCTATACATATAAATAATGTATATAACGTGTGAAGCGCGAAACACTCACATTACGTTTAAAGAAAAACGACCGATGGACTAGATATGTGTACTGTGATGCTTTGTAAAAAGCAGGGCATTGTAATTATTTGTGTTTTTACAGCGTGCGTGTGTAGTGTATAACATAGTGTGTAAGCAATCGGATAATAGGTATAGAACCGCGTATGAAAACTATTTTCCTATAGCTCAAAATTCAGTAAAAAACAAATTTAGGTCCCGCGTCCACAATAGGAATGTTGTAAACTGGTTGTGCTAATTATTCAGTAATCTACGTATTATGTTACCAACTGAAATGTCGTTTTTTTTAATTACATTGAATTCCATGCAACAATGCTATAACTCTGTTTGAAAATATTTTTACAAGGCTCATTTAACAAAAAATAAATTCAATGTCCCCGGCCCCAATTTGAATATTTTAAAATGTGTGTACTAATTTAGAAATCGTTGAGTGAGTGCAAAAAACAACTCAATAAAGTGTTATAACAACAGGTTCAATGGTACTGGAACGCAAGTGGGAATTATATTTACATAGCACATTTATATTAAAAATTTGGTGCTCCCGAAGCGTTAACGGATTTTTTTTAAATGACTCAGAAATCTCCACCTGGATCTCTACTGGGATGTCTGCACTAGTTCAAAAGGTTTGATGCTGAAAGCCTTTAGTATCGATTTCAGTTAGACATTGTAAAGCTTTTTTGAACTCATTGGAAGCTTTATAAGTTTGTCAGCAGACGGTGTGTAGCAGAATACATTGTTCACGTTTTCATAAAATATATCTAAGGTCTCTATGAGTCATACATACATTCATTTGTTTTATGGATTTTTATATATATTAAGTCACTTTTCTGTGTCAATTATCCAATTTATAGGGCGATGTGTGGCTGAGAGGTCTAAACTGAGCAAACGTCAAGTTTATAATCTGGACTTTAATCCCCACCAATGTCAGGTCAAGCAAAAACATCACCAGCACCCCGGGTGGATGAGACTCGTTAACCTTGGACGGCAAATCATCTAAGAGAAGGAAACTCTGTATTCAAACCCCGGATTTGGAGTCCTGTAGGCGGATAAAATTGATATAATGAAAAATAAACATTCCGACAATATCTGAGACGCAACTGGTGCCAAGGTGCATCATCCACAAGATGTTCCTTTAGGATTATCCAGCGGAACCAAAAGACGCGATATGTTGTTGGAAACCAACTTATAATCCTAGAAGAAGAATAACAGGCCTTGTGGATTTCTTCCGCGTATTCTACACCATCGTCACTTTGTGAAGGACAAATGCAAGAAAAAAAATCAAATTTATTACATCATCACAATAAATCTTTGTTCAGTACACATTTTTATCTTTTCTCAGGAAACGTTGGTTCAAGTTAATGGGACAAAAAATATGCTGCATTACAAAGGTGATAGGAATGGCACCCAGCAAACAATATATGAATACAATCTCTATGTGAAAACCTTAGATCTAGGCATAGGATCTCATCAATTTCGTATCACCACGGTAACCAAAGACACTAATGGAAGCCGTGCACGAATTTCCAATGACTTTATGTCCCCATTGGTTCTGTGTGAGTTATATTATGTGTTCAATTTCAGTGTTTGTAGATTGTTAATTTTTTAATCGTTCATTATCCGAAGCGCAGCTATTATATCTGTCATCCGAAATGCCCTTTTCAACGGATTTTTCAGATTTCTTTCTAAACGCGTCGTCTATTTTCTAAACTCTACATTTACTGGCGAAGAGGATGGAAAACAATTTTGACATCAATCATCGGACTTCGATCAACCTTTCTTATGGTTATTAACGTGCATAAAAATGCATCATTTGTTTATGTATTTGTTTTAAGATTTATTTAATTTTTATACTACATGCACTAAATTCCTTAAATTAAACTTTTTTATTTTTTGTTTTCTTGATTAAAAATAGCGGTAACACTTTAACAACCTTCCACATATGCGGCAAATATATGCTCTAGTCTATATGTAAAGATAGGATTTAATCTTATAATGCTTCGTTGGCACAACCAAATAATTAATACTTTTAATGGAGCTCATTAAATATTATATTCTGAATATTTTAAACAATAAACAAATGTAATTTTAAGCATAACAATGTATACATACGTCTTTACATTGATACTAATTTAAATTCTGCAATCAAAACTCATCTTTAGATTTACCAAAGGTCTCCATAGATGACGATTGTAAATTTAAAATTGATGCCTATAATATGTACGACATTTCAAAGAGAGGACCACTAAGGACATGCACTTGTCAGCTAACAGTTTGGGGAAACCCACCAGGCAAAGCACGGTGGTCGTCAAATCTAAGTCTTGACACAGACTCAATAATTGATAATGTGCTCACATTTGCAAACTTTGATGCAGGTAATGTTGCAATGTAATCACAAGTAAACCAATTCTAAACATATATAAAATTTAATTATTCCAGCTTCATTGACATTGAGTGTATCAATAGTCTGACATTCCACTCTGTTAAATAGTGCATCTCCCAGTTAAGGTAAATAGCCAAAAATTGAAGAAATGGAACTAAAAACAAACATAAATGTATTTTAAGACGTGACAATGTAATTAAAATTGTAAGGCGGATCCTTAAACAATTTTTTTTTTTCTTTCAAATTTAAATTTTACTTCAACATAGTGCTTGGCCTTTTAAATGTTAGTACCTGTCATCTATCCATTTTAAAGCATAAAAGAAATTAAAATAGTGCTAATTATGTTGAAGAAAATCATTGTTTTACCATTAAAAAAGACGAGATATAATTTTAAAAATAAAACTTATTAACTGTCTTCCTGATGAACTAATTTTCTTTCCAGAAAAATTCAAAAGCTTTACGTGTCACCCTGTATCTGTACTAATGAGCAACCTACCTGGTGTAACGATTACCCCTAAATTCTTCAGTAAGCGACTCTTCTAGTTTTATTAGTCATAGAAAACTATGTCAGTGATTTTGACAATACAACTGTTTTAACTCATACCGAGACAGTGTTTTTTTTTATTGTTTTTTTTTAATAGTCTCTATTTAGCGACGATCGCCTTTCATCAGATACAATTCCTGGATACATAGACTAAGAGGATACCAAAGCAGTTGAAATACATAAAATCTTTTTTGATATTGTAATACATATTAATCATAGATTCCTACTAGCTAACAGAGTTCCGTTTGTTTCACTGAATGTTCCGTAAGATATACAGCTTGAATTGGGAATAAAATAATTACGTGTGGATCATGTATCTAAAAAAAAAAAAAAAAACTTAATACGAATACACAAATACGAATATACATATATATATATACATACATACACACATACATAATTTAACCCATAAAAACATAGATTTGTAAATAGAATAAACCAACATACGTAGAAAACATACATTATAACATGAGCTAATGTACGCACACACATTTCCATATTCATAATTCCATTGTATACATATACAAATAAACATATTTAACACATTGTTCTAATGTTTCTCTTTCTTTTAGTTGAAACTAAGATTCTGAATTTCACAGCCAACCGACGTCATCATGTGATTTTAGTAGAACTTGGCAGATACGTCACACTCGAGTGTCAGACATCCGGATACCCACCTCCAGATATAAAATTTATGAGTGTTTGCAGAAATGAAACATATTCTACTTCATCACAGTACTTAACTTTTAAAGTAGAATCATGCTTTGACGGTGGTGGTTACTTGTGCAAAGTTAAACAATTGTTTTTCAATAAAACCTTGGAGTCGTATCTTGAAATCATTGTGAAATGTAAGTGTTAGATATGTAACAGTCAAAGTGTGTGATACGGGTATTCTATACAATGCCTGACGATTTTTCTCTTCTCCTTTGTCAGTATCACTCCCAATGGAGCATAAGCAATCCACACATTATTTTTTTTATCTGTCACTTTCCTGGGCTATCTTTGCTTGTTCAGTCGAGCTTTTATTCATTTTCTTTACCCAATCTTCAACTCTATCTCAACTCTTCTCTTCCATACGGCTCTTTATCGTACTTCGTTCTTGGTATCTTGAGGATTCAGGTCTTTTTCTTGTGATGCTAGTGTTAGGTTTCCTTAATTTGTGCCCTATCCATCTCCATTTTCTCTTTTTTTATTTCCGTTTTCATATGAAAAAAAAAATAAGGACAAGGTATGCTAAACTTGAATTCATAGAAATGACAAAAATTTTGAAGGGACTGAGGAAAGTTTACATTGTTCAATATTTCGAAGATGTTTTTTAAATGTATCTGCCAATATTTTCAATGTTTCCACAACAACACTTGATGTTCTCTCCCAAAAGGACAGTGTTACAACTTTCTGTCAAACCATCTTATTTTACGATTCTAGTAAAAGTTTGAAATGCATTTGACTTTATAATAATTGTTAAACGTACTACAAAAAAAAAACTGAAAAAAAAAAAAAAAAAAAAAAAAAAAGAAATATACAAATGCTTCTGTTGTTATACTTTTTGTTTCATATAAACTTGAAAAATCATTATCAAGGTCCAGACTGTCCTTTTTCAACTGATCAGATTGAGAGGTATTTATCAGTCGGGGAGTTTTAATAAAAATTTTTGAGGACAATTTTTTTTTAAATGCACCCTTGAAACACAAGGCAAGAATCGCCATAGCCAAGTCAAGGGTATGTTGAATATGCTGTTAGGCCATAAATATACACCGGTTGAAGAATCACAATATGAAACATCTCCATCAATAGATGCCAGATTGTATGTGCTTGAATTAATCAAAAGACCTCATAACTGTTATAATTGTAAATGTAGTATTAATTTTTTTTTTTGTGTGGTCATACTTATTAAAGCGAAATTAGATACAGTGCCAATGTGTTATGTCCAATATTTTATGACCAGAGACATGTTACATACATTTGAAAATAAATCGAAAGTAAAATTGGTCAAAGAACCATTGAAATGCTGGCAACAGCAAGCTGGTAAAATGAAGGCATTAGAAATGTGCAGGACGATGGTGTCATAGATGCGCAGTACGAAGTCGTTATTGACGTGCAGGACTATGTCATAGACTACCAATACAATGTCATAACAGCATTCATGATGATTTTATCATAGATTGCAGGACGATATCTATTGTTTTGGCACAAAAAAAAGCCAACTGGAACGGCTGTATTTCAGATCTCAATTTGATCTTTGTAAGAAGCCTTTATTGACATTAGAAGTCAATCAATTTAATAAGGAAATATAACTCATATCAGCTGCAAAACAATGAGCTTCTAGAATTGGAAAGCTCTATGTAAGTGCACGTAGAACAAAAAGTGTCAACATAAAAAAATGGATTTAAGTTAAAAAAATGTACTAGTAATTCAACATGCACTTCCATGTCAGAGGGATGTAAAAAACATTAAAATACAAATGGAGAAAAAATATGTAAAAAAAAATAAATGATAATCAATTATAAACGTTTAGCCATCGAGGAATGTAAATTTAATAAGCTGTTAAATTGTCTAACCGTCGTATCTCGTTGTATGTAATTATATGATTTACCTAAGTCCTCGCAGACATATTTCAAAATTTCTCTCATAATTCTAGACATAGTGTGAAATAAATATGACTTTAAACACATCAACTGGTCTTTATATATATAATAATACACATGAATTTCACACTTTTTCTGTTAATATATGCACCATTTTAAACAATTCTAAATTTTAAAACTTTTTCTCATTGGTATGCAATATTTTTTCCTTGATATTTCCCATCATAATCGCAGTGTCTTATTATCGGGCGTGTTCTAAAATACTCTACTTTATTATATATATATATTTTTCTTCACTTTATAAATCTTCATAATTATATCGCTTTTCTTTTCATAACAATCTTAACCTCCCAATTTCACTTTCACTCTGTCTTGCAAGGTCGCTCACTTCTGTCTCTCTCTATATTTTTAATTTATATTTTCCATATGTGTTGTTTTTTTAATCGTTCGCTCAGATATATTTTGTACTATTAGTCTATCTCACTAATTTTCTTTTTCTCTCTCCCTGTGTCTTTCTCTCTCATTCTATTTCTTACGACAAATTCAATAGTATTATTTTTTAATTATACAATTTATGCAATTGGATTATAAATACATATTCATTTAATTTTTTTATTTATTTTGTCCATGTAGGCCCACTCCAATTTTTGGTCATCAATGAAACCCAAGCTTTGTTTACTACTAACGTCGGTGCGTCGTTTGAAGTCTCTATACCAGTCTTCGGATATCCTGAACCGAGCCACTATAGTCTGTTTCGACACTCTGGTGATGAAATACATACTGTTATCATTGGATATAATGTGACGTTCCACCGGAGACATTGCACAATTGGAACGATTGTTTTACATTGTTCAAACGTACAAGTTGACTATTTCAATAAATACGCCTTGATCTTTGGGAATGGCACTGAAAGTGATCTAGAATACAGATTCTCTTTGAATAATGGTACGTTAAAATCACTTTTTTAAAACACCCAAAAGCATTTGTCTTCATTACATAAAGGGCACTGCTATTATAAATTATTGCTAGACTGTTTATTTTGAAAACTGTGTTAATACGATGAAAATAAACAAATCATTTTACAGTGAGTATAGAAACATAAATGTTAATAATATTGTTTTTTTTTTAAATCTTTATATCTGATAAAAAGGTGAAAGTGCAGCATCAAATGTGGATGATTTTCACTGTGACGCTACTCTAGTAGTTTTGATCATTGTCATCATCTACTCTATCAGCTGAACCAAGACTCACTCCATTGTGTCCCACATTTCCTGTATCATAAAAAAAGTAATTGATCGAAGCATATATTTTTTTAAGAAAAGTTAATATGTGGATAATATTATTTTCATGAGATTCATGCGTTAGCTACTGTTTGTTGATTTCAATAGTTTCATACAATTTATGTATATTATCGTGATTATGGATATGATGTCAGGCTCATAACCCATTCCTCTGGAAACATCCAACACAAAGGTTTCTTATGCATTAAGATGAGATTAGTATGACTAGAGGCTCGCATTCGTTGATATAGTAATTACAACGCAAATGAGGACTGCCTAACACCAATTCCATGCAAAGATTTTTAGAGAAAAAAAATGTGTGGTGAAAAGCTAGCTCTTTAATTCCTAAATATAAATACAGTTTTTCTATTAATTTCATTGCAAATAATATTATTTTTTAAACAATTTCTTGTGACTTAACCCATACATATATATATATATATATATATATATATATATAGTAAGCACAGAATACATCAGTTGCATTCGTTTAATTTCGAAAAATATAACACACCCATAACATTGTATGTAAAATATTAAAATTTTAGACGAGATATTCTAGTTAACTTTGAACATTAACTCAAAGGATGCTCAACTAATGAATTCTCAAACGCTTTTAGTGTATAACACACACATGGTTTGAACATGATGAAACACTTTAATTCATAGAGGGGACACACGATTTGAACGTTTCGGCTTAGAGCCTTCATCAGAAAATAACACAAAAGAGGTATAACAAGTATCAGATCACAGTAAAAAAACAACTTTAAAGATTTACTTTTGTCCCGGATGTAGGATTGCAGGAAGTGAAAGAATATAAAGATTGATTCATTAGAAAATAAGACAAACATTTGATGAAGTCTCATAAAAGAAACGTCAAAATCTTTAGTCCAGTCTATGAATTCATATTTAGCACACCTTGTTCTTATACTTTATTTACAAAACGTGAATGCAGTCCCTCAATTTTATTTGAACATGATGATGATGCGGACTTTTCTGCTTATATAATTTGAACTTTCATTATTTTATTTTTATGTGACAGAGGACAAGTTTCGATAGTTCCTTTACCACAATTTTTGTTTTGTTATATCACAATATATATGTGTGATAATTTTTAACAAAAACTCTATATACCATTGTAAATATATTTTTAATTAACGTAAATTAAAATATATAAATATCTGGGTTACAAATTTATGCACACGTTTGCCTTGTCTTTATACTTTATTATCGGAAACCAGTAAAACAAAGTATTCTTTTATCTGCAGACGATTCCCTTAAAGTTTCTAATGCCTATAACAGCTAATATATTTTTTTAAAGAAATATTATTAATTTCATACACATCTACAAACTTACGTTTCTCAAATAAAAAAAAAAAAAAAAAAAAGTATAAAAAATATAATTGTATTCTTTGAAAAAAAAAAATCATCATTCTTTGCTTACGCATTTAACAGTAAATTGAAAAAAAAAAAAAAAAAAAAAAAAAAACTTTTTTAAATTAAATTTTCTTTTAGGTAAAATGCTTTGGGTTTGTTATTCAAGTGTAGTCTTATTTAAATGTACCCAGATTTTGTCTACGCCGTAGGTCAACAAATCTTTATTTAAAAAAAAAAAAAGAGACGGTAACTTCTTTTATTCATGACTATATTATCGCTGATTAAAAAATATTGTTATCCACATTAAAATAAACACATCCTCTTTACTCCCCCCGATATATATTTCATTAAAATGTGTAATGTAATCAAATTCATTCCTTTATTCTGAGACTTATATTGCATTTCGCTGGGCAAAATGAAACTATTGAATCCCATCGCCCCCAAAAAAAAAAAAAAAAAAACAATTGTAAACAAGATTTATAAAATCATCAACGGTATGGTATCCCCCCCCCCACACACACATATTTTAACTTAGATTAATAAAACCCCTTACGTGATGGTTGCCACCTTCGTACTCAAGCTCACATTTTTTGTACATCCCTAAACTTAATTAAAATTAATGTATACGATATGTATTTTACTAAAAAAGGTAATAATGGGGGAGACTGCAATCATGTTAGCACAATAGTAAATTAGTAAAAGACATTAAAGTTAAACATGATAAAAGGAATGCAACAAAACAACGAGCGTGTCTGCAGGAAGCCTTCATCAGCGAACAAACAGAAAAACGAATAAAAATGTATCAAAAAATATAATGTAGCAATTAGCTTAGAAGTAGTGTCCAAGAGGGCAGCAAAATATATGTGACAGAAAGTAAGTGGGAGAAAGGTTAAATAGGGAAGAGGGAAAGAAAAGAGGAGAAGTAAGTCCACTGCGATATGTCGTGACGTGGAGGGGCGGAGCCAGGTTCAAACAGTGAATAGGGAAGTGACATTCATACCATGTGGGGACAAGGTGTCATAGGTCAAAATAGGCTTGTGCTCCAAATTCACGTGGGTGTGTTTGTGCTAGCTACAATCGCACATATTGAAAAGTCGGCCTTGCCCTGGTGGTCGGCTCTATTGAAGTGTTTGCTAGTTTGGTAAACTGGGCTTTCCATTCTTTCGAAGTACTAAACAATGTGTACACTGAGGAAAAGGGTGTTTTAAAGTGTGCCATTAAACTTTTATGTTAGCAAGCATCATCGATGCCCAAATCTTCAAGATGAGCAACGCAATGTTGTTACAGTAGAATTGAAATACGTCGGCGAAGACTTGCTGCAAATCCATTGTTCTTGTATAGCATAACCGATTCACAATCAGAGGCAAACATAACTTGTTTCTGCATGTCCAACGAATTATCTTGATAAAACCCAGTTATTGCTGATTCCACAGATTTACTCTCACATGCTGACAGAGTCAAAATTCCAACAAACTCTGCCTTGTAAACATTACCGGGATATGGCAAAACGTTACGTATAAGATCAACATTTTTGTCAGTGATGTCAGTGCTCTCATCTACTGTAAATGTGTGGAGCATTGCATTGCAAAGTCACAAATTATAGCATCATTCACTACGTATTTGATAGAATCAACAAAATCAAAAGCGAAATTCTTACTGTGCCAGCTATCAGGGACTGGGGCATACTTAGCCATATTTGTGTGTATGTATTGTAGCACATTCATAGATGTTTTCATTTTGAAAGCTAATTCAAATTTATACCTGGTTTTATTTACCGCTTTTACGTTGTGCTGCTTTTTGACTCATGTCGAGATCAGCGACACTTTCTGTAATCATTCGCAGTACACCTCCTGACTGTATAGAGCGATGTCAGTGTGTATTTTTGCTTGACAAGTAGTTTAAGATAATCAAGCGTCCAAGCCTTCCATCTTTTTCCTTTTTGAAACACATTTCACAGGCACCATCATCATCATTTTCACGATATGTAAAAATACAACCTAGATTGACAGTCCGCTCTGACGACGAATCTGGTAGTGCTGCAGGCACATATTTATTGAGCCATTCCGTTTTAAAATTTGATCTACACCTTTTCTTATCACTCGATGACGCTGACAGATCGCTTAACTGACGATTAGACATAACGGTTAAAAATGTTTTAAAAATAAGTTGCTACTAAATTTAAAATAAACTAGAGAAATACGATTTATTTACTTTATAAACATTCACTGCGCAGTATGCGAAACGAAATGTACATGAATGGCGGCGGGAGTTCAAAGCGAGGCTTGCTTGATCCGGTATGTATCGGTAAGTATGTAAATCAATAGATCTACGTTAAAAGTAGAAAATAGAAATACAGATCTGAATCAAATTTAACAATTGGACATTTTTTTTAATAAAAATTGGAGAGTGCAACGTAACTGTTTGATTATTTTGTACAAAAAATTGCTGCGCGGATACACACATTTTTTACGCGGCGTCCACGAGATAGCAGCGCGGTCGCGCAGCCGCGCAGCTTAAATGGAACATTGTTTACTGTTCAATATATATTAACACTGTCTTAAACTATATTGCGATATATTCACCCTTGTATTACATTGGTTCTTTTTAGGAAATACATGTTAGAGTTCCATTCACTCAATTAGAAAATTCTAAAACATGAAAAAAAAATATGCATCTGATTTTAAAACATGTGAGGAAAACCTTAGAAACCAAAAGAAAGATTTAAAAAAAAACAAACACAAATGCCACTGTTTTAACATTACTGGTGTCATTAAAGATTATTAAACAAACAAAATGATACTAAAATTGGCATTTTCACATCTATATACATGGACTATCTAATAAAGTTGTTTTTAAAAAAATAACTTAAAACATTTGACATGTACCCCTAAATTACATCTATACTCAGTATGTGATACTTCTAATGTACCATTATTTTATATTACATAAGACAAATCTTTATTTAATTTGCTGGCAACAAACTAATTAATGCTTTTTAGAAATACGTACAACAAAAAGAAGTTAACGTGTTCTTCCATCGAAGCCTTATGAGTAAATTATTTATTTTAAATTATTTGACCCATACATTTGTCGATTTTTAAAATATATTTCAGGGATTTTAACCGAATTTTCCAGTATCCATCTGTAGGTCAGGAGGATTGACCATGTCAAATGTGGTTGAGATTCATTGTTTGGTTTTCGTGTCATTGATGGACTCATCAGCAAGCCAACACTAGGTCTGCACTTTCTATTTTAGTTGTAGCACCATGTCTCGTTCGGATACGCAACTAAATATCAAAAGTAAACAGTCCACCAAGAAATGCATGTTAATAAATTAAATACCAAAAGAAATAACAAGTTACTTCACGCTGAACTGTTTTCTAAATATCAAGGTCATGATATTCCATTTATAACTGTTGGAATCAGGCATGGAACAATTTAAACATTGCATGTACATGAGTTGGATATTAAGTTCAAATAAAAAAATAATAATCCAATGTATTAAATCCAGAAGTGTTCCGTTTCTAACAAAGGCATAATTAGCAGAAGCTTATTAGGCCGGAATATCTTAGGGAATCTGGAAATCAAATACAATCACCCAGGTATACAATGCCATTACCGGTAGATCTTATAAGAAAGTTGGCAGCTGGACAATGTTTCTTAAATATATCCTTGCGAATGCTTATAATCGGATATAGCCTTGAAAACAAAATCTAGAGAAATTGGCTTTAGACACGCATAAAAGGTATATTGCTTCAGACATGACCACAATTTGGGATAAGCTCACCAACAACCTTATTTCCAAGAAAACATGGACACACTGACACACAAGGTGAGCACTTGTATTAATTAAATAATAAGAAGATCTCACAGAGCTTTAAAACAGAACATGAAGATGCTTTTAGAAAATTGAAACAGTTGCTCCCTTCTTATACGGTTCTGTGTGAATATGATCCTAATCTAAACAGTCATAGAATTTGACGCCTCAGATTTTGGCAAGTCAAATTCCACCTAAGAAGAAGTTCAACACTGGATAATTTAGACCCCAGATTAACGTCCACCTAGGAAGAAGTTCAACACTGGACAATTAAGACCCCCAAATTAAAGTCCATTTAGGAGGAAGTTCAACACTGGATAATTAAGCCCCCCAGATTAAAGTCCATCTAGGAAGAAGTTCAACACTGGATAATTAAGACCCCCAGATTAAATCCACCTAGGAAGAAGTTCAATACTGGATATTTAAGACCCCCCAGATTAAAGTCCACCTAGGAAGAAGTTCAACACTGGATAATTAAGACCCCCATATCAAAGTCCACCTAGGAAGAAGTTCAATACTGGATATTTAAGACCCCCAGATTAAAGAACATGTGGGAAGAAGTTCATCACTGGTTAATTAAGACCCTCAGGTAATAACAAACCCAGAAAGGCTCTTTTTTTGTGTTGGTTGTTTAATTATGGTTATGCTGTTATACTGGACCCTACCGTACACATAGAAAGCTGCGTGGCTGCCGTTGGGCATGACCAGTTCTGTAGACAGACGGTGTGTAGAGTGTTACCCGCTGTCGAGCATGGTAAAAGTGCCTAGGAGCTTGTTATTTGTTTTATGTACATGCCATGTTACTACATTACTATTTTGAATAAAACATTTTAAGAAAAATCATTTTAAAGTGATATTTTTTATTTACTGATTCTCCTCTTCCTTAACATTAAAACCTTCAGTTCCTCCTTTAAAAAAAATAATTAAAACGAAAACAACAATAACTGAACATTTATCACAACCGATAGCGCTATTTGAAAAACACAAACTTCTTTGAACGTCATCGGTTAATTAACGAGACCTAAAAATCTGTCAATGTTATAAATACATTTTAAAAAAAACAATGTTCTTATAGTTATGTATGTATTTTAGGTTTTAAAATGTATTCTCTTATATTTATATATATTTTTTTAATTTTATTTTTTTTATAGATATGTATGTATTTTATTTTTAAAATTTATTTTCTTATAGATATGTTTGTATTTTATTTTTTAAAATTTATTTTCTTATAGATATGTATGTATTTTATTTTTTTAAATTTATTTTCTTATAGATATGTATGTATTTTTTTTTAATTTACTTTCTTATATATATGTATGTATTTTATTTTTTAAATTTTATTTTCTTATATATATATATATATGTATTTTTTAAAAATGTATTTTCTTATAGATATGTATGTATTTTATTTTTAAAAAATTATTTTCTTATAGATATTTATGTATTTTATTTTTTAAAATTTATTTTCTTATAGGTATGTATGTATTTTTTTAAAATTATTTTCTTATATATATGTATGTAGTTTATTTTTTAAAATTTATTTTCTTCTAGATATGTATGTATTTTTATTTAAAATATTTTCTTATAGATATGTATGTATTTTATTTTAAAAAAAGTATTTTCTTATAGATATGTATGCATTTTATTTTAAAAAAAATTATTTTCTGATATATATCGATGTCTTTTATTTTTAAAAAAAAATATTTTCTTATAGATATGTATGTATTTTTGTTTCTTATATATATGTATGTATTTTTTTAAATTTATTTTCTTATAGATATTTATGTATTTTAAAAGAAAAATATTTCTTTTAGATATGTATGTATTTTATTTTTTAAAATTTATTTTCATATAGATATGTATGTATTTATTTTTTAAATTTTATTTTCTTATATATATGTATTTTTTTAAAATTTATTTTCTTATAGATATGTATGTATTTTATTTTTTTAAATTTATTTTCTTATATATATATGTATGTATTTAATTTTTAAAATTTATTTTCTTATATGTATTTATGTATTTTATTTTAAAAATGTATTTTCTCATAGATATGTACGGTTTTTTTTTTTTTTAAATTTATGTTCTTATAGATATTTATGTATTTTATTTTCTGATAGATATTTATATTTATTTTTTTTTATTTTTTTTTATAGATATGTATGTATTTTATTTTTTAAATTTATTTTCTTATAGATATGTATGTATTTTATTTGTTAAAATTTACTTTCTTATAGATATGTATGTATTTTATTTTTTAAATTTTATTTTCTTATATATCTGTATTTTTTTTAAAATGTATTTTCTTATAGATATGTATGCATTTTATTTTTTAAATGTATTTTCTTATAGATATTTATGTATTTTATTTTTTAAAATTTATTGTCTAATAGATTTTTATGTATTTTATTTTAAAAATTTATTTTCTCATATATATGTACATATTTTATTTTTTAAAATTTATGCTCTTATAGTTATGTATGTTTTTTATGTTTTAAAATTTATTTTCTTATAGATATGAATGTATTTTATTTTCTTATAGATATTTATATTTATTTTTTTAAATTTGATTTTTTTATAAATATGAATGTATTTTATTTTTAAAATTTATTTTCTTATAGATATGTATGTATTTTATTTTTTTAAATTTACTTTCTTATAGATATGTATGTATTTTATTTTTTAAATTTTATTTTCTTATATATATGTATTTTTTTAAAATGTATTTTCTTATAGATATGTATGTATTTTATTTTTTTTAAAATTTATTTTCTTATAGATATTTATGTATTTTATTTTTTAAAAAATTATGTTCTTATAGTTATGTATGTATTTTATATTTTAAAATTTATTTTCTTATAGATATGAATGTATTTTTAAAAAAGTATTTTCTTATATATATGTATGTAGTTTATTTTTTTAAATTTATTTTCTTCTAGATATGAATGTATTTTTTTAAAATTTATTTTCTTATAGATGTGTACGTATTTAATTTTTTTAAATTTATTTTCTTCTAGATATGTATGTATTTTAAAAAAAAATATTTTCTTATGGATATGTATGTATTTTATTTTTTTAAATTTATTTTGTTATAGATATGTATATATTTTATTTTAAAAAAATGTATTTTCTTATATATATGTATGTATTTATTTTGTTTAAATTTATTTTCTTATAGAAATGTACCTATTTTTTTTTTAATTTATGTTCTTATAATTATGTATGTATATTATGTTTTAAAATGTATTTTTTTATAGATATGTATGTATTTTTTTTAAAATTTATTTTCTTATAGATATGTATGTATTTTGTTTTTAAAAATTACTTATAGATACGTATGTATTTTATTTTTAAAAATTTATTTTCTTATAAATATGTATGTATTTTATTTTTTAAAATTTATTATCTCATAGATATGTATGTATTTTATTTTTTTAAATTAATTTTTATATATATATGTATTTTTTTAAATGTATTTTCTTATAGATATGTATGTATTTTATTTTTTAATAATTTACTTTCTTATATATATGTATTTTTTTAAATTTATTTTCTTATAGATATGTATGTATTTTATTTTTTAAGATTTATTTTCTTATATATTTGTATATATTTTATTTCAAAAAACGTATTTTCTTATATATATAGATATGTATGTATTTTATTTTTTAATAATTTACTTTCTTATATATATGTATTTTTTAAAATTTATTTTCTTATAGATATGTATGTATTTTATTTTTTAAGATTTATTTTCTTATATATTTGTATATATTTTATTTCAAAAAACGTATTTTCTTATATATATATATATGTATGTATTTTATTTATTTTTTAAAATTATTTTCTTATATATATGTATGTAATTTATTTTATAAAATGTATTTTCTTATATATATATGTATTTTTTTTCTTAAATATATTTATGTATTTTATTTTTTAAATTTTATTTTCTTCAATATATTTATGTATTTTATTTTTTAAATTTTATTTTCTTATAAATATGTATGTATGTTGTTTTTTTAAATTTATTTTCTTCAATTTATTTATGTATTTTTTTTTTTAATTTATTTTCTTTTATATATATGTATGTATTTTAAGAATTACGTCTGGATTAAGTAGATAAAAAAGAAACTTAATACCAAATCCATTGTGTTATAAGACTCGTGTATTGAGAAAATATTAGTTGCGCTGCCAGTTTCCGTCAAACTTCTTTTTCAAAGCACCATATATAAAACATACTTATATGTTCAAAGAGAAATTTGATGAAAAATTCATAAAATTTGATCGTATTAAACGAGCATTAAGTTCCTTAATATTTTGACATAGAGCGCAGCATTGCTGAACATATAGATACCAAACAGTATTACATACATACATATACATTAACATATGCATACATAGATACATTCATAGATACATACCTAACACTATACACATTCAATACGATTATACATACATACATGTGCAGGCAAGTACGCACACAAACTTACACATACAAACGTACGCACATTGTATTTAGATATATACACGTGTGTGTGTGTATGTTTGTGTGTGTAAATAATTATTTCCCTTTCCAATACAGATACACATTTTAACATGTAATACTTGTGTGAATTTGTTTATCTTTTATCTTTTTTAGTTGGAGCTGAGTTTCTAGATTTCACAGCCAACATGCATCGTCATGTGATTTTAGTCACACTGGAATGTCAGACATCTGGATACCCACCTCCAGATAAAACAAAAGTATAAGTGTTTGCAGAAATGAAACATTTTCTACTTTGTCACAATACTTTAACTTTGAAAATAGAATCATGCCTTGAAGGTAGTCATTACGTGTGCATGGTCAATCAACAGTATTTCAATAAAACTTCGGAGTCGCATCTCGAAATCATTGTGAAATGTGAGTATTATTCTCGTTACAATTTAAATGGTGAATACGGGTATTCAATAAAATGCCTAACGAGTTTAGTAAGAGTTTGAAACACATTCCTCTTTATACTCATTGCCTACTGCGCTACACTGTGCAGAGTCATTATATTGAAAGAATGAATGGAATTGCATTTGCCAAAAATAGAAACACATTTTTTCCCGTATATGGCAAACATTTTTTTGTATTTTATTTTTTTACAAAAAAAAAATAATTTTTGAAAATAAAAATAATTGCATATATTTAACATTACTCCAGCACTTAAAGAATCCTTTTCAAGATCCAGATTGTTCCTTGTCAACTAATCTGATTGAAATGTATTGAGTAGTCGGGAATTTTATTAACAAACCTTTTCAAGCCTTTAGGACGTCAAGCTAAATTTGAATAATGCAGTCATGAAACAAGGGATGCCTAGATTATGTAATCTTGGAATCAAGATGTTCATTTAAAATAAATTTAAAAAAAAAACTGCTACCGTATGTTTAAATTTTAAGCAAAAGGATAACACAACCCACACATATAATCACAGACAAGAAAGATCCCTTCGATCAGGGCACATTCTTTATCTTAAAATACTGTTGAAAGATAATAAAAAGGGTTTTGATTCCTAGGTTCTAGGAATTAGCAAGCGTGTTCCCCCGACCTTTACCGAATCTAAATTCTCAAACATATTTGCCTTTATTGTCACTATTGGAGTTCATAGATGGCAGATAGTTACGCTAGAGAAATAGTTTACTTTATCTTATGTATAAAATGTTATCTTGGTTGAAATACATAAGATAAGGTAGACATAAAAGATTAGTCGGGAATTTTACTTTCACTGACCCAAATAAATGGATGCGTTTTTTTACTACATTGTACATGTACATTTCCAGAATATAAATAAATACATACTTTGATAAATCCCTTTATCTAACCAAAAGCAATACAAACGCAAGACACGTAGACCTCATTAAACTGTTTCCTTGGTGTAAAAAACAGCCAATCATTTAACTCTCATAGTTTACAATAGGGACTTAATTAGTGATCCGTTAGATTGTGTGGCCTGTGAGGGAGCACGCTGGTAAACTCGTACATATTGGCGAGCAAACGAGTTTTATATCTTTCAGTGCTCGCATTAAGAGAAAGAATCCATCCATAACGAGACTATCTTTTGACTCTCCGATGAACAGGGTTGGATTTAACATCCCAAATTTGTTTAACTTTCAATATAACATGTTCCTTTAAAAAACGTTCTACAAGTTAACGAAGTATAGTTTGTGTGATGTTCCTAGCTTTCTTAAATAGTCTGTTTATTAGTTGTTTGATATCAGGCGATGAATTCCAACACCAACAGGTAATACTAAAATTAAATAAGCTTCAAATTGTTGCACTGTATAATGCGTTAATGACTTATTTGTAGACATCGAAAGTGTACAGTTTTTTTAATGATAGGACGAAATACGGTATAGCTAGTTACCTTATTTTTCATTATAATTGGTATGAATATTTAAGTTTTCCAAATAAAAAAATATATAAATCCCACTTACCTTGATGCAAGACGTAAATAGTAGTCATTGGATTGCTTTAGGTCTTTTTTTCGATTAATTTAAATCCAAACCAATCATGCTGATATCAAGATGTCTCGCTATGTAGCTCTTTTTGATGCAGATTCAAAATTGGATAAAACATATCAATTATATTATCAAGCATTTCACTACACATCATGAGAACAGCACATCAAGTCTCGATAAATATTTACGCAGCACGATCAAATCTCTACACATATTTCTATAGCACCTAAACACTCTACAAATCCTTACTGTATATCATTTTAAACATATGCAAGTGGGAAAAAAAAAATTCATCACGCAAATAAAACTGACAAAGTGTATCGACATTTTCTTCTATAAAACCACGACAAGTGTGCAGAAATAATAAAAAAAAACAACATACGTTTCCCCATGTGCTTTGGATAGACCCTTAAAATCAAATTAACTAGTTGAACACTATTCCAATAAAACAACTGTATCAACAATACATGCCCTATTTTTTCCACCTTAATGCTGCATATGGATGGAGCTCATAAGTGTCCAAACTGTAAAAGCAAAAGTCATGTTATTTGTAGTCATTGTTATGATAATGAAGATGGACGCAGTTCCCGGAGAAAAATATACTAAAAATAAAAAATAGCGTATCAAAAGTAAAATAAAACAACATGCCAGTAAAATGATAAAAACAACAAGGGAGTTAAATGATGTCATTGATATTTATGCAAATGTCATAGTCAAGCAGGACAATGTCATCAAAGTTGTGCATGAGGATGTCATCTTTGATTTCAGGACGATGTCTATTGATTTGCAAGACAAAAATCTTATTGCAACTGCTCTATTACAGATCGCAGTTTGATCTATGTAAAAAGCCTTTATTTACATTACACAACATACGTTTGAAAAGCAAATCTAACTCAGATCAGCTGCAACAGAAGGCTCTACTGGAACTAGAAAGCTATATGTTAAGTCAAAAGGCGTCAAAATGGAGGAAAAAATATGCCTTTGAGTAAAACAAATTAACATTATAACTCAAAACACCTTTTAATTCAGGAATTCTGCAAAAAATAATCAAAAAAATTCAAAAATAAGCATATGAACCTGAACATTTTAGTCATTGCGAAAAGTCAATGTTAACATGCTTTTAAATTGCGCATAAACCACTTCTCTTTGCGTGTAATTATATACTTTGCATACTACTGGCAGACATGTTTCAGAACATATCTCATTATTCTAGTCAACGTGTGCAATAAAAATGACGTTATACACATTTCATAGTCCATATGTAGACCGCCTGGATTTCACACTTTGTCTGTTAACATAGGCAACATTTTGAAATAATTAATATTGTAACACTTTTCTCAGTCGCTAGTAATTTGTTTCTCTTTGTTATCCCCCTTTACAATCTCCATGTCTTCCCCTCGAACTTGTTCTAAAATTCTTTTCTTTATTATACACATAAATTATTCGTTCACTTTTAAAGCCCACTATTTCTAATGCTTTAGATTTCCCGCCTCTTGTAATCTATCTCTCATTCTCTCTCTCGCTCTCTCTTTTTCTACATAACACTCTTTCGGACCTCTCTCTCTAACTTCATATAATATTCTCAATTTTTGATATTTGTTTTGGTACTCTAAAATATCCCTTGTTGTATTAGCTTATCTCACAATATCTCTGTCTCTCTCCCTCATTCCCTGCCCCTATCTCTCTCTCTTTCTCTCTCTCTTTCTCTCCCTATCTCTCTCTCTCTCTCTTACGATAAATTCAATAGTATCAGTTTTGCATTGTAAATATTATTTAATTGTATTTTTTTAGCTGAATTTTTTTTTTAAACGAAAACCATTTTGTATATATTCTAATAAAGTCCACTCAAATTTTCTTTGTCTAATGAAACCCAAGCTTGTTTTACTACTAACGTTGGTGCGTCATTTGATGCTTCTATACCAGTCTTCGGATACCCCGAACAAAGCCAATATAAGCTGTTACGACACTCTGGTCATAAAACGCATACTGTTCGCATGTAATATACTGTGATGTACCAACGGGGTCATTACCTCGAAGGAACAGTTGTTTTAAATTTTTCAAATGTACAAGTGAACTATTTCACCAACTACACTTTAGTCTTTGGAAATGGAAATGAAAGTGATTTAGAATACATATTCTCTTTGAATGATGGTAAGTTAAAATTATATTTTTAAAAAAAAATCATTTATATGCACTTTAATTCATTACATAAAGGAGATTGCTGTTGTATTTTTAATTGCTTAACTAATTATTTTTGAAAACTTTGCAAATATGCGCATACAATGAAAATAAACAAACCATTGACGGCGAACATAGAAACATAAATGCTAATTATATTAATCGTTTAATTTATATATTTGAATTGTAGGTGGTCTCAGGGCAGCGTCAAATGTGGAACATGTTCAATGGGACGCTACTTTATTAGTTTTGATCATCGTAACCATCTACTACATCAGCTGAAGCAAGTCTCAATACTTTGTGTCCAAAATTCCTTGTAACATAAAAAAAATTAATGGAACGAAGCAGATATAATGTATGCATACACAATTTCAAGGGAATTTCAAATGTTGATAATACTAACAATACTTTCATTCCTAAACTATTGTTTGTTTATTTAGATATGTTCATAATTTTTAACATTTCGATTTCAAGGTTTAAAAAAAAAATCAGTGGTGAGCTAAAAACTCATTTTTAACAATATTTAAAAAAACAGTAATTGTAAATAAAATTCATATATATTTGTTTACCTAATCCCTATAAATATAGTATTCGCTATGTTGTCGATTTTAGTTAGCTTGTGTTAAAGGTGGCCATAGAAAGGCATTGCATCAGACGTTCTTATGCAATCGGAACAGTATTTGAAATCAATGCAGATGCTAACCTCTATAGCTGGTAGCTAGCCCAAATATTGCCTTTGTCGGATTGGTTTTTTGAAATAACCTTACTTCTTAGGGCTCTGTCAAAAATACTTCCTTAATGTAACAAAGACAATTTATTTATTATTTTCTAAATAATATTATCATATTTATTCACAACTCTTTTAAAACTGAAATTCGATGCAAATAAACGTTTTGCTTAAGATCTTTGCTGGTTGGATCCAAACATAATTATTTAAAGATATTTAAATATTACATGAATCTTAGTTCTTAAAAATATTTTTAAAAAAGGTACAAAGAAAGAAAGAAAAAAAAAAAAAAAAAAAAAAAAAAAAAAAAAAACTAACTAAGTTGATCCTTTCCACTTAAAAAACACGTCAATTTTTATTCTAAAAGTTGCAGTTTAATAGTTACGAAAAGTATGATCAAGCTTATTTAATCCATTTTGAAATGTATGTGCTTAAACCAGACATATTTATTATGCACATGAAATATAAACCAGAAGTATACTTTAATGTAAATTTCAAATATTATTTAGAGATTGAAAAAAAAGCAACACTTTTTAAAAAATTTTATTGATTTAATTAAAGAAAAAAAAAAATCACCATTTACATCATCATCATTTCCTTAGTCCTTGGACCGTTGGGGCGCCACAGATGACATGGAAACTATAATTCTCCATTCCTCTCTGTCTTCTGCACTACGTACAGCATCGCCTAGTTTTAACCCCGCTCATCTTTTTCTCTGTCTTCATCTTCTTCTAGTTGTGCCCTTCATGATTTTTTTGGCAAACCCTTGTTTCCTTGTTACGTGGACAAACCATTCAAGTTTTCGCTTTTTTACCAACACCAGGAGGTCATCGTACTGGCCAACTGCTTGACGAATCCTTTATTTCACTTGTTCATTGGTGATATGGCCTCTACAGCAGATGCCAAGAATGCTTCTGAAACATTTCATCTCCATTGCCTTTATTTTCCTTTCGAGTTCTGCTAATAATGTCCAGGACTCACAGGCATACAAGAAAATGGAGAGGATTAGTGAGCGCATCAGACTGATTTTGGTGCTGGGGGCTATATTTTTGTCGTTCCATATCTTCTTGAGCCTCTTTAGTGCTGTTGTGGTATGCGCAATCCTGGCCATCAATTCGGGCTTGAAGCCTTCTTCCGAAACAATTGTTCCTAGGTATTTGAAACTGTCAACTGTCTCTAGTCTTTGCTCCACGACCTTAATTTGAGTGGCGATGCCAGTGGTGCTGTTCGTCATCATTTTTGTCTTTGCTGCACTGATTTGCATGCCAAAGGCAACTGAAGTATTGTCGAGACGCTTTACAAGGTTGGCTAGCTCTTCTTCTCTTCCGGCCAGTCCGTCTATATCATCCGCAAAGCGTAGGTTGGGGATTGTTCTGCCACCAATGCTGTCTGTCCCTACATGCGTTTCCAGTGCATCTGACATAATCCTCTCTAAGAAGATGTTGAACAGGGGGGAGGAGAGCAAGCAGCCTTTTCGTACTCCAACCATGGTCCTGAACAATTCTCCGATGCTATTGTTGAAGAAGACTGCACTGTTGGACCTATCATAGAGGCTGCATATCATTCTTGTTAGGTTTGTGTTGATGTTGTAGTATGTCATGGTGGCCCATTAAGCAGCATTTAAGACCCTGTCGAATGCCTTCTTGAGATCCACAAAGACGTGGTATAGATTTTGTTGGTGTTGAGCATATTTCTCACATAGTATTCGGAGGTTTAAGATCTGCTCAGTAGTGCCACGTACTTGCCTGAAGCCCGCCTGTTCTTCAGCAATGATTCTGTCGGCATATGGTCTTAGTCTGTTCAGTATAACCTTCAGCATGAACTTGCTTGTGTGGCTTATTAGGCTAATGGTGCTATAGTCTTGGCATAGCTTTAGCTTACCTTTCTTGGGGAAGGTGATGATGAGCGATTGGGTCCATAAATTGGGCCATTGCACTGTCAGCCATATTTTGTTACAAATATTGGTTAGGGCATTTATAATTGCTTCTCCTTCTTGTTTCACCAATTCGGCAGGGATATTATCCACTCCTGCGGCCTTTCCTATTTTGAGTGCTTGGACTGCTGCTTCTACTTCTGCGCGAAGAATAGGGAAGTTTTCATTGTCCATTGCTGGAGGGACATTTCGGATATCTGGGTCTATCTTTATATTTTCATTATAGAGCTCTGAGCAGTATTCAGTCTATCTTTTCAGGATATCATTTTCCTCGGTCAGACATTTACCATTTTTATCTTGTATGGTAGTACTACGCCCTTGCTTTGCAGTGGTTAGTTCTTTCACCAGCTGGTATGCCTTTTTGATATTGTTTTTCTTCAAGCAATTTTCAATGTCGTAGCATTGCTCTTCAATCCAGTTCTTCTTTGCCATTCTCATACCCTTTTTGATGGTTTGGTTAATTTTCCTATAAGTATCTGCCCCCTATGTATCTACCATAGTTGGTTTCTTCAACTGCCTTCGTTTAGCACATAGTAATGTTAAGCGCTGCAAATTTTCCTCCTATCATTGCTTAGAATGCTTCCGCTACTTTAGGATCCTTTAGTTTTTCAAGATCAAATTTGATTCTGGTATATCCCTGTTTATTCACCCTCTTTAAGTGCACCCTAAAGACATCATGACTAGATCGTGGTCACTTCCGATGTCAGCTCCTGGGAAGCTGCGAGTCTTGGCAATGTTTATACTTGACTGGAAGCGCGTTTGCAACATGATGTAGTCAATCTGATTGTGGTGTTTCCCATTGGGGCTATGCATATCGACGAATATAACTTTAGCCTTTTATGGTTTTTAACAGTAACATTATCGTATCAAAGACTTTAACATTACCGTGTCAAAGACTTTAACATTACGGTGTCGTTATTGTATGCCAGTTTTTAAAAAAAAAACTATGGAATTATCGTGTGTGGAATTTAAAAAAAAAATATATAATGAATATAAAAGTAACTGTTTTTTTAATTAAATTAATGATGTTTTAATATTTCCTTTGCACTGTATATTTTTTTCCGTTTGTATCAAACTGTGCGTTTGAGACACTTCTATAATCATAACATAGACCCACTCATTCACTGAAATAGTTTAAATGAATTCTGAACTTTGGGGAAATCACACAATTTCAATTATCTTTTCCCCAAACGTTTCTCCTACATAAAATTGTTAACAATTTTATTTTTATTAAAATTAACCCCATGACTCTAAACTCCTAGATATGCCATTGACAACTTATGCACACCTCTGAATTATGTTATATATCGAGTGTAATGTCCAACCCCTTATTTCACGCAATGAACTTTATTTTATTTTTTAAAATATTTTTTAATGACAAGACGTATTTCCGTCTATATTTAAAGAATTGTTTTGCAACAAACGGTTAATCTTAATTACACAAAAAAATGCATTTAACTTTTGTAAGCAAAGTTTTCTTCTAGCATAGAATAACGTTTAATTGAAATCGGGTGTATCCAACAAAGGCGCGCCAAATTAATTCATTTAGGGCGAGTTCACGAGATCAAATTTTCCTTCAGTCATTTGATGCAGTTTCTGTATGAAGCCTTGTCACAACTTTCAAATTACTATTTGATCAAATTCCCCAAGAAAGAAACCACGCACAAAATAGTGCGTTCATACAACAATGTGAAGTGAAATTTGATCGTGTGAACTGGCGCTTAATAGAGGATTGCACGTTTTTTGTTTTGAGTAAAAAGGTTAGATCTAATAGAACAAAATTCTACAATAAAAATACATTTAAAAAAATTGATTGTCTTTTGGATTTTTTTTTTTTTTTTTTTTTAATGTTATACAATTTTTACTGTCTATATTTTACGATTTTTAAAGTTAGAAAGCGGTGTTACCAAACAATCCAGGAAACACCTGGTCAGAAGCTATGTTATGTTTAATTAGATTACAATCCATCTTTGGTTTTTTTGCTATAATGTAGCAAACAAGATCAAATACATAGATTCACACTGATTTTTAAATAGCATCAAATAAGTGTTAGATTCATCATTGGTTACCGGAAATTTGATCGAAAGAAATTTCGTCGACAGAAAATTGATCGACGGTAATTTGATCGAACGGAAATTTGGTCGAATATTTTTTTCAGTCGAGACGTTAAAATTTTCGTCAAATTTCTTTTTGAACGCACTATACTATTTAGTAAAACAAAATAATGCGTTCAAAAAGAAATTTGACGCAAAATTTTAACGTATAAATAAAAAAAAACGATTCGACCAAATTTCCGTTCGATCAAATTTCCGTCGATCAATTTTCCGTCGACCAAATTTCTTTCGATCAAATTCCGGATACGTCATCATTATGTTTAACAAATAATGAATCGTACAAATACTAACAGTATTTTGAAGCTTTAAAATTTATTTTTTTTGTTTAAATTGTATGTTTGTTAAAAACTTTTGTAGTAATTATATGTTAGAAAAAGTTTTAAGTATACAAACATATCAATAAATACATACAAACTGATGCAGTAATAACTTATGTAGGCACTCAGGCAAAACTTAAAATTTCATTAGTTATTATTTTTAATTACCGTCTTGTTATATTGTTGATAAATTGAAATGTCTTGTTTCTCTGATCTACTTTATAACGTTAATTGTGTTTTATAAATAGTATGTTTCCAGTTTTAGACGTGTTAGTCTAATCTTTGTATTATGTGAAAGGGGATGAAGACATATGTTTATAAATTATTAACATTTTAAAAAGGAGATTAAAGGATTTTTTTTTTTTTTATTATTTTTTTTTTGGTAACAGATGGAGTGGAGGTATTTCTCACTGTTATAATTGGACTTAAACATAACCCTGAACATTGATTTATTTTTAAAATAAGCTTAAAATAATTATTTTACTGTAAATTCATTGATAGTTATTTACTATTAATTAAGTTTGTTTGATTTTTTAACAAGCAAATAGTTTCATTTTTCTTTTAAATATAAACCTAAATGTGCATACCAATTGTTGTGAATTAAAATAATTTATTTCAATAACGTAACATTATATGCGTGGTTTCATCTGAATCGAAAATGAAGCAGAACGAAAGGTCATTTTAAAAGAATAGGAAATTCAGGTCTATTACATCTATGCAGTGAAAACATTTTTTCAAAGGTTTGCTTATGTGATATTACAAAAAATAAAAAAAATAAACATAAAACATCAAGAAACATGATAAAATAACTTTTCTATTGAAAATATCGCAAAGCTAAACACATGTTTTTTTTTTTTTTTTTTTTTCGTCTGTAATGCAACTTATTTTCAAATTTCACATTGAATCTAAAAATGATTCGTGTGAATTATTTTAATATACATTGCTGACTTTATGATGTCCTGAAAAGCAAATTATCAATGCTAGAACAGTTAAAACTTTATTTTAAAAAATACCAATTTTTCAAAGTTAGTATATTAAAGATTATTTTTTGATAAATGAGTTGTAAAAGTTTTCGTTGTTGCTTGGACAGAGAGAAAAAACTATAAACTTTGTTTTAGTATTCCATATTCGTACTGTATAAATTAAAATACTCAATTTAATCACATTTACTATACATTTGGACTTTTGTATTTATTAAGTCTTAATAAATCAGTCGACCAACCGACTTATATTCGTGGACATGTTATTGATAGGCCTCATGTTGTTGTAGTTACCTATGCTTCAGATCTGTCCTGGTGCAAGAGTTTTGCCTCTGCGTGGCGCACTGGACTAGTAAGGTAGAGCAGACTACTCGAAGCCAAAAAACTCACGTCGATACGTCTCACCCCCAAGGCGAGGGTGAGAGATTACTAAGGCAATCTCTCTCCGGGGTTAGGTATAAATAGAGTCCAGTTATTATTCAACCAAATATAGCTAGTAAAACGTTTGTACTGAACTATTAAAAATCACTGAAAGGGACTGAGCTATTGCTCTTTCATTGCCCCATCAAATGTGGTACAGAACTGTCTCAACTGTTGTGCAGTCCCGTAAATCAGGCTCTCGACATGGTTTACTGGCTTTCTAATGGATTGGCTGATTCATTAAGTTCTTTTTAGCGTTGTAATATGTCGTATTAGTATTAACTCAACATAAGTCATTTATCACAATAAATGTAACTTAAATATCTAATTATATGCACAGGCTGTAAATTCCCCATAAAACATGTATATAGTGCAGCACGCTATCAGACAGAAATTAAAAAAATAAATGATAAGTCGATTACTTACTCAATAAATAATTACACCACTTGCACGGCTCTGGCCTTCCTAAAAACTCACACCAAAACTTGGACACATCAATAGTCGACTTGAAATATGCACACTCTGACATTTAGCTACAATCGGGCTACCCTCTACTTAGTTTGGCATTAATTTTTATCATCATAAAACGTGTTTCATTTCTAAGAAGAAAATATTAAATAATGTAAATATATATATATATATTAATGAACGTAGGCTGTTTTATTGTAAAGTCGTTAAATAGATTCGTATTTTAAACTGTGTAGTCAGTCATGATACATGCATACGTTATGTAATCATTCAAAATGTATATATTTATTATGTAGAAATTAATATGTATTAACACTGTATTAACTCGTATTGCTGTCTAGTCCTTCTTGTATGCCTTTGGCTTCTGTGAGTAAATGCATTTTAGAACTATCTACACTAATTTGGAATGTATTACAAGCTTAACAAATAGTATCACATCTTTTACAATACTAATATCATTAAAAATAGTTAAACAAACAGAATAAGACAAAAATCGGCCTCTACATTCCAAACACATAACAATTTTAAAAAAAAATAATAAAATAAAAATAAAAATAACAGAAAGCCCATGAATAAAAGAAACATGAAACCAAAGTTGACATTATGGACACTAATGAACTATTTTTTTTTAAAATTATCATTTAACATTATTTAAAATCACATAGAATAAAGATATATTGAACACCTGTAGACCTACGATGTAAGCAATATAGCTACGATAAAAAAAAAAACACAACAAAAAAAATAACACAAGCGCACCGAATACCTTCCTTTAATAGATATTTGGAAATGCAACGATCTGAATAAAGTCTTGTTCAAAATGCTAACATCAACTTAAATGGAATTTGAATCGAATCCAATCCATATTGTAACAATACTGAAAGTAACCATCTTTATCTATGTTAATTAAAACTGTGATCTAATGGATGGTCTGCAGCTGTCACTATGGTGTTCTTTCCTTACTTATCACTATCTCACTTTCTTTCATGAATCAAACAGGTCCGATTGTATAATTCACACAGTTCATTTATTACATATTAAATAAAACAAATGCATCCTTGGCATTGGTACATCCTTTGTAACATACATAGTTACACATAAAGAATATAATAAACCGTTTGAATATCATTCTGTCCTAAAATAATACAATATAAAAGTCCAACATGTTTGCCATCTACACCGATAAATTCGTGTATTCAGAAAAGCATGAGTTCTCACTCCGCTTTGAAAAACTAGTTCCGGCTTTTTCTCGTGATATAATTCATTATTGTCGAATCCCTACACCATCGTTAAGAAGGAATACATAATATTGTCTTGTTACAGATCAAGGATAAATTGTTGTGTTACACATATAAATAATTAAATTTAAAAAAAATATTTACTCTATATATTTTACGATTTTCTTTATTAAATTTCGGGCTTTTTGAAAACTGGATTATGACCAAACATAATTGGAACCATCTGTAGGTCAGGAGGAATGACCATGTCAAATGTTATTGAGAGTCATTGCTTGGATTTTTCTCATTCGTCGATACACCTCAAAAAGTTACCATACACTTTCTTTTTTAAATGTACCATCCTGTTTTATTCAGATGCACACATACGCCGGGAAAGGAAAAAAAAATGCAGCAACAATGCCTGTTAATCAAGTAAATGTCAAAAGAAATACTATCAAAACGATGCAGAACATTTTTCTTATTCTCATGGATATGATTTTCTAGTTACAAATTGTGGAAGAATGAAGGGAAAGGACACAAGCGACATGTATAAATATATAAAGTGAATGTAGACGCTGGTGTTGCCAATGAAAATGGTATCTTGAAAAAATATGTCTACGTACAAATGTCAACTACACGACAATAATTAAAATACAGTATACAGAAAAAAGGCAAAAAATAGTGCAACACAGTCACAACAATCATTCAGTAACAACTCTTGCAAGGAAACAAATTTAAATTTGAAGCTGATACATGACCTGGGTAAAGATCTATGTCAGAATTTAGTAAAATTTATAGTAAAAGCTAAGAAAACCAACACTCAGTTCATAATCCATTAAGTATGAATTAGCATCAGGTGAACAACTTAATGTTCTAAGAAGTATGGAAATAAACACTGATGCAATCAAATTCAAGAATAAATATTGTGAGGACATCTTCGATGAATTTCCTAACGTTGTGTACAGGTCTTATGCTTAGTGAAGACTTGGGTTAGATATTATAAAGTTTAATCCAAATGAACAGTCATATTAAATCATACCCAGCAATTTGTATTTCCATTTGTTGATGAAGCAGAACTAACATAGTCTTATAAAGGAGTATCCTCAGAATTCTGGAAACCAGCACAGTTAAATCAGCATTAGGCAATCATTAAGTTTAAATGCTGCACATCATTCTTCATCATTTGATCATGTCAAGTGTGGTTGAGATTATTGTTTAATTTTCTTCTCATTGTTTAACCCAACTACAAGCAAGAGCTAGCTCTGTGCTTTCTTCTATTTTAGTTGTAGCATCTTATCTCGTTCCAATACGCAACTACATGTGCAAAGGAAATACCCCAACAATAAATTCGTGTTAATAAATTAAGTATAAAAATTAAAAAAAAAAAAAAAAAAAAAAGAAATATCATCCAGAAACGTCTTCTAAATTTCACGATCATAATATTCAATGTATAACTGTTTGGGTCAGGTCTTGGGCTATTGAAATACTTTGAGTAGAATATTAAGTTCAAGCCAAACCAAGAACGTATTGATATAACATCCAGAAATGTTTCATTTGAAATAAACGCATAACCAGGCAGAAGCTTTTCATTAAGCCAGAATATACTTCAAGTCTAAGGTCCGTTCTTGGCCAATTGCAGTTTTAAAGTAAGTTTTTACCTGACATATCAACTGTACCTTAGCCGCTGTAGTATTTATATAAAAAGAATGCATCATGCAGTTGTAAAACAAAAGATGCTTTTAGAAACGTCTAACAGTTGCTCAGAGGTCTGACACTATGATCCAACGCCTCAAATCTTGTCATAGTAAGTGTAGGTTTCCATTCGTGCTTTTATGGTAGTGATGGCTCTACTGCTAACATCCTTCACAGCGTCAAAACGAAAATGTAGCCATATTCATAAGGATTCTCTACCCATTATTTTTGCACTATGAAAGTTCCAGCAATATCTGTATGGACGAAATTTTGTAATTGTAACCGACAATAAACCGCTTATGATCATTTATCATCAGACAATGAACAACCACATTGTCTGCAATCGCTTAGCCAGATGTGCATTTACCTACAGTCAATGTGACTATGAAATTGAATTCCGAAAGTCTATATGTCTATATAATTGAATTCCGTAAGTCAACAAATCATGATAAGTGTGATGCTCATAGTCGTCTACCCTCAGGGCCTGATGGACGTGTGTTAAGAATGTAAAGCAAAGATTTAATCTGCTAGTTTTATCAACCAGATAGGCTTGCATATCAGAACAACAGACGAAAGAGTCCTTGCCAAAGTGTCAACTAAAGACACTGCTCTTTCTACAGTAATGCGATATATTCAAGAGCGCTAGGTATCTTCTATATACAAATCGCACTTGAACTCTGATGCAACAAATTCATCAGATTTTGTAAATATTCCAAACTTACATTCAGTTGAGTCAAAATGTCTCTTTCATGTTTCAAGAGTTGTAGTGTCTGAAAGTGTCTAAGGTTATGTTCTCCAATTCCATTATACATGACATTGAATCGATCGGATGAATCAATTTGCCATTCTTATATGAGCTATACAAATATAATTTCAATCAATGCTATTGCATGGGTGGCTAGAAATCAATCAAATACAAACGAAATTTCAGTTTGTGTGTGACATAAGTACAAACATTTTAAAAGTTTGCATTTGTGGCCGGGGGCTTTATTTTAAAAATAATAATGATTTGAGCGATCTAAATATAATTTAAAACATAGCTACTGCATGGGTCGATCAATCGCTACAAGTGTGTGGACTAAATTTTGAAAATACATGCTTCTCACGTGGACAGCTGTATGTTGCCTGCTCGCGTGTCGAAAAAAACGTCTAATTTATTTGTGTACACATCAGACGGAAAAAAACAATAAATATTTTCTATTTAAAAATTACTTTGAATCTTAATTAAAACACAAACACCTTTTTCATCGAGTGGCATGCAACGCATGCCGGGTTCTCGCTAGTATTATTTATAATGTCACTCAGTAGCTACGCTGGCTTACTCTTAACTCTTAGTCTAATTCTTAGTCCTTAGTTTAGTATTAGTATTAATAATAGCCTACTTAGACTAAGATTAAATTTAAGTTAACATTACTTAGAAGTTGTAGTAGTAATTTTTAGTTAATAAGTTATTGTTTATTCAAACCCTCATGTAGGACTACTTACTCATTTAACATAGTAGGCCTACTTGAAAAAAATTATAAAAAAATATCAGATGATGTATCAGTAGTCAGTAGGCCTTTAGTTTAGCTGTTCTAAAAATATTATTAATTACATTTTTTGTAGCTTCAGATTTGATATTATAAATTACAATGTAATTGATACATTTAAGAAGAAGAGCCAAATTACATTAGTGATATTACGGACATTATAGACCACTCTTAGATAGAAGCTTTTGCCAAACTGTAAAGTTTGGTGGATTTGTGTACAAGATTGCACCAGGTTTACCGGGGACCAGTGCCAGATTGATTCTTTATATTACTTTAAAAATAATAGGTAAATATTTTTCATTCATCTGATTTTAGTCTAGGTTATTCAAATTTGTATACACAATTCGACAATTAAGTGGAATTTTAATGCACCCTATTTAAATTACAGATTAAAACTTTTCTTTAAGAACATGGATTATTTTAAATGGAATTTTTTGTGTGAAACTTACTGGTCCACAATGTATAATATTTGCACAATAAAATACTTTAAATTGTAATTGTCTGCTTATGTTTATTGCATGGTTTAAGTTTGGAAAAATTGGAAAGGGATCTTTTTCAACTGTAAGACATTCAGTTTTAGTTTGTGTTTCAACAAATACATATAGTTTATCATTAGGCTACCTGAAACAATTGTATATGATGATCTACAAACATTTAGGCCTTCGATAATATTTGTGATTAACTTTTCTTTACCCATTCTTACATATATATTGACTAAACTTTGTCAATAATCATTAATCTTTAAATATGTCAAGAAGAAAATATTGATTTTCTTGAGAGAGGTTATTTAAGAAATTTAAGGGACAATGAATGTGATATGCTAATACATAAAAACTTACTATATTTTCCCATTCGAGTCAAAAACAACCCAAAGGCCTGATTTATATAACCATTGTTATTTAATTTTTTTTTCTCATTAACCTGAGCCTAAACTCCTATTTTAAGTGTTTGACAGATGACTCTTGTTATTAGTTAATATTAGATCTCAGACCAACTACATACCAATTTAAAATCAGGCTCTGAGGACACCATTTGAATCCCTTTCAAAACAGTGGAACAGCACACAGAATACAGATGTACTATTTTTTTTTAAGACTAGTTGAACATTGATTTTCTTTCTATTGTTTTAAATGAATACATAAAAAAATAACAGCATTTTAATTTAAACTTTTACATTCACCAATTTTCCACTTTCTTAACATTAAAACCTTCTTCGAGTCTCTCAATTTGAAAATAAATTAAAAAAAAAAAGATGTTTTTTTTTAAAAAAAAAACGTCTACTAAAGATATATCACCCCCGGTTGCGCTATTTAAAAAAAAATGTGTTGAACGTCAACAGTTAATTAAACAAATATAAATCTTTCAAAGTTTTAGTAATTTTTTTTTTTGTTTTAATTGTTTTGCCTTTAGCAAGAAAATATTGAATTACACAAACAAATAATTCTTATTATTATTACATTATTTAGAAAGCCACACCAAACAAATAAGCTTTAGCGATGTATTTAGAAAGTAAAATGGATTAGTTTTACAAGAAAGAGTAATATTTTGGGGGCCCTTTTTAAGATTTACCTTACACTGTTTGCTGTATTTGTTGCTAATAGAAGAAAAAACGATTTCAAGTAATAAGAGAAGAAAAAAAAAAAAAAAAAAACAGATGTAAGTTAAAAAAAAATAAAAAATTCTAAAAGCAATAACACGGTTGTCCACTAACAGAAACACGGGTGTCTACAAAAAAAAACCATGTCCGTCAACTAACACAAACTCGGATGTGCATTAACAAAAGAAACTATGACCGTCCACAAACACAAACACTGCTTTCTAACACACTGAAACGGCTGTATAGTAATAATAAATCTAACATATTGGTAATACAGGTTACAAAAAAAAAAAAAAAGTGAGTACAACACATTAATTTTTTTCAGGGCATGGTTTAATAGTTGGAAAAAAGAACTTAATGTAGATGGTTTAATATTTAAGCCTAACAGAGAGTGTCCGATGCAAAAGTAATTGCCTAGACAACCAAGACCGATTAAGAAGAATGCTTTCCAAGACATTTAGTATCATTAGTTGCAGCGTGAATTTCCATTTCATGACCTAGATTTTTTAAATATATCCACATCAACCTATTGTAACCCTGTCCCTAGCAAATGAGTGTACCTCACCCGTACACCTTATACAATGGTAAAAAGTGTTTCTGACTATTTGCGGCAACTGGTAGGGTTACACCCATAGTTTTATTTCACAGTAAATGATTCTCTTTAGGGGTGTAGCTAAGGTGGGTGCAGGGGGACAGGTGCCTCCAGCGCCAGACTAGTTAGGGGCGCCAAAATGTGCTTTGATTGTATTTATTTGTGTCTTTAAAATGAAGCTTGTACTTGGGCGACAAACACTCTAGCTACGCCACTGGTTCTCGTTATTTTATTTGAGTTTTTGCAACGTGGCATGATTTAGTTGCCTTCAAACTGAAATCCCTTCACGGATCACTTAGTTTTTTCCCAATGAATCATTTCTTCTGTACATTAATGAAAAAAATGATAGAAACAATAGTTGACTGTATCAACAGGGAATGTAAGAAAGTAAGATGAGACAAATGTCAAAGGAATGATGCGATCTAAATGAAACCTTTTATTGGCTGCCTATTCCTAGCACTACACAAAAGCAATCTTCATCTCAACAGCATTTTAGTGGGTTTTTTTATTCAGCCAAGTGGATGGAAATTCTATTTTTATGGCACATTTTCAATGACGAGATTCAGAAAACGTCTGATTTATATTTGTTTTGACAACAATGATAATAGATAATCCTCTTCAGCTCGTGATATCTTTAATTCAATAATAAGAGATGTATAAGAAGCATTCCTAAGTCTCAGTTGTCTTGGCGATTTATTATGTTCCTGTAGAGAACATAACAGTTGGTGAGCAACAGGTTGGTTTCAGAGGTCGTTTCAGATTTATTCAATATATGAAAATCAAGCCCTTAAAATATAGAATACACATCTTCTGTGCATGTAACTTTGAATCGACTTCCAAATGTAATCTCAGAGGATGCCCACAGGGCCGACCCTAACAATTGCGGGGCCCTATGCCAAACGGATAATAGGAATAAGGATAATAAGTGAAAATTAAGATTTTGTAATAGAAAAAAAAAATTGCGGGCGGGGCCTAAAAAAGTGCGGGGCCCATTACGGCCGCATATTTTGCAGTGACCTAAATCCGGCCCTGGATGCCCATATCTCTGCAAAGATAGTGCCCTGCCAGCAAATTTAAATGTAAGAATATCCACATAGACTGTTGTCGATTCCTTTAGGTTCTTCTGTATTAAGTAATTCGTCAAGTTCCCAAACACGTTGTAATACGTCGTATTATTCTTAATATCACTGAATAAACCCTAGTCATTTTCATAGTAATTATAACTTTAATGTCTACTTATAAATACAGGCTGCAACTTCAATAGACATGCATATAGCGCAGTATTCATACATAAATGAAACACATCTTACTTCCACAAAGTTTCACTCAATACTGCGTCAACACTAAAACGTATGTCACAATACAGTCAGAGAAAATACGTCAGAATTAGCATACAAATGCGTCACTCAGTCAAACTCGGGAAGAGCGTTCATTAACTAATTAAAACTCTCTAACACACACCGCGCGCAATGTACATGCCATCCACTCGCATCAATTACTAATGAACTCACATACTCGATAACTGGGATTTCTTTCACAAAGGACTTGCATGTAAGTGGCCACAATTTAAGAACATACTATTATTTCAGTCCCTTACATATTTCAGAACCAATATCTAGGAACAGAATCAAACTAGTTGCAAAAGTTTAACGGAACAAGACGTTTCTACGCAAGAGGTTGAAGCAAAAGAAGATTCTGCCCCTCAATAAATAAGTGTTTTTTGTGCATGCTAAAACAACCTTGTCAAATACCAGAGCACGAAGCAGATAAATGTATTGCTACTGAACACAATACACAATGGTCCAAATGTAAAAAGTGAAACTAAAGGCAAGAAACCAGAGATTGTTCTCCACAACAGCAGAATCATAAGAGTCATAATCGCTATAATCAAAATATTGAAGGTGTTCTCTGTGAATTCAAAAAAAAAAACAAAAAAAAACAACTAAAAGTGAAAAATCGCATTTGATTGTCTATTACAACAATTTTGACTTGACATCAATTGCATCAAGAATGGCATTTAAATATAAATACCCGACTAAAATATTCTCTCAATATGACGACAGACAGTCAATATTGAAGTAGCACATTTCCCCACCCTTCTGCAAGTAGAGGCGATCCGTCCAGCCTCATCAAGATATTGTGAAGCAGACCATCGCCAGTGCTTTGACAATATTTACAAACACTTTAAACAGCTTCAAACTCAGCAGGTTACATGTTTTCATTGTTGGTACCCAAATGAATTCATAATATTTATTTATTGTCAAAATTTAAAATCAATTTAATGGTTGGCACAGACTCATATAATCAACAAACAACAACTAAACAAGCCAGTTTAGACGCTTTTTTGTACTATTACTAGCTGTTTGGATTGAGTCAGTTTAGACCGCTCGGCCACCCAGCACCATGAGCAACCCAGCACCCTCAGCCACCCACCACCCTCAACAACCCAGCACCCTCAGCCACCCAGCCCCTTATGTCACCTAGCACCCCCAGCCACCAAGCAACCTCAGCCACCCACCACCCTCAGCCACCCACCACCCTAAGCCACCTACCATCCTCAGCCACCCACCACCCTCAGCCACCCACCACCCTCAGCCACTCATCACCCTCAGCCACCCAGCACCCTCAGCCACCCAGCCTCCTAGGCCACCTAGCACCCCCAGCCAACCAGCAACCTCAGCCACCTACCACCCTCAGCCACCCAGCACATTCAGCCACCCAGCACCCTCAGCCACCCACCACCCTCAGCCACCCACCACCCTCAGACACCCACCAACCCAGCCACCCCCAGCCACCCACCACCCCCAGCCACTCACCACCCCCAGCCACCCACCAACTCCAGCCACCCAGCACCCCCAGCCACCCACCACCTCCATCCACCCATCACCCCCAGCCACCCACGACCCCCAGCCACCCACCACCCTCAGCCACATCACGATTTAATCAATGCCATGTTTTGAATTTCTTAAATAATTATGTGTCAGTTAAAAAAAATAATCTGTTAACGAACACGATTCCGAACTTTAAATGTTAATAATTTTTAGCACACAATTTATTGTAAAGTATAGAATGTCGTCTTACTTCAGAAGTGTGTGAGACGAACAGTTTTGAATTGTAAAATATTTATCAAGCGATTTTGAAGCTTTACTTAATATTACAGCACATTCCTTATTATACATGTATTTCATTTTCCTTGTGTTACCGTAGAAAGACTTAAATAAAAAAACTTTTTTAAAACTAAGTACCGGGTAATGAAATTCCATCTGATTCTTTCGGGAGTTATTTTATAAGAAAACTGAAGAGTGATTTTAACATTGTAATATAAGAATGTAATTATTTTTATGTAATATAGTGAATATCATATTCACAAGAAATGAAATGCACATGATCAGTATTACTTCATCTAAAGTGAATGCAATGAAAAAAAGAAATATCATTCATAGAATTTTAAATACACTTTTTTTTTTATTATAACGAGTGCAAATTTGTAAATTCAGCAATTCTTACCAAGGATGCCGAGCCTAAAGATGACACGTTGCAATATAAGTTTAATAGCTGTATTGATGTGCGTCAGGACACCTTTCGGCAAGTATCTTTTATATGAACTTTTTAATGTGGGCGTGTTGGGTAGCCTGGTGAGTTGATAAAAAGGATGAAATAACTTCATGGGCAGACAACAAAAAGAAAGACATGTGGATGGATAGACTGATATGTCGGCTGGTGGAAATTTGATTGTTAAAAGGCTAGTTAGGCATATACATTAATGTTATGTTTGGTTGAATGTTTGTGTATACATGAGTGGATTAATATGTCAATACATGTAAAAAAATACATGGGTGGCTGGATACGTGGGTGGCTAGACCAATGGATTGCGTAATTAGTGGCTGTACAATTTTTAAACTTTAATCCAGTAATAAGTACGTATATTTTTTTTTATTATTCTACTAGCGAGTTCCCAGCATGCGTTGCAATGGCACCCAAAGATAGAACGTGTTGGCATTTTAATTATGTTTCTTGGAGAACTTTTAAATACACGGTGCTCTTTGTGCATGTGGCAATCTGCTTTGTTTGCCATTTAACGGAATACATCCAACAGCGTGTATCTTTAAAAACATGATGCTTGACAATACACTCTATTATAGATTAAAAATGTGTTTGAAAACACGAGCAGTATTATCGTGACGATCTGAGAATGATTTCCAAGTTAACAACAGTTCTTGCATTTCAGCCCACATAGATTTGCATGTAAAGGTAATGAAAAAAAGCTGGGTGGCCATATGCGCAAACATATGTCATTGCATTTTGTGCGTATCCATGCATGTGACGTGGACTCATAGTAAATGTGGCCGGTAGTAAAACAATTTTCCCTTATTCATATGGATTAACACTGCCGTTATTCACAACTGCAACACATACATGAATGTATTCTTAGAACGCAACTTGCAACGATTTAATCGAATGTAGAGGCGTCGTTCGGTTTCGACTTTCGCATACATAACAACAATGTATTGATTGAACAATTGTAGACATTTCAAGATATGATTTTCGGCAATCTCACGAATCATCAATCGATATGAATGGTAATTCATGGCACTGACTTTCTTATTCGATTCCCAATTTGTTTGTGGATTTCTCAATTTGATGTTGAAATAATATCCATCTTCTCCTTGCCAAAATAAAATTAAATAATGCAATCGGTCTTATGAGCGATGAGTTTCTGAGACTCGCTGAACATCACCATTTCTGCGATGAATAATTATATCACGTGAGTCAAATTCCTCGCCTACTATAACGATCGCCACTTCATCAATTGTTGGTGCCTTGCATTGTCTTTCATGTTGGCGACAAGTGTTTTGTCTTCTCTAACTACAACTTTGTAGTCATTCGTTGTTATTTGTTCAAGTGCATTTCTAAACAATTGAATTCATTCGTTGTGTTGAAAAAAACTAAAATTTTCAATGCAGGGACAATATCTCGTTTAGGGGCCATATTATTTTGACATCATTGATCGTTTTGTTCGTCAGTAGTGATCCTGCACGATCATTAATTTGCCATTGCACTTATTGGCCCAATCGCCCAAAATGGAATATTGTAAAATGATTGTACTCAATTAAAACATTTGCGGGCGTGCACACAACAAATCGCCAACTTTTTATCGTAATCGGGTGAATGGTAAAATGACGCAAACCAGAATTATATTTTTATAACTCCAATATAGTAAATAAAAAAAAGAAATTAGGACTCAAAACGGAATATAGAGCAATGGTGGTACTAATGCAGAACCTACTTCATATGTAACATGTAAACTGAAAAGTAGCTCTTTGTATTTGATTAATTTCAATCCACCTATGCAATAGCTCTGTTGTAAATTAAAGTTATAAAGCTCTTATAAGAAAAAACGAAAATAGGGCTACTGGCCTAAAAATAGATTGTAAAATGTCGTTTCAATTTATAAGTGTTTGCACGAGTCCGCATATCAATTCACCAAACTTTTATCGCAATAAGATGACGGTATAGAAATGCATACCATACTTATATAGATAATTAAGTGGCTGGGGGGGGGGAGACGAATTGAGGGCCCCCGGTCACAAACAGAATATTGTAGAATTGTTGTAATATTTTCAGAAAACTACTTATTTTTTCACACATACAATTTAAAGTTGATATCTGTATTTGATTAAAAGTTTACCTATTCATGCATTAGCTCTGTTTGAAATTATGTTAATATAACTCATAAAAGAAAATACGAATTTAGGGCCCCCGACTCAAAATTGTTAATTTTAAAATGAATGTAATAATTTAAAAGCCTTTGCGGGCGTTCGCGCAACATCTCACTAAAATTGTATCGCATTCAGATAAATGGTGTAGGAGCGCATACATAAAGTATTTTTTACAAAGCTAAAAAAAGAAGAAAAAATGAATTTTTGGCCAACAGCCAAAATCGGAATATTTTAAAAGGTTTATAATGTCTTAGTAACTGGCCCGGTTTATTGGACAACAACTCACGCAAGTTTTATCGCAATTGCATTAATGTTCTAGGAGCGCATATGGTACATATATACATAAATAAATATATACATACATACAGACATTCATTTATATATGATGGACATTTATCATAAGAAATATTTTCATAACAAGCTAAACGAATTTCTTTTCATTTTTTTCAAATTACGCATTCTATTACGCATAGACAAAATCAAATTAACACTGCAAAAAACCCAAACTTTTTTGGCTCTTGCGTGTTTTCTTATTCATTATGTCTACTGATTTGTTGAAAACTTGATTTTAGAACATATTTTTTTTTTAATAACTGAATACTTAAGTTCAAATTTCAGATTCTTAAAATGAAGAGACCTTCTAATTTGTTACTCCTGGAATTGTCTTAGATGAACCTGAATATAATAATTGTATTAGTAAGTATACTTGAAATTACTCATACTTAAACAATTTAGTATAAATCTTACAGAAATTAACTGTTTTATTATACAGCAGCATCTGAAATGACGTGCTCAGTACAAGAGGATGCCAAGTTCAACTTTTCATGCGAAGTCAGCGGAGCGGCGGCAACTAACTTAACGTGGAGTGTCTACAGACAATTGTCCGGTAGAAAAGTGATATTTAACATATGTGATACTGCAATGTGTCATCCGATCGTTCCGAATGTGGATAACGTTTTATTTGTCGCTTCAGTGACTTTAGACGACGATGGTCACTTTATTAAACGGAGCACCGTGTACGGCGAGGCGAAGTTTTCTAATCTTGCAAGTCTCATTGGAATGACAAACTTAACATGCGAATACAATGAACGGCAGGTTGTTGTGTGTAACACATTTGATGTGAATGGTAAGCATGTTTTGATGTGTGTGTCTATTTCTTTAATATTAGGTACTAGGGCTTAACAGAGTGAAGTTCTTTTATCCCGGGTCATTGCGTTAACAAGTGGTTAGAGTTGTTACAAAAACGTGTAAACTTCTAATTTTCTATAAACAATAGGCCTACATTCAGTTCTACAGACAGTACTACAGCAAGTGCTACATCATTTCAGTGGCTCTGTTTTATTAGCATAATAGTCTTCTCCAAAAAAATCATCCTTTTCACCTGAGTTCAACCGACAAGCATGACGCTCGCTGCGTGACTCATTTTCATGTCACTATGTTCTATTTTTAAATAACTATTCTAAATGTCGAATCGAAACCTTAATGAACTAGATATAAAATAACGAATATTCCAAACGTGAGATGATTACTATTTTCCAGATCGCTAGGCGTTCTTTGAACTTGTTTAGATTTGCTAGACATTCAGGCCTAGACCCCCCCTTATATATATATATGTATATATATATATATATATATACATATATATATATATATACATATTAATTATTTAATTTTTTTCATGCATACTTTAATTGTGTCGTTTGATTTAAAGCATTTGGTAACTTTGAAAAGAATTGTCTCGTATGTATATGTTATATGTCTGAAATAAATAATGTTCTATCATACATGAAAGCATGCTGACCATTTCTTATTTTAAACAAAAAAAATGAATAAAACAAACTATTAACCCATTCTAGCCGTAAATACATGTGATACTTTTTATGTGAACATTTAAGCACACCCTACACAAGTAAAATGGCTGGAAATTGAATTAAATCATGACGAAACAAAAGTGAACTTCCTTGCTAGGACAGATTTTTCACATCCATCCACGACTTGCGTCTTTTTGGTAAATGTAAGTAATTAAGTTTGCCTTCACTTAATTTGAAATTCGATTTTTTATTTACCAGTTATTTTAATAGTAACATTTTCAGAGTATGAAAATACGTCAATGAGGTTAGTGTAACCAGGTTAGATAATTGATGTCACCCGTTTGGGTGGAAGCGGGGGGGGGGGGTTGGATTACTTTTTAAGAAGATCCTCACCCGACCTCCTTCAACTTGTAATTCTTAACAAGATCATACCTAATCGATCTAGTAAATTTTAATATTAAGAAAACTTAGAATTTAAACGGACACAGCATTTATCTCTTGAGCCGCGGAATCGAATACAGATTCGATGATAACTATTATTCTAATTGCATAGATACGTTCCAATCTAATTTAAACCACAATACATTAAGAAAATAGTCACAGGAGCTTATTTTCAGAAGTGAACGCCTCTATATCATAAACCCTTGAGAGCCTCTCAAACTTAAGTTACGCGACTAAATTTATGGCCAACGGCACTAAACTGAATCCTCCACTTTAAGCATGGATTTTGTTATACGACACGCGATAATGGTGGCAAACACCCTCAATAGCTTGTAGAATATAGATTGTCCTGTCATGATTGCAGTCTCCCCCTGTTATTACCACACATTTATAGTAAAATGCCATGAAATGAATACTGCTCTTTTAGCATACATTTCTTTGTTTAATCGGTTATGGTGGCACACATTCAGGTGGCTTCCTGCTCTTTTATTTAACTTAGATATGTTAGGAATCTAACATATAGGCAACCGTACTGAAACAACGTTATCAAATATAAGGATTGAAGAGCATTAAGAACATTAACGTTCCTAAATAGCGATTAAAATATATAGTGACATATGACTTTAATAATCAGCTTTGTTTATTTTAAATGTTGATTTCAAAAAATAAATAAATAATGCAAATATTATTAATAAACATGTTTTTCTTCCTTCAGAAAACAGACATTTCTAGATTTTCTACAGATTCAAGAAAGATGAAAGTTGTAATTTATTCGTATTACGACTATGATTATTTGGAAGACTCTTATTTGGAAAACGTTTATATTAAATCGTTTTACTTATCTTTTAATCTTAATCGCCTGGGTCCCGGACTGCATCATATTCAGTTTGTTACGTTCTTCAGGGAAAGAGCTGATAATTATCAGCCAGTGGTCAGTAGCGATGTTATAGACATAAACGTAACTGGTAAGAGATTTATATTATTTTTTAATTTTTTTTTTTTTTTTGTATTTAGATTTAATTTATCATTCAGAAACTGGTTTTACGTGTTCTAGGAATATTCAAAATGAGAAAAGTTTAACTGGATTGAAACAATTCATTAACAAAAAATTGTCGTGTTCTGTAATTCAAACGGTAGTATGTGTTAACCATCAATTACTATGGTGCTACAGCCCATGTATGTCTTTGGCCTGCCTCACCAATTTCTTCCACACTGAAATAACTGATGTTTATCTTTTCTTTGCTTGGATTCCCAGCTACTGTAGATTTTTTCCACATCATGCATCAATCTAAGCCACGTTTTGCATTTGAATCATTTTCATCTGCATTTCTTTCTATTTGTCATTTTTTAAATGTCCCGCCGAATGTAGCCTGTCCCATTTCTTTGGCTACAATATTGGGATCATGTTATATCTTATATCATGTATTTAGCGACTTATTTTCAATATCATGTTGCTGTTTCACTATTTTAAATGTAATACATTAGATATATATTATATATATATATATTTCCTAAATTGGAATTGTTAAATATGTTCAATTAGTTGAGGAATATACACTCATATCAGAAAACTGTGTTTGCTTCAATTACCATTCAAACATCATCGCTACTGTTAAGGAAAATTAAATAATTAGATAGTAAACATAGTTATTTAAACGTATGCTTCTGTAAAAAGAAATACTGCATTAAAATTAAATGCATTAACTATTTTTGGGGTAATGTTTAACGAAAATGTATTCTCTTACTTTTTTTGCCTACCAAACAAAGAAACCGTTTTTTGCAAAAAGTATAAACACCACAAAGATTACGTACCAGTATTTCGATTAAATACATCACATCTTCCAGAGGATCTCAGACACCCATTGTTGTGTGTATGGCTGAGAGCTTGTGCGCGCTTGGTTGTTAAACTTAAACTACACTATAATAAAGTCGCGACAGGTCAATTCAGTTTTCATCCGTTTGACGAGAGCAACAGTGAGAAATGTGATGACGTTCATTGCAACTATAACGCTGAGGTCGGCGCTGTCCATACAATTCACGGAGGCGTTACCATTATCACCAATAGACATGTGGTGGTTTCTGATTTTTAAACCGTCCCAACTATTTTTTGTAATACTTTTTAAGTAATGTTCGTATTTATCATTGTGCCTTTTTGCAGATAAAAATTCAAGCTATGTGTCTGTTCCAATCTGTAACTTTCCCACACTCAGAGACGGAACGGTTAACGTAGCGTGCTTTTCAAATCAATTGAAGTCTCGCGTGTTGTGCGAGTATGAGTTATACACTAATGTAAGTCCAAACAATGTATCATTTTCGCTACATTAAACATGTTTGCACAGAAGTGAATGCATTTGCACAGGAGTGTACCATTGGATTAAATACATCCTGTGAAATAGAATTGTAGTCTAAAATGTTGTATATAAACTTATTTTCAAATCAATCACACATTATGTTTTTAATTTTAGGGATCCACGATCCCCAAGCATTACAAAGAATATGCTGTGCAGAAATTCTCAAATCTGCTGGAAGAACCAATGGCTTTGTTGGAAAGTAAATGGAAATTGCAAGCATTAGATCTAGGTCCAGGGTATCATGAAATTGGAGTTAAAATGACTGACATGTTGAACAAAGCTAAACCTACATTCTTGAGTAAACTTACGTCACCATTAGTTCTGCGTAAGTGTTGCTACTTTTCCTAAACCTTCGCTATTTGAAAAAAAAAAAAAAAACTTTTCATAAATACATTTACAATATATTTTCAGAAATATATTGATATATATTTGACAAGTTCATCCTGTTTATTTAAAATGAGAGTTGTATAATTGTTTTATTTAAATGAATAAAAATACTATAATTTATAAGTTAATATACAAAAAAAAAAAAAAAAGAAAAGAAATAAAAAAAAAGATATATATAAATAAATATTGGTTTAAATAAGTTGAAAAACAACCTTACAAATCAAAATGTCAAAACCCGAAGCAGAGACTTTTCATAAAAACTTCAAAACGAAAGAATATTTGTTTTAATTATTACTAAGAACAGTGTTTCTTTCAATTATCTCTCTGGGGTGGTTGTGGTGGGTGGGAGGATGGGGCACTGCACAATGTGTACACAAATTATGATTTAAATATTTATATAAAAATGACTAAATTTACCAAAGTTTTATCGCAATCGGATGATTGGTATAGGAACACATACGGAAATTATATTTAGCTTATAAAAAGGGAGGGGGGAGAATTTAGAGTTTTCTATTCAAGGATTATCCGTCTGTCTGTCTGTATGACTGTCTGTCTCTCTTTATGTCTCTCAGTCTGTCTGTGTCTGTCTCTCTGTCTGTCTCTGTCTGTCTCTCTGTCTGTCTCTATGTTTCTCTTTATCTATATCTGTCTCACTTTCACTCAGTCTGTCTCTCTGTCTGTCGCTCTGTCCGTCTTCCTGTATATCTGCCTGTCTCTCTTTCTGTCTCTCTGTCCCTATATATGTCCCTCTGTCTCTATGTCTGTCTCGATGTCTGTTTATCAGTCTCTTTGGCTGTCTGTCTGTGTGCATGTCTTTCTGTCTGTCTTACTGTATGTCTGTCTCTGTCCCCCTGTATGTCTGTATGTCTTTCTGTCTGTCTCTCTGTCTGTCACTCTGTCTGTATCTCTGTCTGTCTGCCTTTTTCTCTGTCTATCTCTCTGTATGCCTCGCTGTCTGTCTATAGGTTTCTTAGAATTTCCCCCTGTGTGTATATCTTTATGTCTGTCTTTATGTATGTCTGTCTCTCTCTCCCTGTCTGTCTGCCTCTCTTTGTGTCTCTCTTTCTGTTTCTCTTTCTGTCTCTATGTCTGTCCCTCTGTCTCTATGTCTGTATATATGTCTGTCTGCGTGTCTCTCTGTCTGTCTCTCTGTCTGCCTCGCTGTCTGTCTATATGTCTGTCTATATATGTCTCCTTGGCTGTCTCTCTGTGTGTATGTCTTTCTGTCTGTCTTTATGTTTGTCTGTCTCTGTCTTCTTGTATGTCTGTCTGTATGACTGCATGCCTCTCTTTCTGTCTCTCAGTATGTCTGTGTCTGTCTCTCTGTTTGTCTCTATGTCTTCTTCTATGTCTCTCTTTCTCTATATCTGTCTCTCTTTCTCCATGTGTGTCTCGCTTTCTGTCTATCTGTCTCTTTGGCTGTCTCTCTGTGTGTATGTCTTTCTGTCTGTCTTTATGTTTTTCTGTCTTTCTCTCCCTGTCTGTCTGTCTTCCTGTCTGTCCCTCTGTCTCCCTGACTATGTCTGTCTTTTTGTCTCTGTCTGTTGTCTCTATGTCTGTCCATATATATATCTATCTACCTATCTACCATCTACCATCTACATGCCTACCTGTCTAACTACCTACCAACATACCTATCTACCTATATATCTACCTTTCTAACTACATACCTACCTATCTATCTACCTACTTACCTACCTACCTATCTTTATACCCACCTATTTTTTCATCCATCCATTCATCCACTCACCCACCCACCCGTCCATCATTTCTTTCATCCATACATCCATCCATCCATCCATTCATCCATCCAAACATCCGTCTATATATCCATATGCATATCTATCTATATACCTATCAATCCATCCATATATCCATTCATTCCTCTATCCATCCATCCCTCTGTCCATACATCCATACATCCATTTATCCCTCTATCCATATATCCAACCTTCCATCTATCTATATGTCTATCTATATGTCGTCTATCGGTCTATTTGTCTGTCTGTCTGTCTTTCTATCATTCTGTCTATCTCTCTAACAACATCTCTATTTTGAAAATTATATTATAACTTGTGCAAAATGTTTGTGTTTTTATATTCATGGGTATACTTATGTAAATGTATTTAGGTTTTGTTAACGTCATTGATTTTCTTAATTGGTAAAACTATGTTCATATGTAAAATTAGAATATAGCGTCTCTTTTTTAAAACTGTAATGTCATTGGATTGAAAGATATTGTCATCCAAGTAAAAATGTATAAACTCAATTTCCTCCCACCGATATGTATGTATGGAAGAAGATTAATTATTTATCAAATTTATTCTGAGGCTAACCTTGCGCTGCATTGGGCAAAATGAATCTATCGTATTAATTCCCCTATCCCCCCAAAAACAGAGTTTAAAATTAATAATAATAAATCATGCATGGATTGTTCTTCTTTAGATCAGTGATAAGTGCATTAAAAATGCAATTTGGCTACGTAGTTTTGCTGCACCAATTTAATTATACGGCATATTCTTAATAAAATTATGTTTAAATGTAGAGTTTTTACTAATTTAGAAATTTCATAAAAGTTTATTTTTGGAATGAATAAAAAGTAAAAACTTATTAAATGTTAAAATTACAAAGCTCAATTTGTATTTAAGTATAGCAATTTCAAAAGCAATCAATTCTATTTATTAATTTTACTTTTAAGAAGGGGAATATACATTATCAGTTTTTGTCACGCTCTTTTATTAAATCAGAGAAATTTTAGCTTTGACTAAATGGGCAATTCGCATTATGACGTCATTTACGTGATTATTTAGAACTAATTAATTTTAACTAGGATACGTCCTTAGTTGTTACTTCAAATATAATTTTTAAAAAATTTAAAAATAATACTACAATTTTTGCTAAAATAAAAGCGGAAACATTATATTATTTTGAGCATGCACATTTCTTTGATTTCCGTTAAAATATACAAAACAACTATGATTGTTTTAAGAGTGCGAATGTATCAAACTAATATCGGCTCTTAAGCGTTGTGTCAGCATAACGCCTTCTTATATATATATAAATAAAAAAAAATATATAATTACGCTAATTGATATATATATATATATATATATATATTAATATATTAATTTTTTTTAAATTAATAAATTTGGATCCAACCCCCCCCCCCCCAATACAATAAAATGTAAATACATTATAAATCCCAATTAAAGCAGGTGCATGTAATCTTTTCGAAGTCCCCTGCCAAATGTTGGTTGTTTTCCTCCTCCCTCGTATTGTATGGAAAGATGAAAATAAACATAATATCCCCATCACACAATTAAGCCCTTACAATATATGAGGTCGCTTGCAGCCGTAGGGGTTGCTGGGCCCACACGGTTGTACTAAGTTACACCTAGTATATCTTTCATTCCTGTCCAATACAGTGTAGAATGCTGCGAAATTAAGCTTGATTAAATCTGCTTAATTGCATTCTTGTCTAATGAATCACTCAAATAAAAAAAAAATTATGGGGGACTATAAACATTTAAGTGGCAAAAGTAAGCCAGGGCTAAATCATACACTCAAAGGTGACACACCAGGAATGACTTTAGTTTATTTAGTGCGTAGTTGGTGATGTCTTTGATCATTAGTGTGGCTAAAGTTGGCGCTTTCTACCCTAAAGTTTGAAATGTTACCCAGCATTGTCTGATCAAAACAGCAAATTCAACAATATACCAAAATGCACACATGCATTTTTAATTTGCCCAACTGTCTTTAGCATCCTCTTTTTTTTTGTTTTCATAACCCTCACTTTACGCTGATAAATGTTACTTCATGGGGTTGAACATAAGCGTGTGCCAAATAATTACACTGTGGCACACAAAACCGTAGTGAATTCATTTATGAAAAACACTGGTTGGCATAATACCTCCACAATAAATTTTAAATGTGTCCTTTAACCTTTTGAAAATGTTTGATTGTAACATTGATTTCCATTATATTTAAATATGCACCTCTTTATTCTGAAATAATCAAAAAATTGTGAGAAAGTCTCCCCATTCCCCTCCACCAATGAAGATTCATCGGCGTCCTCGATTTCTGCACTATTTACCGATGAAAATGATTTCTAATTTTAATGCCGATACGTAAAGTGCCAAGTGGGGTAGCTAGTAATTTTGCAACCCTGGTTGGAAATTTTATTTTATCCGCTATCAGTTTTACCATACAAATACAAGTTCTGCAGTTGTCTGACAATGCCGCACCATCAAATAACGAAAGAATAACACCTGGACGGACCAGGTCATCGGACCCAATTTTACGCCACTGACATGGGTGTAACTTTAGTGTCTTGCGTCCAGGAACAATATTCTTTTTTTTTCACCACTCACCCCAAAATCTAATTTTGGCGCTCCGGCTGAAAGATGAATGTCCAATCGTCCAATCCTCTGCTACGCCACTAGCCACAGACCATTGTCCACTGGCACTAGCCTCCCCACCCCAACCAGAATTTTTTTAAATCCTCCTGGGTAAAATATCTGAAACAAACATTATTGTCAAAAGATCTGCATTTTCTTGTTCACTAATTGTAAACCATTTTAAAAATGACTTTTCTAAATTAAAGAAAATGGAGAAGATTTGCTGAATACAATACACTGTGCAGATGTCTTAGCAAGTTTAAAACACATTTACCGTAGATTTCTGTAAAAGAGAGATTCATTTTTTTGGGCGACATATATTGTTCCTGTTTGTCCCCATTCGTGTATATCAGATTATTCGTGAACCATAGTGTATACCCTTACATAAATTGACTCATATTATACTAAGTTAATACATTTATTTACTTTTTTTTTTTTTAAATTTACAATTTTAAAAAAAAATACATGAGAGTTTTAGTAGTGCTTTTTTTTTGACACTGATATATTGTGTTTTTTTAAATTTCAATTAAAATATATCTTTCTTTCATAATTATTCCCGTTAAAAATAGACCTAGCACGCAATATTGGGTAAAGACATTTCAATATGATTGCAATTGTCAGGTTTATCATTATTTTATCTAGGGTTGAACAACAAAACAACAGACGTTTTTTTCCCTGGGTGCACCTATTACGAAGTCAACGATACGACAGTCCATTTGAAATGTCAATACGAAACACCAGATGATATTGAAGGCTTCGATTATGAGATCATGACAAATGTAAGTAATGAAATAAAATGAAATAGGCCAAATTTTTTTTATTTTTAATCTTCCTTTTTTTTAAGCTTTAACAATAGAGTGAAAACAATGTACAATACATACCTTTGAATGACGTTAAACATACCATATACAACGCCACACTTGTTTACCCCTGGGTTAGTGTCAGTCTAGCTTTCAATCTGAAAAAAAAACGTAGTTCACTAATTATAATAGTAGTGTGGCATCCTTCCGTGTTCACGAGACGATGGAGTAGCTGTATTGTAGTCCTACACTTCGACGAGTGGCTCACTAGGCCAATCCTGGAATGACAATCTCGTCTGCATTTCGCGCAGGAGAATGATGATTACTGGTTAATGTTGGCCGAATGTTTTTTTTGGCCAGCCCACTGGTTCCCATAATATACGAAGAGTCCCTGAATGTGCCTAATTGCCCACAAGAACAGTCATGAGAATTGAGCGAAGTTGGCAGTCAAACCGGACATCAACATTATGGGCACCAAAAGGGCCTTTAAATAAATGTTAATAGATAATTAAAACATACATTTTCATAAACTGATGAAAAGCCAGAGGCGCTGAAAATCTCCTCCATACTGTTTCGCCCCGGTGAGGCCATTTTTCTGTGCATTATGTGGTAACATTTTCGGGTTTCGCCACTGGTGCCGCCTTTCTTCCGCATGACCTTGTACTGGGCTGTTTCGGATTCATTGTACACATACTTTTCATAAATGTATTTCCACTTTAAATTCACTGTGATATCTATAGGTCGTGGCGCAAACACTTGAGTAACTATATAGTCACTAGATCCTACACAACCCTTTATTATATTTGTTTTATATGTAAGAACATCTCAATTGTTCTAGTTCAACAAAGGGCGCCTAGTGAAAATATAAATTTGTCACAAGTGACGGGAAAATAAATGAGTAACCACGAGAGTAGACTAGTTAGAGTGATACGCCATATGCACTACATTAAACATACACTGGAAATAACATTACTCTAATACTGCTGCTACTGAGTACTATTTGAGGGCTATCTTAGAGAACCCATTTGTGAATGTAAATCCTACACTATTTGTGCGTGCTATTTTTCACAGAATTCCGTATAAAAATATGTTAGTTTTGAACTCTCAATATTTCTAGATGATTATTAGCATGTTTAATTCTACAACGCCTTATTAACGCGCACACAAATAATTATCCAAAACTGACATCCCCTTTATCCATCCTAGCCTAAATAAAAAAAAATTTAAAAAAAAAATGATGGTCCTTTACCTCTACATATGTTGATAAAGTTGAACAGAAAGGAAAACAAAATCAAGGGAGTGTCATTTTTCTTTATTAAATTGAAACATATCCCAAACATATCCCAAACTGGTAAGCGCATGGGCATCACGGGGAAAACTATACAGAATTTAGGTCAAATCCAATCAATAAATCGATAAAAAGCAAATTGCTAAATATAGACAACACAATGGCACATTTAAGTATTATCAGTTACCGCACCACTGAAAACTGACGTTGAATCGTGGTAACAAATCATTCATTTGAGACAAATATTATAATCTAAAATGTAAACTCCAAATTAGGGAGGTAGTTTAGATCTACTACATTTTGGCTAAATCACAAAAAAAAACAAAAAAAAACTTACAATTTTCCTTCCACACACACACTTCTACTGTATGATAAATTTTAAACAAAGCATTATTAAAAAAAAAAAAATTAAAAAAAATAAAACGCACTAACTGGTAGCTCATAGAATCACTAAATCGACTTTTTTCCACACCCTTGAACTATGACATCATTTTGATGTAGTTTTTTCAAGCACATGTAAGAATACTTAATTTAACATGCCTGTTCCAAACCAAAGGCGCAACGAAAATATGCATTTAATAGACGTTGGAAGACAGAAATTTCTCAATAAAAACGTATTTAAAAATGTAAAAAAATATGTTTAACCAAAAATAACTTACATTGAACTTCCATTGAAGTCATTGAATATGACCATTTTTTATGCTCTTTATCCACCAAATTTTATGATTAAAAATACATGTATTTTTGATAAGGATGATTTTGACAAAATCAAGAAAACTCTTAAAGTAAGAATGACAATGTAGGCTTTTGTTTCGAGCGATTAATATGTATTATCTTTATCGATTAACCAATTTAAAAACATACACATAACTATTACCTTATATTATGTGTTATGATTAGTATGCATATTGGATTTTTGATATATTAAGTTAACTGTGTGTGTAAATAGTACAATTTATTATCTCATCAAGGAAATATTGGTTCAAGTGAATGGAACAAAACACATGCTGCATTACGAAGCTGATAGGAATGGAACCCTACAAACAATACATGAATACAATCTCTATGTGAAAAACCTTGATCTCGGCATCGGGTATCATCGATTTCGCATCACCATGGTAACCAAGCACGATAATGGAAGACTTACACGAGTTCCCAACGACTTTATGTCTCCATTGGTTCTGTGTGAGTTACATCATGTAATCAATTTCTATGTACAGTAGGGTGTTAATGTTCCAATCGCCCATTACACGAAAGACGGTTATTATAACTACCAGTTATCCGAAATGCCAGCATCTTTGTTTATTAGTATTTAAAGTTAGTTTGTAATAAGCATCATTTGGAATTTGGTGTACACATTGCGAACAATTTTCCAAACAACATCACACTATTAACATAAATCTAGACAACGACTATGCATGCAGTGACCAGACCGGGATATTGTTATCTGCAAACGTATAGTTTAATAGATATATCAGAATAAATGTCTTCAAAGCACGGTTTTCTAAGATTTAATTTAAAGTGCATTGCATTTGATATGTTTTTATAATTATTTTTTTTTCCGCGGGAGAAGAATTGAAATTCTTACACTCAACTGACCCCAAGAAACCGTGCCTATAATTTCCGTAATAATGCGTCATACAAACTTAGCAATAAGGTAAGACTATTTTGTATTGCATGCAAAAAACTAGTTTGAAATCAAGTATTTGGTTGTGATTTTTGCTTATCTGAAAATGTATGGTTATCCCATCAGCCCCACCCCCCACCCGGTCCCAATAAGTGTTGACAGTCGATGCTTTAATATGAACATAAAGATATGAATTTATCTTACGATGCTGAGATATCTCATATAAATAATTTAACGTGAAATTGTAAAGTCTATAGGTCTTTTTTTTTTTTTTTTTAATTTAAAATTCTATAATCTAACTTCTATATTGTTGGTAGTTGTCTGACACATGAAAAATGAAAATAGTCATATTTTATAGACGAAAAGTATATTTGAACTTGATTATCTTAAATGTGCATTTTGTGACTTAAGTACTTTTAGCACTAAGGTCTTCATTATCATGACCTCACATTTTCAGCCCCATTCCCAAATCCCAACAATCAGTTTCTACGGTTTTCAATGAGAAGTAAAATAACATTTCTGCTAGTTTCCCTAAATAATATTATGTTTAAAAACTTTCGCAAATGCGTTTGGAGCGTAATTCTATAATTGTGTTTTTTTTCCTAAAATTGTTGGTGAAATAAATATGTTGTGTAAAATTGGATGTTTTTTTGGAATATTAATATAGTTCAGGCATGTGAAATAAATGCGCAGTTGGTGAGTCTTTAGTGGTGATATCTAATTGGCTATTCTTAAAAAATACGTAACTTGTATAAATGAATCCCCATATTTTAATATTTATTGTATAAAGGATTGATACGAAAAACTTCTTGTTTTAATTGATTGTTGAATTTTTTATCAACAAAAGTATACGTTTTATAAAAAACATAATACATTTATTTAACTTTACACGTCTGCCAATGTATCTCCTGAAATTAAAACTTCTCCATTTAGATTTACCCAAAGTGTCGATAGATACAGATTGTAAAAGTCAAAATATGTACCCCTTAGAGAGAAATTTGTATAAAAATCAACACTATATACTGAAGGATCCACCAAGAACATGCACTTGTCAGCTACTAGATCCGGGAAACCCTCCCGGCACTGCACGGTGGTCGTCGAATCTAAGTCTAGACACATATGTAATTAGCGGTAATGTGCTGCACCTTGACAGCCGTGATGCAGGTATATGTGCAATGTTATCATGTTTATATTCTAAAGTAAACACATTTAACAGATTTGCATTGCAATCAGTTAAAACGTGTAACGGGATTTTCTTTATCTCCAAGTTGTACATTGGAGGACATTTCAGATAGTAACTTAATAACAAACACACACTGCATTCTAAATGGCGACAATGTAATGCTTATTGTAAGGAAGTATAAGTTTCAAAATATTTTTTTTAATGTATTTAAAAATACATAATGTACTTAAATGATAGCTTATTAATAAACTATTTTCCTTTCCAGAAAAATTCAAAACCTTTACGTGTCAGCCTGTATCTGTTATGATGAGTAATTTACCTGGTGAAACAATCACGCCTAAATTCTTTAGTAAGTGAATTGTATATGTTTATAAATCATAGAAATATATGTCAGTGACTTTGACCACAAAACTGTTCTAAATCAATCTTAGACTGTGTTTTTCAAAAAGTGTTCTATATTTAGTAACTATCAAATTTTTATCAGCTTAACTTCTTGGATTCATAGACTTAACAGATTTCAAAGCAAAAGTTATACATAAAAGGTCTTTTTAACACTAATACGTATGAATCATAGATGGCAAGAAATGTTTCACTGCTTTATCTGAATTTTCCGTGAGATAAATATATGAAAGTCGGAATGAAATAATTACTTGTTGATCAGTTAGATAAAACAAAAACTTAATACCAATTCTTTTGTTTTATATGACACATGTATTGAGAAAATAGCTTGAGCTGCCAATTCTTTGTTGGGTGTCCGAAAACTCTTCAATTTTTTAATTTTTCTAATAATTATTATTTTTTTTTAATTTAAATTTTGCTACCCTATTTTTTTTGTCTCTAATATTTTATTTGTATTAATAACTCAATTTATGCTCGTAATTGTAAAATAATAAAGCACGTAATTGGTAAATAAAACATAATTTAAAAATAATGATATCTAAACAACATTCTCGGGAAATTCTACACAGTTCACACGATCAAAATTTCGTCAAATTTCCTTTAAACTTCTTTTTCAAAACACCATATAATAAATGTGAATAATATTTTTTACAAAAATTGATCGTTTCAAATTAGTAATACGTTCGTTAATATTTCAACATAGAGCGCAACATTGCTGAACAGATAGATTCAACCATTAGTACGTATACACATAGATATGTATTCACACTTGCATACTTACATTAATTCATAATACACACATGCAGATGTAAATAAGAACATACATACACACATGAGCAGTCATGTACGCAAATAAATTAACACATACACCATACGTGCACTGTATTTAGATTATTGTGTAAATACTTATTTAACTTTCTAATACATATATACATGTATAAATGTAATACATTTAGGCAATATGTTTATCTTTATTTTAGTTGAAGCTGAGATTCTGAATTTCACAGCAAACCGACGTGATCATGTGATTTTAGTAGATCTTGGCAGATACGTCACACTGGAATGTCAGACATCCGGATATCCACCCCCGGATGTAGAATTTATGAGTGTTTGCAAAAATAAAACATATTCTACTTTGTCACCATACTATACTTTTAAAGTAGAATCATGCCTTGACGGTGGTGGCTACTTGTGCAAGGTTAAACAATTATCTTTCAATAAAACCCTCGAGTCGCATCTTGAAATAATTGTAAAATGTAAGTATTAGATATGTGACAGGCAAAGAGTGTAATATAGTTCTTCTATACAATGCCTAACGATTCTAGTAAAAGTGTAAAATACATTAGTCTTTATACTCATTGCCTACAGTGTTACTCTTTATACAAAGTCATTATATGGAAAGACTAAATGTAAAGGCATATGTCCAAATTAGAAACATATATTTTTTTTTCTTTAAGGCAGTTTTTTGTTTGTGTGTTAAATTTCAACTGAATTACTATTTTATAAGCAAATGTTATTTTTTATTTTGTTTAAAGTGCATTTATTTAACTTTACAGATACACTATAAGAATCCCTTTCCTTGTCCAGACTGTTCGTTTTCAGCTGCCTTAAGGGAATTTTATTGATTAAATGGGAATTTAAGTAACACATAATTTGAAGCCTTAATGACTTTAAGCCCTATTGTAATAATGCACACATGAAACATGGAGTAAAGAACCTGCGAATTAGGGTGTTGAATTTATTTTTTTGAAAAAAAAAGTGCTGAATCAAAACTTTTAAAATGTATAATACAACCAAAACACATAATCACAGATAACTGTGTTCATTTCGACTTTTATTGACGCTTTGATAATCGCAGCTTTGGAAGTATGCACATTGAAATGTTTATCTTTGTTCTTTCCCCTTACAATATCCGTTTTTTCTAATCGGACTTATTCTAAAATACTTTACTTTATGATACACATAAATTATTACTACACTTTCTAAATCCCCATACATTATCGCTTTACATTTTACGATTCTCTCCATCTCTCTCTCCTCTCTCTCTTATTTCTCTTTTTCTACAACACACACTTTCTTACATCTCTCCCTCTAATTTCAAATCATAGTCTCACTTTTTGATATTTGTTTGTACTCTCTAATATCCGTTGTACTATTTAGTCTTTCTCGCCATTTCTCTACCTCTCTCCCTCCTTCCCAGTCTCTATGTATTTCTCTATCTCCATCTATCTCTCTCTCCATCTCTATCTCTCTCTCTCTCTCTTATGCTTAAATCAATCGTATCATTATTGCATTGTAAAAGTTATTTAATTGTATTATTTGAGATGAAAAAAATAATAGAAATACCGCTTATATATATATATATATATATATATATATATATATTCCAATTAGGTCCACTCCAAATAATTGCCACTAATGAAACCCAATATTTCTTCACTACAAACGTCGGGTCGCAGTTTGAAGTCTCTATACCAGTCTTTGGATATCCTGAACCAAGCCACTATAAGCTGTTACGACGCTCTGGTAATGACACGCGTACTGTTCTCATTGGATACACTGTGACGTACCAACGGGGACAGTACCCCGATGGAACGGTTGTTTTAAATTTTTCAAATGTACAATTTGACTATTTCACCAACTACACTTTAGTCTTTGGAAATGGCACTGACAGTGATTTAGAGTACAGTTTCTCTTTAAATGAGGGTAAGTAAAAAAAAAATGTTTTTAAACATTTAAATGCAATTATCTTCATTAAATATAGGACATTGTTGTTGTGTATTTATTGCTTAACTATTTTTTTTATGTGTCAATATGCGCATACAATGAACAAAAACACTATTTTCAGCGAACATAGAAGTATAAATGTTCATTATTTTTTTCTTTTAATCTCCATACGTGATAAGGAGATGATGTCAGGGCAGCGTCAAATGTGGGAGATGATCAATGGGACGCAACTCTATTAGTTATGAACATCGCCACCATCTACTCCATCAGCTGAAACAAGACTGTGTGTCCCAAATTCCATAGTATCATACAAAAAGTTAATGGAAGGAAGCGGACAAATGCATGCATACACATGTTGAAGGGAATTTAAAAGGTTGATACTTATAACAATACTTTTATTCCTTCACTATTGTGTGTTTATTTATATAGATTCATACTATGTAAGATCTTTTTTTTTATTATCAAGTTGTTGATATGGCCGACTCATAACTCATCCCTCTTTAAACAGCAAACATGTAGCCTTCATCAACAATAAGATGTGCTTAGATTACATTAATTCCGATGATCGCCGATACGCAAATAAGTTCTTGACGTCTTAATTTCGATTCTAAGGTTTGAAAAACATTTTTAGTGGTGACCTTAAATCTCATTTTTAAAACTAATTTATTTTTATTTTTTTTTAAGTGTCAAATTTCATCGTAAACAACTTTTTTTTTTTACTGTTTATTTTTTTCACCCAACCCATTTGTATGTATCTACATGTATATAGTATAACCTATTTTGTCGGTAATTAGTTTGATTGTGTTACAGGTTGCCATAGAAGGGCATGGAATCAAAAGTTGAACAATCCAAACATGTTTTGAAATCAATGCAGATGTTCATACCTATAGATGAACGCAAGTAGTGTACTGGCTTTTGTCGGGTTGGTTTTCGAAATAACCTTTTTAAGCGTAGTCAGCGAATACGTTGATTATAGGGCCCTGTCAAAAACCCTTCGTTATAGTAACACATACAATGTATTTATTATTTTTCATATTTAAAAATAAAATATTTATTTACAACTCTTTTAAACCTTAAATTCAATGCGCATAACCGTTTCAGTTAAGACCCCGGCTGGTAGCAGCCAAAAATAATTATAACGATATTAAAAGATGTATTTAAGTTCTTAACAAAATTTAAACCAAAAAAATAAATAAAAAGACTATCGTTGACCCTTGACATTAAAAAAAAAACAAAAAAAAAAAAAAAACTTCACTTTTTATACTTAGAAATTACGTTTAATAAATAGTTATCGAAAGTATGATGACGCTTATTTAATCTATTTAAAATGTATGTGCTTAAACCAGTCATATTTAATAAGTACACGAAAGATCAACCAGAGGTATAATGTAATGTAAATATCAAATATTATTTAGACATTGAAAAAAAAAACGAAAAAAAAAAAAAAAAACTTTTATAATTGTATTGATTCAATAAAAGGAAAAAATGGCATTTACCTTCTGACGAATACTACATTAGCGTTTTAAAGTTTTAACTGTAACATTACCGTTTCATAGACTTTAACATTACCGTGTTATAGAATTTAACATTACAGTGTCATTATCGCATGCTAAAAAAAGAACCAACAAAAACAACAAGCAAACTAGGACATTATCGGGTATGGAATTTAAAAGGGGTGTGATGAAAATAAAACAGTTTTTTTGTGTGTTTTTGGTATTAAGTTTCAAACATGTTTAATATTTTTTTTGTACTGAAATGTTTCCATGTGTATCAAACTGACCATTTGAGACACTGCTATACTCGTCAAATGAACCCACCCATTCACTGAAGTAGTTTAAATTAATTATAATCTTTGGTGACATCACAAAATTCCGATTATTTTTTTTCCAAACACTTCTACTACATACAGTTATTAATTTAAAAAAGTATTACAATTAGCTCCATGGCTCTCAACACCCAATTACGTCATTGCGCCACTTATGCACACCTCTGAATTATGTTTATATCTAGTGTGCTGTACTTTTTTTTTTTTTTTTTTTTTTTTTTTTTTTTTTTTTTTTTTTTTTTTTTTGTTCGTCCGTCAAAACGACTAGGACCATCCAGTCATCCGGTTAGGGGGGTGGGTTACTGTGCGTTCGTAGGTGGCTTGCCAATCCTATACGTGCTCGGAATAGTCTGTGGCACCGCGGGCAGGGGATAGTTGGTGCAGTCGTGACTTTAATAATGTTCTTTCAGGCTTGCCTGCGTGTCGCAGTGGTGGCCATCCTACTGGCTTCATAAGATTTAGCCCCTATCTTGACCACTGATCTCCACCTGACTCTGTCCTGGGCGGTCTGCTCCCATTTAGTAGTGTCGATGCTGAAGGCCTTTAGTGCCACTTTCAGTGAGTCTTTGTAACGTTTTTTTGGACCTCCTTGGGAGCGCTTGCCTGTCGTGAGCTCACCATAGAATATTTGTTTAGGGAGCCGGTGATCTTCCATACGGGCAACGTGTCCCATCCAACGGAGTTGATACTGCACCAGGGTGGTGAAGATACTAGGTAGGTTCGCTCTAGCGAGAACCTCTGTGTCAGGAACTTTGTCTTGCCACCTGATGCCGAGGAGTTTCCTGAGGCTGGTTGTGTGAAAATGGTTCAGTTTTTTAGCGTGACGCTGGTAGACTGTCCACGTTTCACACCCGTAGAGCAATGTCGAGAGGACTGCTGCGCTGTAGACCTTGATCTTCGTTTCCCGTCTGATACCTCTCCTGTCCCAAACAGTGCTGCGGAGCCTGACAAATAAGGCACTAGCTTTTGCAAGTCTGGCATTCATTTCATCATCAATGATGACAGATCTGGAGAGGGTGCTGCCCAAGTAAGTAAATTTATCCACCGCGTTAAGACGCTGTCCGCTGATGATGATGATGGGTTCAGCGTAGGGCCTACGGGGAGCTGGCTGATAGAATACCTCAGTCTTCTTCGCGTTGATTGTTAGTCCAAAGTTGTTGCAGGCCTCAGAAAAGATATCAACGCTTTGCTGCATGGCAGCCTCAGAGTCAGCATTGAGGGCACAATCGTCCGCAAACAGAAGCTCGTTGATGGTGGTATGTTTGACCTTTGTTTTAGCTTGAAGCCTCTTTAGGTTGAAGACCGATCCAACGGTGCGGAAACGGATTGGCAAGCCCGTGGTTGAGTCCCTGAACGCATCAGAGAGCATTGCAGAATACATAATACTGAAGAGCGTGGGAGCCAGGACACAGCCCTTCCTCACACCATTTGTGACAGGGAATGCTTGAGATGACTGACCGTTGTCCTGCACTCTGGCCATCATGCCATCATGCAGCTGACGGATGATGGTGGTGAATTTTTCTGGGCATCCGTACTTTTTCATGATTTTCCACAGGTCATCTCTATTGACCCTGTCAAAAGCCTTATTCAGGTCAATAAATGTGGAATATAGGTCCATTATTTGCTCCTGACATTTCTCTTGGAGCTGCCTTGCAGCAAACACCATATCGATAGTTCCTCGTTCTTTTCGGAAACCACATTGACTTTCGGGTAGGAGACCTCGCTCCAGATGTGCATTTAGGCGGTTCAGAAGGGCTCGGGCCAAGATCTTGCCCGCGATGGACAGCAGTGAAATTCCGCGGTGATTGTCGCAGGCCTGGCGGTTTCCTTTGTGTTTGTACATGTGGATAATGGAGGCATCTTTGAGGTCCTGTGGTACAGTTTCTGTCTGCCAGATGATCTAGAATAGACGCAATAGCTTATCCGTCAACGCTGGTCCACCCTCTTTGTAGATTTCTGCAGGAATCATGTCGGAGCCAGGTACTTTACCATTGGACATTTGACGAATTGCTGTCTGTATCTCGACCGAAGTTGGGACAGCGTCCAGTGACTTGTTCATTGGGACCTGGGGGCAGTCTTTAAATGGCCTCATCATTAATGATGGAAGGCGTATTCAGCACATTTTTAAAGTGTTCCGCCCATCTTTCCAAGATTTTTTCCTTGTCTGTGATGAGGGTAGAACCGTCTGCACTAAGGAGAGGGGAAAAGCCTGAGGTGGCAAATCCATAGATTTCTCTCAGGCCACTGTAGAAGTTGTTCGTGTCTTTTTTGTCTGCAAAGCCTTGAATCTCATCAGCTTTCGCATTCAACCTGGAGTCCTGCATCTGGCGCAATTGTAATTGGACCTTGCTGCAGATGTTCCTCAGTGCAGCTGTCTTTGCTGCTGACATTGGGTCATCATGGAGGGCTGTGTACGCCCGACGTTTTTGCTCAAGTAGCATTTGGATTGCTGTGTTGTTTTCATCAAACCAATCCCTGTGTTTTCTGATAGAGGGTCCGAGGCGCTCAGCGGCTGTGTTATACACCGTCTCATGAAGTGTGGTCCACGCTGCTTCCGCGTCCTGGTTGTTCAGTGTTATGGAATCAAGGCGTTCATCCAGGGTGTCAACAAAGGTTTGTCTTACATCAAGGATCTTCAACTTACTGATGTTGAGGCGTTTCGGAGCTTTGGTGGCCTGAGGTCGTCTCTTAGGTTGGATGTGAATTTTCAACTTTGAGACGATGAGGCGGTGATCCGTCCAGCATTCTGCGCCGCACATGGCCTTAGTCACTCTCACATCATGCCGGTCCCTTTTTCTGACGATGACATAATCTAGTAGGTGCCAGTTTTTAGAACGGGGGTGCATCCAGGAGGTCCTGTTGCGCGTAGGCAGGTTAAATGTGGTGTTTGTTATTAGAAGGCCGTGTTCAGCACAGGTCTGTAGTAGCAGTAGGCCGTTGCTGTTGCATTTTCCAACACCATACTTCCCCAACACTCCTCCCCAGGAGGTGTAGTCACTGCCGACAAGTGCATTGAAATCTCCAAGAATTATGAGTTTGTCAGCAGTCGGTGTGGAGGAGATGACAGTGTTCAGGTCCTCATAAAACTTATATATGGACTCTTCTGTGTTTGTCACGGTGGGTGCATAGGCACTGAATAAAGTGGCAGCCTTCCTTCCATGGCAGAGGGGGAGTTTCAACCTCATGAGTCGGTCATTGATTCCCTCTGGAGAGCTGGAGAGCTTGCTCGCAAGAGAGGTTTTGATAGCAAGCCAACTCCGGCTTCACGCCTTGCGTCAGGCTCTCGTCCACTCCAGAAGAAAGAATAGCCAGCAAGCTTTTCCGTGAGTTCATCTCTGCCAGAGAGTCTGGTTTCACTTAGGGCGGCGATGTCTATGTTGTATCTGGCCAGTTCATGAGCAATGAGCGCCGTGCGTTGCTGAGGTCTGTTTGTCGAGTCCCTGTCAAGCAGTGTGCGGATGTTCCACGTGGCAATTTTAAGTGAAATAGAGTTTATCTTTGATTTTCGACCGCAAAAATTGGGTCCCCGTCGACCCTGTTTAGCCTGCCAGGTTGTGAAGGAGCAGGGAATGTTCTGGGCTCCTATTCTAGTCCCTTCCTCATGCATTTGGGAGAGCGTGCTCGTCGCCACAGGATTTGGGATAATGGGAAATGGATGACTGATGACTTGCGCGGGTGACTTTGTTTAAAGTGAGGAAGAGTTGCGCAGCGTCAACCTCACTCTCTCGTCCGGGCTCACCGTGTCCAGTGACAAGACTAAGTCAAGACGACTGGAGATGGGTACGGATGCAGTGGATGACCAAGATGATCTACGTGCCTTATCTTGCCCTACACACTCCACGGTGCGTTGCTGTAATCGCCTTCTCCTCCGTTGAACCCAAATGGTCTCCTCTGCAAGATCGGACGACGTCCAGGCTTTGCATGCAGTAGGTAGGCAGTCCTAAACTACCGAGGGTTTGAGGCCCAACAGCTACCCTCGCCTGGTTTAGCCGGCTAGAGGAAGCCGATGCCCAGGGTATGGACGCTGTTGCATGCTAGCAGCTGCTGTGTTGCCCAGGTGACACTTTAGTTGCAGGAGAGGACCAAGGCGGACGAACTGTTCCCAGGCCTAGGAGCACAACGTTTTCCCCCTTGAGGGGCACTACCTCTGCCTGTACAACCCATTGTAAAGAGGGGAAATACGTAAGTGAAACAAAAAATTTCAACCAGAGTCTTAAGTATATTTTCTTCAGAAATGACGATCTCCTATATCCAAATTTGAAAAAAAAAATAATTAAGAACTCCTTCCTTCTTTTTTTCTTTACTTGTTTTTATTATACCGCCATCTTGAAGCCGTATGATAGGGTGTATAGGTCAGATGGCCGGGATACTGTTGTATATTGAGGACATCAATCTTTTATATCTGTTGTATCAATACTAAAGACTAGCACTTGGCCTTGGCTGCACGCCCCAACACATACAGCTTTGTGCTCTTGTTGTTATTTACCGCTATGGTTATCGTAGCCGGAAGTTTCCTTTTACCGTCTTATTAAATGCTAATACTTATCCGAAAACATATTTTCTGATTTGGCCTAAGTTTTAAGTTCAGTTTCCACAAATTTGACTATTTCTTCTAATTAATTTGGTGTCTAAATTTCAAATTTACTCGCTTTTAGTGCTATTGTTATTTTTTATTCGGCCATCTTGTTTCTTGTCGGAAGTGCTGTACAACCCCTTATTTCACGCTATAAACTGTATTTTTTTTTTTAAACTGACAAGACATATCCTCGTCTATATTTAAAAAAAAAAAAAAACTGTATTGCAAACAAAAAAAAAAAAAGTAAATCTAATTTGAAAAAAAAGAAATCATGCAACTTTTGTAAGCAAACTGTTCTTACAATTCATGTAAAAAAAAGCACACAAAATACATTCATTTAATAGATGGTTAAAAGACCTATGTTTTGATTGAAAAAAAAAATTGATCTAAATATAATAAAAGGACATCATACAAAATCTGTATATAAAATTAAAGATTGAATGCCCCCCCAGGAGTTAATTTAAACAAAAAAAAGTATACAATTTGTACATTCTATATTTTAAGATTTTTAAAGAGATAAATGTATTTTACCAAACATTACAGGAACCACCAGGTCAGGAGCTACGCTCATGTTAAATTAGATTACTATTAATTCTGTGGTTTTTTGCTTAAATGTAGCATTTTAAAAAAAATATATCAAATACATAGGTGCACACTGATTTTTAAATAGCAGAAAATTCTTGAACGATTCAATCTTATGTTTAACAAGGTACGAATCGTCCAAAAAACTAAAACTATTTTGAAGCTTTAAAATGTAACTGTTTGTTAAAATATTAAGTTTGCGAAAAAATTATGAAGTAAATTATAACCCAGAAAGAAGTTTTAATTATACACATATACAAATAAATACATACAAAAGATGCATTTATAATTTATAAAGGAATTGTAGTGAAACTTTAAATTTATGTTTCTATTATATTGATGTAATGCCTGGCTATAGTGTTCAAATCATAATTGGCTTGTTTCTCTGATCTATTTTTTAACTTTAAATATGTTTTATAAAAAAAATATGTTTCCAGTTTTAGGCGTGCTAATTTAATATGTTTATTATGGGAAAACGGATGAAGACATATGTTTTTAAATGTATAAGTATTTTGAAGAGGAGTATAGGTTTTTCTAACTGCAATAATAAGACAATAAAATTTTCCTGGAAATTGATTTTTTTTTTCAGCGTAAGTTTAAAATGATTGTTTTACTGTGAAATCATTGCATACAATTATTCAATATTTATTTATTATTATGTTAGTTCGTTTGATTTTTTAACACGCAAATTGTTTCCTTTAAAAAAAAAAAATTAAAATGAAATGTGCGTAAAAATTGTTGTGCATTCATGTCCAGACCTGTTTCTGCGTTATTTTCAACTCAACTTGGAAGGAACCGTGCAGCCATGCTCTTTCTAACACAGTTTCCGTGCGTTACCTTTGCATTTCAGCGCAGGTTTTCTACACGGTGATCATGTACCCCGGGTAACGTTTCAGGGGCGTTGTGGCAAATACCTCTTTATCGACCTGCCATGTTTGGAACGTACATGACAACTAGAGCCCAGGGGGTTGCATGTAAATTAAAACTAATTTTATTTGTTTGAACTTTTAATATAATGCATTCAACAACAAGTGTTTTTTTTAAATTATTATTTCTCAATTCAAAATATTTTGTGGTTGTGTCTGTCACTAAACTTTGTATTTATGCTATCTCAAAATAAACAAACATGTAAAAAAAAAAAAGTAAAAAAGTAAAACGTTATAACGTAACGTTCATGGAAAGCCTTCAAGGTGGAGCAAATTAAATTATATTAAACATTAGATTTAAAACAATCACACAAATTCCAAATGTACTGGACAGCTTAGCTAAACTGGCACTATCCTGTCCCAACAGGGACATGTGAAAGACAAACGTTTTCAATGCATAGTACACATGTCTCTCCACAAGCTTTCCCTCAATCGACTCTTGTGCACTAAATAGCTGTACAAACTTTCAAGATAATAGTATTTTTGAGACAGAAGTTCAAAACTGCGCACGCCCCATCCTTGCATTTAAAAATAATGTTTAAAAAAAGTTAGTAAGCATTTAATTGATCCTTTTTTTGGCAGCTCATAAAAAAATATGAAGTGTTTCTCAAACCATATAAAGCCACATGATAAACAATTTTGATGTCACAATCAATCAATATTTTTCCCCGGTCTTAACACAAACACTGAACAAATAAGTCTTAATAGACTTTAGCATAAGTTATTGGAAATGGTGGAACCGTTAGAACTATAATTGCTACACTGTTGACTTTTTTTGGTCAGTTTAATTAAAATTTGCGTCGATACAATTATAATTATAATTGTAGCTGTACTCTTTAACACTAGGTACAATTACATGATGACAAATGCGTTAGTGTATGTTAGTGTGAGAAAAATTGTTACATTCAGGGGACACCAATTCATTAATTCTTATTTGCGCAACAATTACGAGTAATAACAGAGGATGGGTTGGTGTGAATAATATTGAATAACATTAAGGTGATCTTTAAGGCTGGTGAGAGCTTAAGCCTCCTTATTTAAACTGATGGAGTTTGCATCGTATTCTAACGGCACATCTAATATGTATTATCTATCGTAGATAAGAGAGAGAAAAACTAATCCTAGTTTTATAATGAATATTTTCTTTGACGATAAACTATTGTATAATTATCTCTTCGTGTTCCTGGGTTAGTACACACCCTCCGTAGTGTACATTTTTGGCTCTGTTCACAAAAGATATAAAACAGAATTTTAAAAATAAAATTAAAATAAGCATATATAATTTTCATGGCCTTCACTTTCACGTTTCCATTTTCCTGGTATTGCATTGTCGTTGTTTCGGTGAGTCGAACAAGCGTTATCTCCTTTTTCATTGTTTTATCTCTGTACATTCAGTTGTTAGCATGAATTTTCGACACGAAACAACTCAACGCAGCAGTAACGCCTAGTACTGGAATAATATATTGTGAACGCTTAACATTATAACATTTCCAAATAGAGTGCTGGTCATTGTACAGTGTGTGTCTTAGTAAGTAACACGTAATGAAAATTTTGTAAAACTCATCGCCCAGAATCATGTAAAGGAAATACGCAGTCAAAAAAAGACATTTGAGTGGAAATATGTTATGACGGTAATTGCTGTGACAACTTCTATCAACATTCATATATTGAGAGATTAAAATGTAAGTTTAGTTATATTTGTTCTGTTCTTTTTAAACGGACAATAATGGCACATACCAACGAAGAAGATCAGCTGCATGTAGACGAAGAGACCAACTGGGTGGATGAAACTAAAGACTGGTACGTTTCCCAAGGGGACATGGAGATTTTGGACCTGTCCTTAACCATTACCATTCACGGTGTTCTGTCAATTGCTGGTGTTGCCACCAACGTTTTGAACATGGTGATCTTTCTCAAGCTTGGTCTAAAGGACAGTATGAGTGTTGGACTGCTGGCTCTCTCGTTCACGGATCTGGCGGTGACCGCCATACAGCTGGCCGGGTGCAGCTCCTACCTGGTCAATGTAATTTATCCCGAGAGCCCCATCGATCCGTGGTCATTGGGCGCATTCGTCTTCAGCTGGGCCCGTTACATCACCTACTTGATCTCTTGCTGGATAACCACGATGATATCAGCCGAGCGGTGCTTTTGTGTGGTCTCACCTTTCACCGTAAAGCGAGTGTTCACTAAAGCCCGCTGCATTTGCGTCATCTTGATTATCTACGGCGTCCATTTTGGCATCCATCTACCTATTTTTCTTTACGCTAAAATGGAGTGGACGCGAAAAGGTATCGCCGAAAATGCAACGGTCCCTGGACGCCCTATTCTGACCGTGGTCTTCAATGATGACTCAGCGATGTGGGAGATCTTGTCAGATCTTATAGCTGGGATGGGGCTCTCTGTCTTGTCTCAGGTCCTCCTTGTAGTCTGTACTGTCTGGATGACCTACTCTCTCAAAGCATCTTCTAGAATCCGCAGTAACGCCGGTAAGGTTAGTGCGGGCTCAGTGTCTAAACTTTCTGAAAATACATCGAGTAAACCAGAAAACCATTTGTCAGATCGTGAACGAAGGCTGGTGAAAGTCGTGCTATTTCTGGCAGTAATTTTGACCGTGTGTAACATTCCAAGATTTCTGACCACAGCCGTGCATCACATTCTTCCAGGTATGGATCTTGGGGCGTATAAGAACCTCGACACTTTGCTGTGGGAGGTTTCATATATTTTCGGCACAATTTGCTGCACCAGCAATATTGTGGTCTATATACAGCTAAACTCCAGCTATAGAAAAATGTTTAAAAAGATATTTATGTAGATTATTCGTTTTATGGCAGTCATTATAACTATGATACGATCATCCTCCAGTTTCATCCACCGAATCGATTTTAGTAAGAGGTGATTTTTCTGTCCTTAAGCCAAAATAATAAAGTAAGCAATATATGTTAAGCTTTAATTATGATAAGACATTATATAAATTGAAACTTATCGGACTGTGCCTTCATTAGTACAATAAAAGAATCATTAATATGAGTTTCTAATATGAGCCCTAAGTGTGAGTCTTATAAAGTTTTTTACTTGAATGCATGTTTGTCAAGTATCATTTATGTATGTGAAGTTCACACATTCTTGCCGCCATAGTTTTAGCAGGATATTTATATTATATATAAAAAAATATGATTTAGAACTAAAATAGTTAGTTATTCTCAAAGGTAAACAGATGCATTGGTTTCCAACTATAAAAAAAAAATGGAGGTTTCAGTAAATCAAGTAAATTATTACATTACTTTAAAAAAAAAAAAAAGGATTTCTCATTTTATTTAACCTTTTATATATATATGTTTGTAAATAAACATGGCATTGTGATTAATTTTGTTTTTCCATGGTTTTTGTGTAGTGTGTAATTTTAGAAGTGATTCGCTACCAGAAATTATAGGATTGGTAATTAAATATGTTTATATTATTGACCAAAAAAAATTGGTATTTTCGACTGAAGAACAAATGTCGACTGACATAAACAAATCGTGGGTATTTAAAGGCTTGATCAAACAGCGGATTCCTTGTTTGAAATGTCAATGGACATTGACATTGACGAACCTGAAGACACACTGAAGAGACAATTATTCATTGAAATAAAAAAAAAAACACAGGTCAACTGATAGAGACATTGATACATTAGTCAAAATGAGAATGGTTGTTAAATAAGAACATATCTAGAGATTGGGTATCGTAGTCTAAGGTCTTTTGTTTCCGTCCAGTGTGGAGTATGAGCGGTTGTTGTCGTCATCAATGTATTTTTGGACACATTTCCGGCCAGAAATTAAGCGACCAAACACTAGACACGTTGTCATTTTTATTATTTTCATTTTTTTAACATTTGACTAAAGATTAAAATAACACAACTTATTTTAATTATTATTATATGTTGTCTTATATAGCGCGGTACCACAGCCTAGGGCTAGGCTCACAGCGCTGTACATAAAAATATTAGCGAAAGAAACATAATCGTGACAATAAAATAAAATATATGTTTGTAATAAAGAACAGATGTATATAGACAAAACAAAGACAAATGCATATTCACCCCACCCACACCAGAACGTTTACATGTGAAGCCATTGACGTCGGCCAGCAGCATCGTTTATCGGTCAGATTTGGGAAATCAGTCGGGGTAATAGAGTTAAAAAGGGATGTGTTTTGAGTGCAGTTTTGAAGGCATGTGTGGTTGGTATATTGCGGATGTGTAGTGGCAGAGAATTCCTTTGTTTTGGGGCGCAGAAAGAGAACTATCGTTCACCATATGTTTTAGTACGTGTCTTAGCAACGGACACAATACGCTTGTCTGAGGAGGAGCAATGCTGTCGAAGGGGTGAATAGACAGAAAGAAGTTCGGTTAGATAGGAAGGGCAGGAATCTCGGAAGAAGGTATGACATAGAACACACAGTTTGTAATTAATGCGTGCATTTATTAGAAGCAAATGAAGTGAGTGGAGTAGTGGAGTGACATGATAATGTTTGTTTTGCCTTTAGAACTAGCCTAGCAGCTGAATTTTGAACCTTTTGTAGTTTTTCTATGAAGTGTTTTGGTGAACCTGACAGAAGAGAGTTGCAATAGTCAAAACGAGAGAGAACAAGAGCACATACTAGTGTTTTTGTTGCGCTAACTGTGAGGTATTGGCGGATGGAGCTGATTCGACGGATAGCGGTGTATGCAGAACGACAAATGTGAGAGATATATTTATCAAGAGACATGTTGTTAGAAAGAATATAACCAAGATTCCTAGCAGAGGGTGTAAACTGTATTTCGGCGTTACCTACTTGAAATGAGTTGTGGGAATATGAGGTAGAGGGTGATTGTAAATTAGGAGTGCTTCCGTTTTGTCATCATTAAGCTTTAACTTGTTTAGTGAAATCCAACACTTGGCATCACCAATGCACTCCCGCAAAGTCTGGACAGCGGAATCCAAAAGAGAGGGATGTTTATGCTTGTATAGCTGCGTGTCATCTACGAATGACTGGCTCTCAACAGCATGCCTCCCAATCAAGAGGAGCAGTGGCCTGGTATACAATCTGAATAGAACCAGGCCAAAAAATGACCCCTGTGGCACTCCGTACACCAAATCAGCACAGCCGGAGAGACAGTCATCGATAGAGACCGCCTGGGTTATATCGTAGAGGAACGACCTAAACCAAGATAAAACAGAACCAGAAATGCCAAAATAATTTTCAAGGGTTTTATAAAGGGTTCCATGGTCAACAGTGTGATAGGCCGGACTGAGATATAAGGGGATCAGGATGGAGACATTACCACTGTCCAATGCGAACAAGAGGTCATTGGTGACTCTCAAGAGAGCTGTCTCTGTGCTGTGGAAAGGTCTATAGACTGATTAATATCTGATCAATAAATATTTATAAATTAAAAAGTTAAGAATACTATAATTGATGGTTTGATTAATGTCTGACAATAGACATTTGTGTTATTGTTAAAAGCTTATTAAAAATCAAAAGGAATTTTTTTTTCTGAATCTTTTTATTTCATTGATAATTAGTCATCTCGAATCTCGACTAGAAATTCTCTTAACATTGAAAATATCGAAATTATCGGAAATCCGACATTCGTAAATTTCAATATCGGAATATAGGTTTGGTAAGCCGGTATTGCGACCCCTAATGAGCACGTCTTGGTGGAAACAATTATTCAGAAGTTTTAGATTGTTGTTACTCATAGTCGTACAAAGCAGCCATGCTTGCTACTCGCTTAATTTTATCTAAGTTATATTTAATAAGTAAGTTGATATCAAACGAGATCTGAAATCACAGTGTTTAAGACAATATCTAACATAATATTTCAAACACATAATTTCAAAAAAACCGGAGCCAAAATTCAAAATCGTACCCCGTAATTAGATTGAAAGAAATGTCGATGGAAAATTGATCGACGGAAATTTGATAAAACGGAAATTTGGCCGAATATTTTTGTTCAGTACACCCGTTACAATTTTGTTTCAAAATTATTTTTAAACGCATTATTTAGTTTCAATATTTAGTATAGCGCCTTCAAAAAGAAATTTGACGAGCATTTTAACTTGTGAACAAAACAAAAGATTCGACAAGGTTTCCGTTCGATCAAATTTCTGTCGACGAAATTTCTTTCGATCAAATTTCTGGTAACTATTCAAAATTGATTGTGGTATATCGAACAGCAATTCTCAACAGGACCATACAGGTCAATAAGGGGCGAGTTGCACTCACCTTTATGCTTTAAAACCCCAGGGAACCATACACATAAAGTATATGTATATAAATATTGATATATATATGTGTTTATTTATTTACATATATATATATATACCCTGGAGTTGACTAGATTTGAGTCGTTACCATTGGATGCTAGATCGTTGAAGAGAAGGAAAATGAAATTACAACCCACTGCCGTCTTGAGGTTACAAGTCTAATCATTGTTTATGGCCAAAAGAGACAAAACGAAAAATGCCAACTTACAGTGATAACCACACATCCTGCCTTTGGGATAGATAAAATGAAATACACTTAGATGTGCATGTGTGCCGATAGGTTAGTAGCGTAGAAAGGGGCGGTCGGGGTTGTCGGGGTGGTGGGGCTCCGGTTGGTAAACGTTTTCTTTTTTCAATTCCTTTTTTTTTTCCTTTGGAATGCAAATATTTTAACAACTGCTTTTGAATCAGGGATTTTTAATCATAGCTACGCCACCGTGTCGTGTTACTGTTGAACAAATTATAAATGAAAAGTTAAATGAAATGAATTAAACAAAATCTTTGTTTAGCCAAATACTTTTCTTTTACATTTAGAAGAGATTTAAAGAAAAAAAAATTATAAGAGATTTGAAATAGACTTAAAAGATATTTAAATGTTTTTAAAAGAAATTCAAAATATATTTAGAAGATATTTGAACAAGTTTTAAAAGATTATTTTAATATATTTAAAGAAGATTTAAGTTTGTTTGAAAAGAGATTTAAAAGGGATATGTCGAAAAGTTTCCAAATATTTAACTTACATACATTGCATTGAAAATATAAATACATGGGCGAGGTGAAAAACATTGGAATGTGATTTATTTTTTGTTTAAGGACTTTATTTATCGACATATATAACATCACTGACAGCGATAACAACACTAGCCACCACAACATAATTCATTCCAATCACTACTTCGATGAAATACGTATTTGTTTAATGTGATCCATTTATAACAACAATATTTAAGTACAAGAGTGGAGAACTTATAAATCACATGAGAAGTATTTTTCTATTAATCCATAATATTAAATACAAAGCTAGCACAAAATAAATAAATTTAATTTTATTTATTTAAAAACAAAACAAAAATAATATTACAAATAAATATATTGAACAATTATAACTATGCACAAAGACCGTAATTTAAAAAAAAATAACTCTAAATTATAATCACGTATATAAAACTGATCTTAAGGCATTTTTAACCTAATGGTAATTAGTTTATATATATTTGTGTGTATATATATATGCATGTATATAATGTATTCTGTTCCAAAGTATATTTAAAAAATAAATAAATAAATATACTTTACAACAGGAGAGTGCGTTACAATATAACGTCAGTAGTAAACACGGTCTAATATGCAAAGTTATTATTGCCTTTTTTAAGTAAAATTTCTTTTTGAACAAATTATTTAGTTTTACTATATAGTATAGTGCGTTCAAAAAAAAGTTGACGAACATTTTAACGCGTGAACAGAAAAAAAGATTCCACCAATTTTTTCATTCGATCAAATTTCCGTCGACGAACTTTCTTTCGATCAAACTTTCGGTAACCTTTTGCTCCCGGAGATACTATTCATTGTAAATCGCCTCCCCTTCTTTTTTTAACTCTAGAACCCTTTATTTTCATCAATAAAATAAGATACATGCACATGTTTGCGTCCCTAACTAGTCTGACGCCCTGGGACATCTCTCCTGCACCCCACTTAGCTATACATCTGATAAAATGCAATTGCAATGTTCAAATTATGTGACATATACACGATATGAGTAGTGAATTAGGCTATAGCACCATAGCATGAATCTGAATGGCCGTGTTTAATTTACTAGAACAAACAAAAAGACATAAAAAACGTGTATAATGTTACAGCACTTATGAACACATATGTCTTAGTATTTTTCTTTGGAGACAGCATTACTATGGGCAACACTTGATGCGTTTACTGTGTGTCCTTTTTTATGTTTCCGACCTAGGATTGAAAAAAAAATATAAAAACAAATAAAGATACGATTTTAGTAATCAAATAACAATTATGACTCTAAATATTATACTATGAAATAGTTTTAAGGAACAAAATAAATAAAACTACTTTAATACTTAGAAAATATACTGATATATATTTTTTACTTGAAAATATATTACATTTATTTTAATGTAACTTATGTGATTTTTAAAAATATTTTTTTTATTGTTTATTGTTTAGTTTAATTACATTGAACATTTATGAACAATTAAATGATGTGAGCATGGTAAAAGTGTAAATTATATATATGTTTATATACTATTTTAAATGAAATGTGGAGCATATTTCTCACCTCTTATGACGAGAACGGTGATAACGTTAATTAAAACAAGAACAGTAACTCCTCCACACACACCCCCAACAATCGCTCCAACGTTAACGTTGTCCTCCACTGCAATGTAATTGCGGGCAAATCGCATTCAATAAACGTCTTCTTAACCACATAATGATATGATATGAATGTTTTTTATACTATATGTCTTTCATATGATTTAGTTTGTTGTTTTTATTTCTTTTTTTTTTTTTTTTTTTTTTTTTTCCAAAATCCCTGTTTGCACAGACAATTATTAATTATATATTTTGTGATGAAAAAAACTTAAATAACAAAATAAAATCATCTCATTTAAAAGATTGAATTATACTGCGTTCTTAAATTTAAAAACTAATATCTCTCTGTATGGATTATTTTGTCTACATGCATGTTTAATTTAAAATGCACAATTAAATGGTTTACAGTAAAAATAACATTATTCAACAATGCAGGATAATATATTTAAAAAAAAAAAAAAATTACTGTGAGTCTTAAAACATATGTCACTACCTTTCTTCAAATTGAATAGGTATTTCTCACCATTCCCATATTCGTTTTCAAAGACAAGAGTGTAGTTTGTAAAATAGTTTTCTTGTACGTCTGTAAGACTCAACACGATGTTTCTGTAAAAACCTTCCCCCCAATAATACTTGGCCGTGTAGCCACTTCTTAAAGTTTCAGAGTGATCACCACTGTCGCAGCAAGGTGTAGTGGGTAGGTGGAGGGTATCCATAGACGGGAATCGTTATATCCAGAGTGCCCCCAACGTGGATATCGAACGATTTTGTGGATAATGCACCGTCTCGTATTTGTTGTGGACCTATGGATAAATATATAATGTTTTATTATTTAAGGTACACTTTTACATAATAAATAAAACAGTATAATTACTCTAACAGATATGTGATACATACATTATTCTCAACAGTCATTATTCGTTGTGCTATAACCCTTTATATTTTGATATGAAGTCATAAATGTACTGTTATGAACTAAAATCGATTGTGTTTGCTCATAAAGTGTCTAAATAAGGAATGGACTTTAAGCGTAATGATAATAAAAACACTATAATGTCAATAAAAGCATCCTATCACGGCACTAGTGCAGTGTTGAGCGAGTTTAAGAACGCTCAACGTGCTATTGTAACGTTAGTTTAGTTGTGGTCATTCCAAGACTGAGATGCCCAGCAGAGTTTACACGGCTCAGAATGTGATCTTTGAGTGATGAGGCATAACACGTGTTAGATAACTATACATATTCATTTATTAGAGGAAACAGTAGGTAGCATCAATTCATATAAAAATTACATGAGTAAAGCGATGTATGAGAAAACCTGAAAAAAAAGGATCTCAACAAAACAACGAACTTGTCGGCAATATGTCTTCGTCGGCAAACAAACAACAGAAATAACAAAATTAAATTTATTACATCACTTAGCTAAAAATTAGTAGCTGAGAGAGCAGCAAACCAATTGTAGAATTAGTACAATGTGTTTCTAACATGATTGAAATCTCTCGCCCTTATTTCCAATTAATTCGTAAACACCCCTAGGATATTTGATATGCATAAAATCTTTATAAATTTCTCAAAGAAATATTAAATAATGTGTACCATGTAATAATGTGTAACAAACGATGTTTTATTCATACGCTATAAAATCACTTTTTTTCCAAAGGGTTCCTTCCCCTTTCATATCAATCATCAAACTGGGTCATTACTATTGCTACTTGCCGAAATGCTACTAATTTTTATCCTCTCTAATATCCTGGTTACAGCAAACAGCCAAGCCTTGCCGGCATAATATGGTCAGAGCCCAAAAGGATTTACTCATGTGTTTCGGCCTCTTCACTGCCCTGATATCATGTGATATTCAGGCACAATCACATTAGGCGATATGTTTACTAAGTGTTTGAGAGTCCATCATCTTTTTATTAACAAATAAGTTGTGTTATAAAGCCTTTCAAAAGGAAGATTGACCCATCTACTCTAAATAATGTCGATATTTAAATATGTATATATATATATATATATATATATAAATATATATCACAAAATCAGTTATTGCTGCCCTTGTAGGGCCAAGACTTATGTCAAGCCCTACACACAAAAAAAACAACAATAAAAAAAGTACAAACAACCTCAGTAAAGCACCATCAAAAATTCATACTCGTGGAAGATCGGCTCAACTACCTCCTTGCTACTCCCATTTACAAATTACATAGTATAATCTAGTATCTACTTACATTTCACCATGATATAAAGTTGTGCCTCCAAGTCTGTATAGGAATTATACTGTTTATCAATGCATGTATATCTACTAGCATCTAAGCATGACTATATTTGCAATGTGAAATACGGGCAGCGTGTTGCCATTCTTACATATTTATAAATACCGAACTCGACTGTGGGTACAGGTAGGCCGGACGTGATGCATGCCAAGGTGAGAAGGTCACCCACATCTACAACCAATGAACTTTCATTTCCGTTGGCTGTGAAACTCACTATTTGTGGATCACCTTACCAAAAAAACAAAAAAACAAAATTGAAAGAAAAAGATTAAAATAATAGTACTAATAATAATACAATAAAATTAACACATATATTTATTGATATGTAAAAATGAGTATGCCATACAAAATAAGATAGGATTCTTTCATTGATGATGAAAAACATATATTTATTTTTTTTTTTTTTTACTTTGTACTTATTCAATATCAGAATAAAAATTAATAAATATTCTAACCAAGAAAATAGTGTTACATTTAGAAACATTTAAACACTAGACGTTTGAGTTTTTCTCTAGTGTAAAAATCAGCAATCAAATGCCATAAACTTAACTCACTTAAGGACAAGAATTACTTATGTACTCATCATATAGATTTTTGTCAGATGACGAAGGACTCTAGCAAATCCAAGATACTAAGAAAACAAAATGGATTGTTATTCCTTTTGCCCCTAACTTTAAGGGAAAGACTTCGCCCATTTAAAGATGATCTTTTGTGTATGTAATAAGAGGCAGGGGTGTATCATCCTTTTATTTAATTTTTTGGTGTTAGTTTTTCATGACAATAATTTTTTGAAATAGTTCTTAAAGAGACGGTTAATAAGAGATCACGGAGAAAAGTTAAAATGTAATCAGTTACAATCATCATTAGGAGGGGTACAATTATTCCAGTAGAATGTATTGCATTTTAGTTCTTATTCCATTTTTGTTGTGTTTTTTTATAAAAAAAAAAGAATTACGAATTTTCCATAATTATTTTTTAAATATACCCATTGTACCGATAAATTTAATTGTTCTAAAAATATAAATACATAATATATATATATATTATATATATATATATATATATATATATATATATATATTGCATGTCAGGCACTTACGAGAAATTACAGGTGAAATGGTAATGCCAGGTAAATTGTCCATCAGACTAGACACTGGCCGACAAGTAAAGCTCTTTGTCTCAACTTGATATGGAAATAAAATGTGCATTGGCTACCTCATTATTTACACAAATAAACATGTAAAATGCCCTTACTCCTTTACATAAATGTATATATGTATATATACATTTATATTTTGTAGAACCCCGTCCTGGGTATATTTTTGTGAATGAAAAATAACTACAGGTACGAAGATGAAAACATATCGTAGGGTGTCAAATTGCAAAGGGACGATGCTGGCACGACCATGCGGTTAACAGCATTAATAAATCAAGGTATTGGAATAGTTTTGAGGCAGAGCTGAAAACCAAACGAGTGAATGTAAAAACTCAGGCAGATAAATAAAGATGAAACAATTTAACCATATATTACTTGCTTTTTTTTTTCATATTTGAGCATTACGAGTGACAGTTTTCTAAGCAAGACTAAGTGTTATCCACTCAAACGAGATAGATGGCAGAAGCAGAACTTATCAAAAAGGTATCTACAATATATATATTTAATTTATATATATACTTGTTTAGTTTTCAGTTGTGATAAACGTATTTTTTATCATGTTTTAAACAAACTACACTGTTTTTTTTAGTTTTATTTTATTTGATAATGACATGCACTGTTATAACTGTTTACAAATTGTGTTACCTTTATTTTCGTGGTAATAAGACAAAACATTGGCACCAGTCTCGCCTACGCACAATGTACCATTATTTAACACACATGAACACTGGAAACTCCCTGGCGGGTTCCCTTGAGATGTTAGAGAGCACATGCAGTATTGTTTTCCATCGTATGTGTTTCTATAATCAATGAGATTAGTCTCGCAATAATTGTCAATGGCTGTCGATGTCAAATCTATCGGATAAAAATAAAGAAACATTTATGTTAATTATAGTAACAACTAATAATACAATTGTATACGATTTCTAATTATCATATATTAAAATATGCTTATTTTGTAGCATCGAAAGCATTTCACATTTTTAAAAAATTAATTATTCTTAATTTCAATACATTAGAAAAACAAAGAGTAATTATACGTTAAGTAATAGTTAACTTTATGTTTAACTTAATTTATTTGAATTTCCAAGATTCATAGAATGCCGTTTAATTTCGTAGATATTTAACAATTAATATTTTCTTACAAAAGAATTATGGTGATGTGAAGTCATTTGAAAGCAATGTTGTGTTCCCGTTTGATTCATTCATTAGTAAAGTTATACGAAACTGGTGGTATCCTAATCCTAGTGTCTTGGGATGCAATGATAGAATGCATTCTGTAACTCCAAGAGAGCCAGTGTAGAATTCGTGTATGTTGATTGAAGCGTTCCTTTGAACAATCATGCCCTATAGGAAGAAACATGTAGATTGTATCATAGTTATTTTCTAATATATTTCAGGTGGATACATACACATTAAAAGTGCCATAAAGTCTTTATGTAGCCTGCCCCCCTTTAAATGTGTTGATCATAAAAGGACAAGAACCAATCAAACCACAACATGTAATGATTACCGCTGTACTTTTGTCATCAAAGTACATGAACCTCTCAAACCATTTGATGAATGCCACTGTACTTTTGTCATCAAAGTACATGAACCTCTCAAACCATTTGATGAATACCACTGTACTTTTGTCATCAAAGTACATGGACCTCTCAAACCATTTGATGAATACCACAGTACTTTTGTCATCAAAGTACATGAACCTCTCAAACCATTTGATGAATACCACTGTACTTTTGTCATCAAAGTACATTAACCTCTCAAACCATTTGATGAATACCACTGTACTTTTGTCATCAAAGTACATGAACCTCTCAAACCATTTGATGAATACCACTGTACTTTTGTCATCAAAGTACATGAACCTCTCAAACCATTTGATGAATACCACTGTACTTTTGTCATCAAAGTACATGGACCTCTCAAACCATTTGATGAATACCACTGTACTTTTGTCATCAAAGTACATGGACCTAACAAACGATTTGATGAATACCACTGTACTTTTGTCATCAAAGTACATGGACCTCTCAAACCATTTGATGAATACCACTGTACTTTTGTCATCAAAGTACATGGACCTCTCAAACCATTTGATGAATACCACTGTACTTTTGTCATCAAAGTACATGGACCTCTCAAACCATTTGATGAATACCACTGTACTTTTGTCATCAAAGTACATGGACCTCTCAAACCATTTGATGAATACCACTGTACTTTTGTCATCAAAGTACATGGACCTCTCAAACCATTTGATGAATACCACTGTACTTTTGTCATCAAAGTACATGGACCTCTCAAACCATTTGATGAATACCACTGTACTTTTGTCATCCAATTACATGGACCTCTCAAACCATTTGATGAATACCACTGTACTTTTGTCATCAAAGTACATGGACCTCTCAAACCATTTGATGAATACCACTGTACTTTTGTCATCGAAGTACATGAACCTCTCAAACAATTTGATGAATACCACTGTACTTTTGTCATCAAAGTACATGAACCTCTCAAACCATTTGATGAATACCACAGTACTTTTGTCATCAAAGTACATGGACCTCTCAAACCATTTGATGAATACCACTGTACTTTTGTCATCAAATTACATGGACCTCTCAAACCATTTGATGAATACTACTGTACTTTTGTCATCAAAGTACATGGACCTCTCAAACCATTTGATGAATACCACTGTACTTTTGTCATCAAAGTACATGGACCTCTCAAACCATTTGATGAATACCACTGTACTTTTGTCATCAAAGTACACGGACCTCTCAAACCATTTGATGAATACTACTGTACTTTTGTCATCAAAGTACATGCACCTCTCAAACCATTTGATGAATACCACTGTACTTTTGTCATCAAAGTACATGGACCTCTCAAACCATTTGATGAATACCACTGTACTTATGTCATCAAAGTACATGAACCTCTCAAACCATTTGATGAATACCACTATACTTTTGTCATCAAAGTACAGGAACCTCTCAAACCATTTGATGACTACCACTGTACTTTTGTTATCAAAGGTGAAGAACCAATCAATCGTCACCATTTGATGATTCCATATAAATTGTGTTGACTTATTTTGTTTAAACTTGATACTATTCTCTATCGTATCATATTTCGTTGACAATTATTAAACACTGTGGACATTATCAATGCCAGCCTTAGCAAGTTTAATGGCCCAATCAATTTTATATGTTGGTATCCAAACATCCTATAATTTGTCATTTTGACATTAACTATTAATATGAATACCAAACAAATGGCGATTGTTATCATAGACAAAAATGCAAACTTCTAAATAATTCTGGTAATATAAGACCAGAGGAATAATTCAAGAGCCAAACACACTCATTTTTAATTTTTTTTTTTAATTAAATAACAAATTGTAAGAGTGATCTCACTCGTAACATTGTTTAATTTCTTTATGGTGCAATACAGTATACATGTTTTGCTAAGAGATCAACTAAAGAGGACATCCATAAGTTAAAAGAAAATTAATATTTTGGAATACACAAAGTGGGCTTTCAGCAAGATATAATAAAAACCAATTCCAGCTTCCACAGTAGCAAAGCTCATTTGCAACACCAAGCCTTCGTCCACATTGGTCCGTTTTTGTACAAAACACTTGCTCCTCTTCCAATTTGCGGATATCTTTTATGAACGAGCCCTTCGACTTTTAGTGTGCAGTTGCTTTATTTACTAAGTATTGAACTTTAAAAAAAAAAATTCTTCATAACTAGCACACTATTGTGGTGTCATAACTAGTACGATATTGTGTTATCATAATTATAATGCTATTGTGGTTTCATTACTAGTACGCTAATGTGGTAGCATAGCTAGTACGTCATTCATGCATCATAACTATTTCACTATTGGTGTATTATACATAATATACAATTAATTAAGCAATATTTCCTGGCCTTTGTGTGATCAAAAACATCTATGCTATTTCCATAATGTAGTCGACAGGTAACATCATTTTAAATACACAGCATAACCTAAGATGTGAGCATGGCCTGAGTAATGCATGCTGTTAAATACGTTTTAAGCAATTTTAATTATAACATGATTCGTCTCCAGTTGTAATATTACTAGTTACTGTACATGGAAAATATCCAGACATTGATTTGAGTCTAAAGTGAAAATGTAGAAATTTTTTTTTTTTCATTTTTAAAGATTTTTTTTACATGGACGCATATTATCTACAAACGAAAATATGTCTTTACCACAATAATTCAGATATTCCGATTTGTTTTCAAATTTAGTGAATCTGTACATTTTCTTTCAAACATTTCTTACGTCTCGCTTGTAACCATTAAAATAGCTGTTGCTATATCGTATCATTAGCTCAAATCGTGAAAGTCAATGATTAGACAGCATTATCAGCGTTGACGTTTTAAAATTACAACGCGAAAACAGTTTTTAAAAAAAGCATGATTATATTAGACTTATAATAAATCTGCCTTTTGGCGTGACGAGTTTTAATTTTGTTGTTGGTGTATAAAATGTTTCAACACAATTGTTCTCTGCAAGTTTCTTTGCTGTAATATGTAAGCCATAAAAATCTGGGCTCCTAATGTATTCCAAAAGTGTGTTTTTTTTAAAACTTAGTCTAAAAACAGATATATACGTATTAAAAGCAAATTAACGTGAAATAGATTTGCCAATGCCTTAAGATTGCACTCTTTGTAATATCCTCATGGGTTTATCATGAGTTTCTAACTTTCGGTATAAGAATGGCGGAACACATGTCACGTATTTACATTAGTTTTGATTTGGTACTGGCAGCCAACATCTCTTGTTTCTATACTATGACGACACGAGACGCTGACTGCCTTGTCTGATACTTCTTTGTAGATGCACCCGGGGACATAGTCAGTGGCTGATATTTAGAGAGAAGTTAATCAATTGAAAAAAAAACAAGTGATTTTTTCCATATGTGCATGATGTTTGTTTGTTGTATGAACTAATACTAGTGAACATAATTTATTTTATGCAAAACATTTACAATTTTTTATTATGTAAATTCAAGAAGAAATTTACTAATTTATCTTCCCATAAAAAAGTTCCTTTTTATTTACTACCCGTTATATTAGATGAACATTTAAACAATAATAAACAATTTGAAAAAACAGAAAAGATCAAATTAGTTTTTGACTGTATCTTTCGAATTTGTAACAAGTAAAATGCATAATTTAATTTTTTTCTACAATGTGTCTAGACATACAAATATCTTTTAGGAAAGAAAAATAAGTAATATCACTTTAAATGAATAAATCAAATATAATCTTACAATACAAAATGAGACACATAATTTTCTTTTAGCAATAAAAACATCGTTTTATTTAATTTACGAAAGAGAAAGAGACACAATTAATTGTAAGACACTTACTCAGTTTCAAAGGAGTCGTCAAGCCACTTTGATAATTGTTTACCGTTCCATTTGTATCATTTGTTACCATGGTTACTCGAAATTCGTGGTATCCCTGTGCTAGATAGGTTAAATTTACTTTCAGCTTGCATTCATGGACGAGCGTCGACTCACCTAAGAAGTCGGCAAACTTTATTTCAAGCGGTTTTACCTTTTCAACTCCCCGAGATGTTCCCTAAATTAAGGCACAACGTCAATAAATATACTATTGTGGAAGGAAATAAAAAAAATGAAGATAATTTAAAACACAAAACAAATCAGCCGACAACATTACGAAACAACGAGGAATGAGATTATCGTATGAAGCCATCAAAGTGTCGCCTGTTTGTTATGGCCTATTTATATATCTCTATCTATCCCGGCTTCTGGATATAATGATAATGAGGTTATTTCTGTTTTAATTGGTTAGAGTTGACACTATGGAATCTCCATATTTCACACAATCCCTTGCTTAGATAGAGCTAATGCCACCAGGTTCGAGCAAATATTTAATCGTCACATCTCTCCACGAATAGGCCTACAACATTGCCGATGGCCGAACATGCAATTCCTAAATATAATGGAAAAAAGTTGCTGTCAGGCTTAGATCACAACATGCGCCTCCTCCTAAGATAGTTGCTACAATAAATTTCTCGTTCCGAACCCCCACTTCCCTCACCTTTTGAGAATCATCATTGCCAGTTCGCTGCACACAATTGTTTAAAATGTGGGCATGCATGCTATTTACTTACATTCGTAAGGATCTCAAAATCGCACCTCACAAGATTACTTATCCTAGCTGATCGACATATCACAACAACTTCACGTTTGATGACCTCTGGGTAGTTGCAGACAGGAACGAACCCCGTAGAAACTTCAAAAGATTTAGGTTTAAAAATAAAATCATTGACACCTTTTTTGGTTTTGTCTATATATTAAGTTACTGCACAGTTTTAAAAAGAAATATTGTTGTTGAAAGTATATTCATAGTTCTCAAGTATCAGAAAAATAAGAATTTAAAATAATATATATATATATATATATATACATACATTTATATATAAAGTTTAACAACAAACAATTGCAAAAACGTACGATTTAAAGTTGACGGAAATGACGCCAGTGCTGACCACAGCTCGAGCAGGATCACTAGTGTTGACCGCTGCACTGATTTGGAACTGGTGAGACTTGTGACCAAGCAGTGCCAGGGATATTACAAACAAGCAAGTGGTAGAGTTATTGGTAACGGTAGAGTAATCCAACCTCGATTCAAGATTGTGCATTGTCTCACGGCTGTTTGAAGTCAGATATCTGATCAACAACGACGAATTACTTTGAACAGTCTCATTCTGAAAGTAAAGATAACGTGAGATGTTTTTGAATTTTTAAAAAAACAACAAAGATACAAGTTAATTTGTTGTTTTTGTTTTCAATGTAAAAACATAAAATTTAAAAAAAAAAATGATTATTATTTGCTAGGCATTATTTAAAAGAAAAATATATTAACTTTTATAATAAATTTATTAACATGTATGTATATATTTGCTAAAATATGTATATATGTAACGTTTGTATAGTTTATTTATACTCGCATCTATATGAAGGGTGCACTCTGCTGCTGGAAATAGTATGTCTGTTTTTTGCAAAATCATGAACATATAATCAGGGCTGACGTAAAACTCGTCCCAGTTCAATTTTGAGATATCAGCTGCAGATTTCAACCAAAGATATCATCATTAGCAAATAAGTTTGGAAATATGGGATTACCGTCCACTGGATGATTTTATTTGATTGTTAATAAATCTGTGGGGTCAGAAACTGGGGATGTGATCGTTTTATTTTTCATCAGGCAGCACACAATATACATTAGAACGGATGAGTGCATTTGATCAATAATTAACACTCTTCGGTAAAGAAACATCAAGGAAATAGGATAGGTTGTGCACACTTTTTATGTGATGAAGAAGTTTTTCGTTTTAATTTTAAAAATAGCACGTATTTTGCCAATGTCGGAAATTACAGTACAAGGCGTTGCCACAATGTGGGCTCATTTACAAAAGGAACACCAGCCTAGGAATTAAAATGCAGTTGGAAAATGTAAAAACAAATAAAAATATGTGAACTATTTATTCTACAATTTTCTTTTTTTCAATTTCAAGGGCAAGGAAAATGGAGTGGGTGTATATTTTTTTAAATTAGTTTTTATGTTCTTGAGTGAAGTCGTATCCGTCATAACAATATTTCAAAAATACAAACAAACATCACAGCACATATTATTGGTATATGGATGATTTAATAAAAATGGTAATTATACATATTAATATTAAGATTATATTTATTCGTTTTAGCTTTTAAAATTGAGGAAAAATTGGTGTCTAGTCTCGGGGTACATTTTAATATCATTATCTCGAAGCCTTATTATTTTAATGATAAGAAATTAGGCAATATATATATATATATATATATATATATATATATATATTAAATAAATAATTATATTCTTTAAACGGGTGTTCAAGACATATTTTTTAAACACAGTCCCGATGCAGGAACCCATAATAATTAAAGTCTGCATTAAAGTAAATCCAATGCAAAGAAAGCTGTTGGACATACCATCTTCTCGATACTCGCATTGTGATTTTCCATGAAATGTTTCCAAATGTAAAACTATTAATTATATAACCATAACTGTAATTTGACTGCATTTTTTGGATATTTAAACATTAGCCGTTTATTCAGATGAATTGTGGAGACAATATTTATTAAACAACAGCTAATGTTCTTACCATAGACTTCAAATGAGTCACACACGGTGATCGCTGAAGCTCTATAGTGACACTGTAACAGCCTGAAGGTGGCTAGCTTAGTCAGATTAGTGTACGACACCTTGCCGTATAGCGTGATCGTTTGAATCAAGAGACCGGCATCATCGGAGTCTGCAGATGCCCAGAGTAGAACATTGGCCAGGTTTGGTGTGATAGGGTGACACAAAGACGTCTCACAAATGTTTATGATGTACGTCTTATTTTCTTCGGGGCTGAATAAGCTCCAGGTGATGTTCGTGGCATTCATGGCGTGGACGTCACACGAGAAGTTAAACTGGGCGCGGTCCTTAATGATGCAAGGTTTTTGACACGCTGGAAACGAAAAAAAATGTTTTACTAATAATATTCGATCTATTCGTAGAACTATTGCTTTAGATTTTTCATTATATAACATTTAATTGGTACAATATTGTGAAATATCTATTATTAAATGTTTAAAGGAATATAAAAACCTACTGGCATGTAGTACATATTTAGCGTATTAGAAATACTCAAATAGAATAGCTAAGTACGATTATTAAAATACTAGTTATTTGAAATTGTGGAGTAGTGCTTCCTAAACTTTTAAGTTGGACCAGTACCCTCATTTTTAAAATGTATTTCCTTATCATTTTTTTTACTTTGTGCCCATGTTAATAAACACATAATACTTATGGAATCAGAACCAATTGGTTGACATTCTTGTTAATGAAAGTGTTGAACACAAAGTGCAAAAAATATATATTATGTTCAATTACTTGGTAATACTATAACATATTAATGCAAACACTATTTCTGAGTGGTATTTTAATTTAATTTTATTAAAAAACTTTCGAGGGAAATTAAGCACACATAAAACAGTTGGGCTTAACCGGCTGCAGATGTTTTTGTTTTTTTTTACACCGTATCCGGGTATTATGAGAAATTTGTTTTTAAAGTTGTTGTTTAAACGTTATATTCTAGAGGCCCTTGTGAAGTACTAGTGAATGACTTTCATTCGGATGTCGTGTTATATTCACAAGATTCAATATGAATTCCAGTGTCTATAGTCTCATAAAGCTCGCGGATCACTATATTTTGTAACATTGATCTAGATTCCATTCCATTTCTATATTTCTTTCAATTAATAGTTGTTTTTATTTTACTGTGGAAAAATTTAATAAGTTCATACATGTCTAGATTATCTTTCAAACAGCGTGTTAGTCGTTTACACAGTTGCTATTTGATAAGTCAATTCCAATATGTTTTCTGATGAATTCGTTCGGTTTTTTTTTTTTTTTTATTATTTATGAAATAATTAAATATACATACCTATCAAACTGATTCCATACAAGACCAAAGCCACGAATGTCATGTATTGAGCCATTTTTAGAAATCAGTTTTCTCAGATCTTAAAGATAGTACTGGTAGTAAAAAATAAATACTACACATGCATATATGCGTAGCCTATTAAAAAAAAAAAAGAATAACAAATAAACACAGTAATCAAATTGTATCGGATGGTATGTCTTCGCTTTGGTGTTGTTTTGTTGTGTGTTTTTCTTTATTTTGCTTCGTCTTGCTTACAAATGTAATAATTATTTACACACACAATTGTTTGTATACATATGTATATATATATACATATATATATATATATATATATATACATATATATTATATATATATTTATATATATTTAATAACATATGAACATTTAATTATATGATCATTTTATAATACTAATATAGAATTCCTAACTTTATTATCTCCAAAATATAGCTAATATCTTTAAACTATTTCTAAAATATTACACAAAAACACTGTAAGCACTTAATACGCTGGATACAAACCTACTATCTTGCAATTTCGTGTTTAGATTTCATGAAACATATTTAACGTGTTAGCACGGCAAATGGCTTATAGCTAACACACACATACAAAGTAAGGCCACAGTTTTTTCGTTGCCGTGTGCTCCCTTACAGTGGCTGGTCGATGCTATGTAACTGGCCGTCTCAGGTGACATGCCTGCAGGAAAGCGCATTGGCGATACCGGCGGAGGATGGTTTTGATGCCGTCGCTGCCAGGTGCACGACACAATCTCCCTCTCTTCGATTGTCCCACTGTAGCAGAGGCTACCAAACATTTTTTTTCTTCTTCTAGTTAATCCTCATTTTATTTATCAAATTTATTGTTGTATTATTTTGTTTTAGGGGATTGGATGGAAGGGAGGACTGGCTGATTTAGTAAATCATATTATATAATCGAAAAAAAACTAATTAAAATAATGCATAGTAATTTTAAAACATGGATGGTATTTTGAGAATGAAAATGTTTCCATAGTATTCATTTAGAGAATATTACGTAGCTCCGGAATTGAAGGTTACCGAGCACTTGACAAACCCGTGGATTTTTTTTGTCTTTTTTTTTTTTCCCCAAGAAAAGTAACAGAGGAACAGTTTTAAAAGAATCATAAACTAGACATTGTATGAGTTAGTTTGTGACGCACGAGTGGTCCTCTGGACTGCTCCCCTGCTACTTCTCCCTACGTCCATGCCCATACACTATAGTACACCTATTTAAAAATACGTCTGAGTGAGTGTGCCGCTATTTAAACGTTGCTCAATACATATTTTCTAAAGCTCTGATCTAAATATGTCTACCTTTTTAGCCTATATTGCGGAAAATAATTAGTATACATATAAAACTCTAAATGAGCTATACATACAAATATGTGTACCATGAATTATATTTGCACGTAAAACATTGCAACACTGGCCTTGAGTACATTATTTTTAAATTGGGAAATTCAGAAAACCACGCCTTACTTTTTGAATTCCCAATGTGTAATACAGTCTAGCGTAACAATGAATGTTCTTATCTAAGCTTATTTTTTTTTTTGTACTTTGTATTTGCAGTATCACAGCAAATAATTTATAAAGCAATAACTATTGTTGTACAAGTAGTAATATATTTATTTCCCATTTAATATGACCACAAGGCGATCTTTCTAAAAAATGTATTGATTATTAAATTAATCTGCTTCTAGGTTTTACGATATGCTTTTTTATTTTAAATTTTATATCAGAATTAAAAAAAATAATATTGTTATTGCTGCATGCTAAAGTAGTTGGTATTGTATCAGCCACAAATGTAGGATTGTGCAAAGCAGGTATTTGATCAGCCAGAAACGCAGGAATGCCCAACACTGGTAAGAACGTCTATTTAAATAAGTGTCTCATACACAGGGTTTGTATTAGAAAATATCTTCAGGTCAATAGCAGTATGATACGCATGATATACTTGACACCAAATAATATAATATATTTTATTACCCGCCTAAAAGCAACAGTGATTGATTTAATCCCAGAACTTTCGTCATTAACTCTGTGTACACGTTTGAGAATTGTATGCATCCTTAGTCCTCGTCATAAAAATATGATTTTAAAACCTTTAAATAGCGGCATAGGTAGAATTTTACATTTGATATATTTTGTATACAACGTATTAGTGTAGGACTACTTCCTGTACATTACTTTGGATCCACACAACATTACTTGGTTTACGTTTTGTAACAAAATGAAAGTAAAGTAAAACTTTTTTTTTCAGTCTTAGTTTATTTGAAAACTCTAGTCATAACTTTTCAGAGGCGTCGCGAAGGGGGATTGAAGGGGGACAGATGTCCCCGGGCGCCAGCTAGTTAGGGGCGCCAAAATGTGCTTTGATATTATTTAATTGATGAAAATAATAGGTTTGAGAGTTGAAAAAAGAAAAGAAAGCACTCTAAAATAAATCTTTTCACCGGGCGCAAAACACTCTAGCTACGCCTCTGTAACTCTTGCCTTATTTTTTTTTTTTTAGCATTATGTATTCGGGACATCAGCTCGTGAATCAAATTGTAGGATTTAAGCTCAATTATAAGGCTACAAAACAGACACAATGCACTTGTGCCAAATTGGCTGTTGGCTCAGATAAAAATAGAACATATTTTTCTTGATATTTCCAAACCTGTTTAAGAGGCTTGTGATAAGAGCCCGTAAGACAAGTGGAATATTTAGAATCGTCAAGGCAGAATGAACAATTAATCATTTTAAATTTTTAATAAATTGTGCCACCAATTTACTTTTGATCCTTGACATATTCCACATTGCTTTATTACCTATCAAATTGTATGTTGTTGTAGTCTCTTTCCAGATAAGTCACATTACATTCAACTGACATATCTCCAACATTCTTGAAGCGCCAAACAGGTCTGCATAATTTAATCTAAACGTGTATTAATTCCACTACTTACTTCACAATATTTATATTAAGTTTACAAAAAAAAAAAAAAAAACTTCATTTATATGTCCACAACCTATTTTAAATAATAAATAAATATAAATATATATATATTGTTTTTAATTTTTATTGCGTACACAACTTAAATTGCAACAGTATGCAAATATAAAATTCCATTTGAAGATTAAATGTAAGTATTTAGTTGAATAAGATTTTGATTGAGATAGAGGATTCAACTTAATATGTATACACAGTGTTTAAATTAATATTATCATAGACATGTTTCGATAAGAACTATTCTAAAAATGCAGGTGTCATGATTAAAATACAACTTCCATTGTTCAAGGGGTAAACCTAACACACATAAATGTTGGATAAAAAAAGATAATATTGATGACCTACGGCTATCTGCTGGAAAAAAAAAAACATTGACGCATATGCATATTTGTTATGTACCAATTTAAAAAAAAAAGATAATTAAAAAAAAATAATACAATAAAATAATAATTGTAATCACTAAAATTAAAAGTGTTTAATTGATACGTTAATATAACAATATATTGACGTATATAAATATATATATATATATATCATGTATATAAATATATATATGTAAATGTATATATATTTATTTATAGTGAGATATCTATGTGAGAGGTGCTGTAAATTCAAAGCCCAAATCCAGGTTATCAAAATTTTAAAACCTAAAGTGTAGATGCATGTTTTTTTTTTTTTTTTTTTTTTTTTTTTTAAATAATTGTTGTCGTCCGTGTTTTTTTGTTTTTTTTTTAACAATTGTTGTTGTCCGTGTTTTTTTTTTTTAATAATTGTTGTTGTCCGTGTTTTTTTTAAATAATTGTTGTTGTCCGTGTTTTTTTTGTTTTTTTTATTTTAATAATTGTTGTTGTCCGTTTTTTTTTTTAATAAGTGTTGTCCGTGTTTTTTTTTTTTTCTTTTGGTGCGAGTGTGGGGAGGGGGGGTGTCATCATTATTTCTTTACAATTGTTAAACATGTTCTCTTTTTAAAAATTATTTATTTTAACTTCTAATTTAGTTAAGTCTCAGATTAGCTTTTCCTTCTCTGGTTTACACATTTACGTATCTAGTATTAGTATTTTATTCAAATGTCTAAATTTGTACATGCAAACAAGCTATGGATATCACGTTTTTTTTTAGAAACATATCGTTTATAAAATAAAATAATTCATAAATATTACCATAAAAAAACAATGATAATGTAAGGATATTCGTTTCAAAGCTCTTTCTTAATATCTTTTATTTGTTTATTTTTTTCGATAGCAATTGGTGTGGAGAGGGCGAACTAATTTAAACAAACCACAAAAAATACTGCAGCGTGAACGTTATTTTCATATCCATTAATATTAAAATACAAGTGGTGGTATTATTTTAACATAAATTCAAGAGATATAGCATTATATCCAATAAACAAACTATGTCGTGGATTTGTCTTTTAAAAAGTCTCGTGCACGCAATACCTCTTTTGATGGAATTAAGTAAGGCAGTAGTTCGTTTTCTTATTATTTGGTTTGCTTAATGTATTGACGCAATGGATCGATATTAAACATTTGCTTTTAAATCAGTAGTACACGGGAAGTTGCACAAAGTACAGGACACGCATGGTTTGATGGTGGTTTTTAACTCTGTAAGACTTTTGATAGCACGAGTTATCGCTCATCGCTCAAAACAAAAATAAATTAAGAAGGCCTAAAGATGTCTAGTATTTCATTTCATAGTTATATAACAGGTTTACCAAAGAATAATGTGCAATTATATAGGACTTAGTTCAACATGTGAAGCATTTACATTAAATATATTTAAATTATTTGAAAAACAAGTTGATGTCATACACATTTATTTTTTTAAGTCTTAGCAATGCCTCAACAAGTATATATATATATATTTTATATATATATATATATATTCATCTTTAAAGGGACATTTAAAAAATATATTTACATATTCTGATATTTAAATAATTAACTACCTTTTTTCTTTACTCTTAAAGTCAAGTTCCAAATGTGTCCAAAATATGGAATATTTTTTTTTAAAACTAATAATTAAACTTCGTTAACATTCATTGTGTAAAGCGATTCCGAACACACAAAAAAAACTATTTACAATGCATCTTTACACACTACTGTGATTGTTGCATGTTTAAACTACATTCAACTACATATTTATTTCCAGAAAATCTTGCAAAATTTATTATGTAATATTTTATCAGAAATAAGTTAAGCGCTAACTTTTTTTTATTACATTTGACTGGACATGCATTTACAGGCACATTATCATTTTAATAAAATAAATAACAGAAACATTTTTAAAAATCAATAAAGCATCATAATATATATTATGGGAAATAACGTCAGCAAACCGTCGATCTGAAGCTCTTAATGCCCTCCCCAAAGTATCCCCCACCCAACCTCCACCCCAAATGTGTTTTTCTATATATGGTTTTTACCTCGTATATAGGACACGAAGTGGCTGGGACGAAACGGTAACCTAGGACAAGCCTCCTTAATGGCTGTGTGTATAGAACCATTGGCATGAGGTTGTCACTACCCAAAGTATGCCTCATATTGCCACTTGGAAACATATTAAACCTAATTTTGAGTCATGCCGACCAAAGCCCCAGGGGCTAAAGGGTTTATAATAAGAGTTAAAATTGAACATTATCATGTCTAACGTTAATAAACATAAAGAACATATAATTACGATTAACAAATATGTTGCGTAACGCTTTGGCAAATCATCCCTCTATACTGACAGAGGCTGACATAAGAAATTATTGTAATACTCTGAAATATGATTTTTATTTAAAGTGGGTTTCACTCTATAAAGTAGAGCTTCAAATATTTCTTATGAACGTCGGCTATCCGAAGTGTGTTCTTTCGTGACGATCGCGATTGTAATGAAAGATTACGCTTCGAACTTACGGACAAACACATTAGCTATGCGAGCTGAAAGAATATCATTTTAAAAAAAAAATAATTGAGGCCACGCAGCTAAAAAAAAAAAAAGATACTTTAAGCATTAAGTAAAATAAAAGTTAAATAAAATATTTTGGAAAATTGATGAGAAAATATATGTAAATATTAGTTCAACTTCATAATCTAAGATAACATAAAGCATATATAATTTGGAAATTAATTATATGTTCATTATAGATAAAACATTTGATTTTAAACACATTTTGTATTTTTATTTGATGCCTCAAAAATGTATTGTTAGTGTCGAGTCTCACTACTATAAATCATGACGGAAAGTGTCTGTAAAGTTTCACCTAATCGGACTCTTCCAACCTAGTTTATGTATTGAGATGACCTTTCATAATGCATCTTCAGTTTTATTGTATAAATTTAGGAACCTTTATTAATTTTAATTTAACAAAAAAAAAAACATTAAAACTTAAAGAAACAAATACAGCAAACATGACAGTCATAAGTGTTAATTTAAAATGTACATTTGAAAACAAACAATTTGGTAAAGCAATCATTAATTGCATTAAACGAGCACAAACTATGTTTACTGGTTTTTAAATGCACACCCATTTTCGCATTAAAATATTTCACTGGAATCAATTAATTTTCGTGTAATACATACTGATATTTTGTTTTAAATTAAAAAGCAATTTGTGTAATGCCATTTAACAATAATTATTCACATGACTTATTATTATTATTATTATTTATTTTTTTTGTTTGAAGAAAGCCTGTTATCGATATTCTCTATTTAAAAACATTATATTAAAGACATCGATTTAAGGTGTTTACCTTAAGTAATCAGTGTATTTATTTTGAAAAAAAAATTATTAAAAAATCTCTGTAAAAAATGCGTATAAAATATTATCATAAAATAATTTATACAGAGAGGCTTTTATATTGCCCTTGAATCTATGCAAACGGTCATTGTGACTATTTTTTTCTGTTTGTTTGTTAGTTTTTGTTTGTTTTTTTAATTTTTTTTAATGTTATTATCCATCACAAGAAAAGTAATCAACGTACAGTAAACTTGACATGTAGACGGGTGCCTAAATCTACCTTTGTGTTTATAGTCATTAATGTACTTCATTAAGTTTTATTACCAAATGTATTAATATATAAGTGTAATTGGAAGGAAAATTGCAAGTTTGTTGTGATGGAGTCACAAATCAAAATTTAGTAAACTAGTTCCCTGACTGGGTGGTTACAGCAATGTCTCAAAGACATCATATGTTGTCCGGAACACTCACACTTATTTTAGCCCTTAATAGATTTCACGATTTTAGTTCTTTTATTTACATCTTGTATATTCAGTTTAAACTACTGAATTTTCAAATACAAATTGATTTGAAATCAAGCTTGGACATTCGGTAAAACGAGGTCGGGCCCCAATTCGATGTTTACAATAGTTTTTATAAACCGTGAATTTTATAGAGGAATCCTTTCTTCAAATTATAAGTACTTTCGCATTTGTTTGTCATCGCCCTAATATTATGTGCATTTTTATAAAGATTTTGAAACGTTTAACACAAATACAAGAACAATCAAAACATGCTTTATTGTCTAGTAATATGATATTTTAACTCAACACTTTTAAAGGTGCATATTGTCTGTGTTAAAAATGAAAGTGTGTGTGTTTTCTAAATTTCCTAATTCCAGCAAAATGATAGAAGAATTTTGTACGTTCAATTTTTTTTCATTTTTCTCCAACTTTTAAAAAGAAATAATTTCTCTAACAAAAGTAAAAACAAAAAATTTAACATTTTACATAATTATTAAATATACCCACACTTATTGCAATTATAAAAGACAATCCTGCTACACATAATCTAGAATAAATGTAAATTATAAATTAAACATGTAACAAAAGAAACACAATAAAAGAACCTGTATTTTTTTTTTCTATTTAGTAAGCAAATTCTCATGCTCCGTTATCAGAAATAAAGTTATTTAATTATAAGAAAGTATAAATTAATGTTTTGCTGTAATCGAATCATTTGTAAAGACGTAATTGCTTGACCTTGTCGATTGCAAGCTTCTTTGTTTTTGGCCTGTAAATTATATGAAACGTTTACGATTTTTAAAAAAAAAATTAATATAATATATTTTTGTATAGGTAATATAAAACAATTGCAAACATTAAATGCTTTACTGTAAAATCAAATTAAAAAATAAATACATATATTAGCTATTAGCGTATGACGGCATATAGAAGGACACCACTTGTATGGACAGTTTCCTTATTTTTGAAGACATCAATGCACTATGAGTAATGTTACATGGCATTGGACTTTTAGTTGCTTAAGTACCTGAAGCAAAAGCAATGACTCTTACTTATTTTAACACAGTAGATGATGACGATAATCAAGATAACGGCGGCTACTCCACCACACACACCTCCAACGATTGCACCCACGTCAACATCAGAGTCAGATCCCATGGGTTGATAAACTAAAACAAGTGAGCAAGGAACTTTAAATACATTTAATCATGATAAGTATTATTGTTGATGTTAATAAATTGATCAGCACAGCACACACCGTCACCCCAACTCCCCAAAAAGTATAATTGATCACAGCGGATATTTAGCAAATACTCTGCAATAGCTAAAAATATAACATACTTATCAGTAATATTCATTTTAACCAACTAATTAGAAACCAAAAATACAAGAATGACTTTTTCATTGTTATGAATAGTTCGTAAACGCACAACCATTTACGGATATTACCTTGCGTCAAATAAAAATTGTATTCTTGGTCACTCCCCATGCCGTTCCCAAAGACGAGGGTGTAGTTTGTGAAAGAGTCATCTTGGACGTCTGCAAAGCTCAAAACGACGGTACCGTCAGGGTTGTCGCCCCAATGATAGCTGGCCTTGTAGCCACTGGTTACTACCACGGTTTGATTACCATACTGTCGTAGCAAGGTGTAGTGGTTGGGCTCAGGGTAACCAGAGACGGGTATTGTTACTTCCAGATTACCCTTAAAGTAAGTGTAAAATTGTCGGGGATTTTGCACTGCATTTTTAATGACTTGTGGACCTACAAATAGAAATGTGATGTGCTAGAATTCTATTACATTAAGGAATTAAATCAGGTAATTTAAAATGTCGTGAATTTTAAAATATTTAAGAGGAGTGACTGTGGTACACATATTATAAAACTTAAAAGCTATTAATTTAAATTTAGTTATACATATTATACTCCGCTCATAGCAAGAAACGACTTCGCTAGTTAGGCATTGTAAGGAGGGTGGAGGAAGGCCGTATTCCAAAGAATATGCTGTATTGTGAGGTGGCAGAAGGGACAAGAAATTAGACGACCATGGCTGCCATTTATGGACGTTTGCAAAAGTAGCATGAAGGAAAGCAATATAGAAATCAACAAATGGGAGATCATCGCTAAGCACAGTTCCGACAGGCGAACAGCGGTGTATGAATGCTTTAAAAGGGCAGAAGATGGTTAAAACGAAACCCGTGAAACAAAAATTGCAATACTTAATTCCAAATCTAACAATGATTTAAGGTTCTCTTTCGAGATATGCAGTCAGTGAGCCATTTGAAGTAGTGTAAATAGTTACTCCATTGTCTCGAGATAACGGGAGAATGCTATTTACATATTCTTTTTTTTTTTAATTTCTTTGTAGTTTATTATTATACAATTGACTTTCTGCATTAAATTATACTTTTAAACACTGAAGTCCAATTTTTATTTCAAAGTCCAATTTTTTTATTTTTTTTTACAAAATAATGTGCATGGTTATTTTATAGCGGTACTAGAGTCAGTTAAACATATCATTTCGTGTGTAGATCATAGAAACTCGTTTGGGAAAACTTGATTTATATAGGTCAAATGAAAAAAAAAGATATATTAAATGGAATAGGCATAGGTTTTATTCTTACTGCGTATTACTTGAGTCGTATATACAATTTTAACTTGTTTTGGTGTTTAACGAACATTATATTAATTTAAATATATATATATATATATACATATAATAACATTTATTTAAGAAAATGAAGGTTTACAGTCTATACTGGCTAAATTGAATACTTACACTTTACAAATATTTCAATCTGCGACTGCACTCTTTGATAAAAGAAATACCGTGTAACATCACACGTGTACTTGCCGCCATCAAGGCACGATGACACCTTAAACGTGTAATACGGGGAATTCGTTCTCATGGTTCCGTTCCAGCCTTCGTGAGTAAATAGCATTTCAGGCGTAGGGTAGGCGGAAGCTAGGCATTCCAGTGTTACGTAACTGTCAAGCTCAACTGCCAGTTGTCTCTCTTTACCGTTTGCCTTGAAACTGATTAGCTGTGGACTTTCTGCGAATATCATTCAAGATGATATATATATTTATTTTTTGAAGATGTTACACTAATTAATGCAAGTGTTTGTGTCAAAAGTATAAAAAATAATGCTGTTAATCGTAATATGTGAACATATAATCGTTAAAATCAAATCCATGTTCATCAAATGATGGTACACGTTTCCTAAAAGGATGATTTTGTTTTTTTTTTTCTTTAAATGAACATTTACAATTATTTACGAATCGATATACTCAAATCCTCAAACAGCTTTTTTATTACTGTACGTAAAGTTATTTGAAAAGACCACAAAAATAATCTGTACCATGTCACTTTATTTCACCTCTTAAAATGTGTTCGAACGCAAGGAAGATTTTCTTATAACTAATACTTAAATTGCGTTACATTCAATGTGCAAAATGATTCCAAAATAATAACACTTATTTCAGATGGTGTCTTATGCACTTCCGCGTTTGATGTATTCAGCTACATTCGTTATTTTTGGAAACATGGCAAAATATTCTATGAGGATGTTTATTTTCAGAACAACTTTATCCCCATATGAAATAAGCACTTATCGTTTATTATAATTTACTGGTTGAACATGTACCTGCATATAGTATCTACACAGTTTATTAATTGCTATAATATATAAATTAGTAAATGTCGTCCGGGAGCCATTGACCAGAAGCTTTTAATGCCCTCCCCAAAGTAACCACGCACAACCCCCCCCCCCCCCAATTTTTTTTTTTTTCATCTTCATTCGTTTTTTTTTTACTAACAAAATATTTCACGAAGTAGCTGGGACGGAAGAGTGACACTGGAACAGAATCCTCAATGGAGGCGTGTATAGAAACATTGGCATGTTATTGACACGTACTATCTCATGCCTCTTATTTCTCATTGCAACATATTAATCATGACCTTTACCCTGTTTCTTTAGTTATTTAAAATCAAGATTTGAACACGTGGCGATGGCTTCATTGGTATCATAGTTGTTCCACTTTCGGCAGATACCATGCAAGCCTTTGGGTAGCCACCCATGATCACACAAATAGTGATTACGTTCACCTGGTAGTTTTTTGGGGTCAGTGGCGTTAGTCCCATGACACTTCAGACATGCTGACCACAGCCCCACGGTTGGGGGAGAGGATTTATAATAAAAGCTACCTTTGAAAATGTTCATGTCAAATATTAATAAACATAAAGAAAATCTACTCACCATTCATTACTACGTTTATGTACAGCTTTGGCAAATTATCCCTCAATACTGATAGAGGCTGACATGAGTAATTCTTGTTATACACTGAAATGTGAAATACGTTTTATTTTTAAAGTAGGTGTTATTTTAAACAGTAGAGGGTCATTTTCTTTTTAAAACGTTTACTGTCCTCAAAGTACATTTCTTTTTATTATTATTATTATTAATGTTATCTTTTTTGGTTGTAACAGCTTTATATTTACATAAAAAAATATTGTTTAGTTATTTAACTAGTAATAAGCTGATTTTTGTTAATGTTTTTTTTTGGTGGGTGGGCGGGGAATGCGCAGAAAACAGGAATGAAGTACATGAATATTTTTGAGGGTAAAGAGTTCTTAGAATGTACACGGCAATTGCAATGAACAAAAAAAGGATTAAGATATATCACAACGGATCATCTAAGTTTTACCTGTTATAATTATAAGAGAATGGCGCTATAAGATGTGAATTTCATTTGTTCCATTTGGATACATCAATATATATTGTGACTTATTACAGTTCATGGGATTAAATTTATGAAATGAAAAGGTGATCTGCATCGTCTTATTGTGATTTCATAACATAGTATTTTATTTAATAAATTGATGGAAAGAGACAAACTGTATTATACTTATTACATTTGTTACATTGTTTATGCACATATAAAAAAACAGTCTAAAAATACCGAAAAACAATCCAATCTGTGACGCACAATCTGCGTAATCTAGATAAGTAACATACATACAGCAACTAGACTGAGATTGTGCACTCTAAGCACCAGTCATCAATTTTGAACATGTACACATTTACACACACACCAAAAAATAATTAAAATCTATGCAGTCTTTAATTATTTTTGACATCCCTCAAATTACTCTTCTCTCATGAACGATTAGGGTAATACAACGATAACTTAGAGCAGTGATTCTCACAATGGTCACATTTTCTGTAGGCCACAAACACTTTGAATATAGCACATAATGTATCCAAAAGATGCAGTTTACATTTTGAATATATAAGCATACAAAATATACTTTTAAAAAAAAAACTTGTTGAAACACAATTTGTTTCAAAGACGAGCTAAACGCAATACAACTTAGACATTATTTTACAATTTCTTAAATTGCATTAGGCCAAAAAGAAATGTTGTGCACAAGTGAATATGAGCATTCTAAGTAGCCAGAGGTTTCGAATTGAATGTAGAAACTGAGATATTTTTAATTTTATTAATTTTTGAAACATTTTTCTGCCAGCTCATATTCTTTGTAGACTAAAATTGAAGAAATGTACCATTATTTTCTACTATATATTGTTTGACACAAGCCAGATAGTAAAATAAGAGATTAAATTCTCTACACTTCTAACGGTATGTAACATTTTCTAAAACTCCCTTACCTCCCAAACTCTCAAAACAAACACAAACACACACAACCTCTATTTACAGTTTTCCTTTTAGATAAAATCACGTTTTGTGCATACTTTTTAATTTATTGCAGTGTTACCTAAACTCATGTTAGTAAGCGAAAGCAATTCGTAACCAGGTGTCTCTGTAAAAAGTGTCCCATTATTCATCACCCAGGTCCATCGGAAACTGCCAGGTGGATTGCCTTTATTTTTCAGGTAACATATCCATTTCCCAATACCATCGCTACCGAACATATCCGTGTTAGAGCGGGTGTCCACATCCGGTAGATCTAAAGATAATTTATGGTTATAAATATACACTTTCTTCATTGATAATACACAATTAAACGGAAGACATTTTAAAGCAAATAATCAAAATTAATCAAACTTATATAAACAATAAGCGAACATACAAAGTAATACTATGTTTGCTTCAACCCTATAAATTTATATAAGAGTATTTGTGTAATAATCTTAAAGTAAATAAAACTACATTTATTTAAGACAAATACAATGATTCTTAAATAAATACAATAATATAATCCAAATATGTATGTATATATATTTATTTTTTTTAAAGAGAAAGTTTAGTTAATCTTTTTATTGATTTTATGTTATTTATAAAAGTTAGAAATTAAGCTGCTTATAAATTGATTATTCAGAAGAAATAATACACAATTTTACATTTTTAGCTTAAATTTTCAACAAAAAGATTATTAATTTTACTAATATACCATTACAAGTTTAGCTCAACTTGATGCATCGACTTTAAAAAAATAATGGTATACATTATGTAGAATAAATCATACCTTTAATTAAACTACTTACAAAAGAATAGTGGTGAAGTGAAACCGAACGGAATTCTGGTTAAGTTTCCGTTGGTATCATTGGCTACTATAGTGAGAGCAAACTGGTGATACCCTAAGCCCAGGTCACTTGGATTCACTGTTAGATTACACTCTAACACTGTACTGGAATCTTCGTACGTAGTGAACTTTCCAAGTTTTGTTTCTCCTTTTACTTGAGTCAAAAATCCCTGGTTGAAAACATGAAACATATTATCTATATCGCTGCACGTGTGTGATAAATGTATTCACATAATTTAATTATGTTTAAATCACATAATACACACAAACACATGCATATGTATATAATGTTACAAAAAACAAAGTCCTTGTTACAGAAAGCAATTCAAGAATGAAGTAGTGTAACAAGGTATGTGGAAGCTTAAATTGAAAGACAGGGCAATACACAATAAGCTATTAAAGAACATTATGGCTAAGAGCCTTCATAAGGAGGAGGGGTAAACGACAATACAAGAAATATAAACTAGTTAAAACCTTAAGTGATTGCAAATGTGATTGCCCGAGGTTCGATTTTCCAAAACCAAGTTTACAGGAATTAAATAATGTATGTATTATTAATGTTAAACATAAGATCTAAACGTAAAAATATTTTCAATATAAAATGTAGTGTAATAAATGAAATACAGTTAAATCGAGGATCATTAGAAGCCAAGTATTTGAATAATTCCATATGGTGATATTTATGGATAGTGTTAAACATCTCATCAGTGTAACGAGAGACGAGCTCATATTAAAAAAGATAAATAAATGCATCCAAGGTTAATGTACTTAAAAGTTATGTGTAATGTAGTCCCAGTTGAAATATATTGGGTCGAGGGCTTACTGACTTACATTTGTTTTGATCTGGTACTCGCATCCAACAGTATCACTAGTCAGGTTCTCTCGACACGATATAATGACAGCCTCTTCTGAGACCTCTTGGTAGATGCAACCAGGGACGTAAAAAGTGGCTGGTTTTGTGTATACTATCGTTATTGAAAAAAAAATAATAATACAAATAAAATAATAATTATCGTAACATATTTAATTACACATATGTTTTAAGTTCGCAACTATCCACACTGAACATTTTGACAGCAAGAACTACGTAAGATATGCTGGAATTCGAAATACGTTTGTAAATTTTGATTTAAGTTTTACCGTTATGATTTTATCATTTGTTATTTGTGATCACGTCACACCACTATTTCATTCACTTCATTGGCTCCCTGCACAATCACGGATTGACTATAATCTCTGTTATCAGCCACAACTTTTTCTCGAATTCTTGCCCTTCCTATCTAATCGCACGTCTCTCTGTCTTATTCACCCCTTCGACAGCTTCGTTTCCTCCGCAGACGGGCGTATTCTTTCGGTCCCCAAGACTCGCACAAAAACATACGGTGAAAGATCTTCCTCTTTCTGTGCCCCCAAACAATGGAATTCTCTTCCACTACACATCCGCAATATATCAACCATCGCAACTTTCAAAACTGCACTCAAAACACATATCTTTAAACTCTACTACCCCGACAGATTCCCCACATGTAACCTATAAACGATGCTGCTGGCCGCCGTTAATGGCTTGTCATGTAAAAGTTCTGGGGTGGATGGGGTAAATATGCATTCGTTTTTGTTTTGTCTCTATAAAGTTGTTCTTTATGACTTAATATTTTATTTCAATGTCACGATTATGTCTCTTTTTCTAATATTTTTTATGTACAGCGTGGTGAGCCCAGCCCTATTAGACAACTAATAATAATAAAAATATACACATTTAATTTTAATGGAATGCATTTAATTCGTTAAATATAATGTATTTACATAAAACTGGCTAACAATGGGGAATTGCCGGAACAAATACATTTTTGGAATAAAATTCAGTTTTAAGTACTTTTTAAATTTGTTTCTTGTTACAAAGTATTTGCTTGATTTTTATTTTTTTTTAATTAATGTTTTGAAATATTTAAAAACTATTTTTATAGTATTTTATCATTTTATATTTTATTTCACCTTTATTATTTAATTCTAATTAAATGTAATTAGTCATTAACTAAATCATTATAATCATAAACAAACAAACAAATGAACTCACCCAAAATTAAAGGAGTCGTGAATGGGCTTGTAAATCTAGTCACATTTCCCTTGAAATTAGTCACCAGACTAACTCGAAATTCATGATAGCCTGGTCCTAGATAGGTTGTATTCCATTTCGTTTTGCACTCGGTTACCAGTTGTGGAACCCCCAACAGGTCTGCATATCTTACATTACTGTATTCATTATCAGATACCCTAATGGATGTCCCCTTTAAAGAAACATATATATAAATGATTACAACTTTTTACATTGCAATACCTGCTTACGTATGTGAATATATATTTTAGAAGTAGCTCAGAAGCAATTCTTTGGTTTAAGGAATATGAGATATACTTTTGAGAACCCAGAAAACATAGAGCGTTTCGGTTGTTTTTTTATCCAGGAATTCTGGAATTGTTAAAACATACATTTATGTGAATCAAAGTTTTGTGAATATACCTTACTTTAAAAAGGCATATTTCTATTTCTTTTCATTTGTTTAGTTCATTTATTTTATTTATTTATTTAATTTTTTTTAATTTATGTTATTTCTAAATACTGGTTTAATTTTAAAAAATGTATATATAACGCGATGCTAAATTATAAACTTTTACAGTAAGGTTGCTTTGTTCTTATTCAGTAGGGTATTGGTTGTCTAACATGTGTTAGGCTCATAAGATTTATTAAAATTATTAACAATATTTTAATACTAAATATTGAATATTTAGGATATTCGATTGGTGTGCAGGGGTGAGCAAAATACGTATTTGAATGCACTATCTGATATTCTCTATTAATCTACTCGATATTTGAACACTAAGCTTGTAGCCAGATTCTTCTGTTTAGGCGTGTTAAGTAATGATTATAATCTATAAACCAAAACATCGTTTTAAACGTAGAGAGACCTCTTTTCCTTTACTTGTTAGTATTGGGCATACAAATTACTGGAACAAACTAACGGATACTTTTGGGATCGATTTGCTGTCTCTATAAATGTCTCAAAACTAGAACAGATCTCTGTAAAATCAAATGAAATGTACAGTTTTTTCCCATTCAATTTTAATGAAAAAAAAAAAAAAATTGCTATAAAATATATTGCTTTTTTAAAAATTATTTTGTTTCTTTTTGTTTTTGTCATAGCTTAATAAGCACACAAACTCATTATTATTAAATAACAACAAGGGGATCATAAAAAAACATTACTTATCCAGGTAGATGTGTATGCGTTTACTCTGTAATCAATACGAACGCAAAATAAAATAAACAGAAGTTATCAATATTTGCGATTCTTATCAAGTTTGTTTTTTTAAATACAATTTATTATGTTGTTTTTTTTCAAAGTTTTTCTGTTATTTTCTAATCTATAATAATTGTAATATTAGTAACGAAATATGTATATATATATTTATTAAAACGTACTTTTCCATTGATCAAATTGGAATTCATTAGATGTTTATTTATTATATAGAATTGAAATATTACTTACATTTGTCAAGATCTCAAACACACACCAAACACTGTAAGGTAAATCACCCGATCTGCATGTTAGAAGCACATCATTATCGATGACCTCTGGGTAGCTGCACACAGTAACAACCTCTTTAGGCCCTTTGTGAGCATTAACAATAATTTATCAAGTTGAAACAGCGATGAGAAATATTAATATATATAACACACATTTAACTAATTGAATACGCTTTGATATATAGTTTTAAAAGTTATAGGTTTTAACAAACACATATATACAAGTGTGTTCTATATGACTGAAAACGTGTTGGTTAATGAAAAGGTTAACGCAAAATTAAAGTGAAAACATAAGAATATGAAAACTTACAATCGAAGTTGACAGACATGGCATCAGTGGTGACAAGATTTCGGTCCTGTGCACTGGTCTTCGCCGAGGCCGATATTTGGAACTGATGAATTCCGTGACCCAGTTCTGTTAAGTTGAGTACGTAATAGCAGAATGCGTGGTACACGTATACGTATTCGAAGTAACTCCCTGACTCAGGATTACGGTACGAAGTATAAGCACTAATACCAGACTCGTAGTTACGGATTAATGATGAATTATGTTGAACTGTCATATTCTGAAAAAAAAACAAGGTTAACTTGACGAAATCGTATCTGTAAAACATTTTCATATATGCCAGTGAGTCCTTGGACATTAACAACAGAACTTGAAAGAAAATAGAGGCGATAAAGATGAGATTTTTCAGAGGCTTTCTTGGCATCCTTTATAGAGACCATATCACCAAGGTAAAAGAAAGGATTCGTCAAGCAATTAGGCAATATGATGATCTCCTGGTGTCTGGAAAACAGAGCAAACTTGAGTGGAATGGCCATGTGACCAGAAAACAAGGGCTCGCCAAAGAAATCTTGCAGGGCACTACTAGAGGAGAAAGAAGAAGATGGGAAGATGACATCAAAGAATGGACGAGATTACAACTAGGCGATGCTATGCTTAGAGCAAGAGACCGAGAGGAATGGAGAAGAATAGTGTACATGTCATCTGTGGCACCCAAACGGTCGAAGGACTACGGGACATGATGATGATGATGATGGAAATATAAGCATAACAACAACAATCTTTACACAATCGAATAAAGAAAAGTCTTACTGTATTAATTATATTATTTAAGCACATAGAAATATATTTTGAAAGATGCGTATTTAAGCCACATGGGGGGGGGGTGGGGGGAGTACAAAATTAAAATCAGTGATGGGTAGAAGATATTACCATATAGTGTATGATGTAATGTTCGGAAATTTATAAACACGATAATAACAAACAAATCTAAGAAAACTTAAATTTATAGCAGCCCTGAATTCAAAGGAGTTATGTAAAAAATATAATTAATGCTCCCTTATAATCCAAGGAGAAAATAAACATAATTACAAACTTAATGAAAGAAAACGTGATCAATAACGTGTTATTATGTGTATTTATACATTTAAAAAAATGTAGCATTCTTAAATATTCCAAAAGAGGTTTAATAAAAAAAAAATATTAAATAACATTTATATTAAATTATACATTACATATATGCGATATACCTCAGTGTGCGCAGAATACATGATAAAATTTAAATTTAAAGTTAATTAATTCATTTGAAACGGAAGAACGCAATTTATAACGTAATTTATACCCGTGCTCAAAATGTTATTTAATTGAGGTGACAACACTTGACACATTTTCGTCTATTGTCTCGGGCGTTCCTACCATCGCTGAGTAACCCTTGAACCCATTAAAATATCACCTTCAACACCAAGAAAGTAAACTTCGAAAATCCCCTCTACATGCTTAGGATTCAGCATGATCACCAACATTGATCGTGGGTCCTTAATATATAAAAGAAGAGTAGGAAAATACATGTACATAATCTGCCCCATATTACACTTAAGGATAAGTACAACTGCTACTAAACAATATTGATACACATTGTATTCAGACATCATGCGATTAATACTCAATATTTAAATTTTATCATGTACATTAACAAAAGAACTCGAAGAGATGGCGTTAAGGTTATAAGCATGTATTTGTGAGGCAAGCTGCTACTGGAAACAGCACTGAGCTAAGTGTATGGATTTAAACAAAAATATAGTTCTTCGGTCAGTATCGTGTTTTCTACGATTCATGAATCCTCAGGGATCCTCATTAACTGCTAATAGATAAATATTTTCTACATCAAAAACATCATCAACTTCAAAGCATCATTTTATAACCAGTTTGAGTTCATTATGAATAACCTAATTGCAGAATTGGCTATTGCAATTCTTAAAAAGCATAATTTTGTTTTTATAATGTATGTTGAGTATTAGAAACAATGTATACTATTTTCAAAATCCTTTTTTAAAGTGTGAATATTTTTTTTCCTTGACTCGCTCTCTCTCCCTCTCCATTATAGCTCTCGTTCTTTCTCTCTCGCTCTCTCTCTTTCTCCTACCTCTCTCTCTAACTCTCTCTCTCTCTCTCTCTATATATATATGTATATATATATATACAGAGAGATAGCCATATAGAGTATGTATATGTAAATATATATATATATATTAGTTTATATATATGTACATAGTTATATAATTATATATATTTATATATATATATAAGCCTATGTACATATATATTTAAAAATATACATTTATATTTGTTAGTTAGCTATATTCAAAGTAATTAAATTACGTTGCACGTCAACTCTCTTTAACCATACTTACATCCACACGCAGGGTGCATTCTCCTAATGGAAAGATATTGACGATTTCAACCGACATTTCAACCACATAATCAGCAGGATAGATGTATAATTCGTCCACTTTTATTTCTGTTGGGTTTACTGCAAGTACAGCAACAGTCAATACATTGTAATCAATTGTAAATTTGCTAGCTCTGGTTGCTTCATTACGCGTGATTTGGCATGTTAAGGAATACCATTTAAGAAGTGAAACAAAACGACAACCTCTACTGGTTTATCTAAGAAATTGCTTAGTCTCAATATTTTATTAGTTTAAGAAGCTTTGGAAGACAGATAAAAAGATGGGAAGATAATATAAAAGAATGGACGGGATTACAACTAGGCAATGCTATGCGTAGGGCAGAGGACCGAGAGGAATGTAGAAGAATAGTGTACATGTCATCTGTGGCGCCCCAACGGTCGAAGGACTACGGGACCTGATGATGATGATGATGATGATGAAGCTTGGTTAATAATAGTAGTAATGAATTAATCGGATAAGATCCACAAATATTAAGCTTAAATTAGCTTAAATTCACATCATAATTTAGATCTCTTACCATAGACATCTAACGAATCACACAAGGTTATTGTGTAATTGTTGTATTGACATTGTAACTGCCTGAAGGTGGACAGCCTCTTCAGATCAGCATACGTCACATTGGCGTTCAATGTGCTCGATTGAATGTACTGGCCAGACTTTTCTGAAGTGACTGAAGCCACAAGTGGAACATTGGCCAGTCTTGGAATGAGAGGGTGACACATGGCGGCTTCACAAATGTTGATGATCAAAGTTGTGTTTCTCTCAGTGTCAAATAAACTCCACATTACGTTTGTGGCGTAGTGATCCTTGACGTCACATAAGACGTTTAGTGGCTTATAAGGTGATACAAGGCACGTCTTTTGACCGTCTGTGGAAAAACAATATTTATACAGGGTCTCCCTATATCCAGTCGCAACCCAGTACCTGGCCATGGAATCAAAATACTGCGTCTTTAAAAGATGAACATTGATGTGGAAATACCTATATTTTGTGTGTGTGTGTTCTTTTCATTAAATGTTAGTAAATTTAAGGCATTTGGTAAAAAATTGTTCATATTGATATGACCTTTGTAAATAGGGCTTTACAACACGTTCTAAAATATCTGTTTTAGTATCTACATTGATATAACATAATTATAAAGTCGTTACAGAAAAGATGCACATCCTTGAAACTGTGTACAAGGTGGTATCTGAGGCGTAACCAATCAGCAACAAACAACGTACTTGCGCCAAAATATTTTATAAATTGTTTTCTTAAAAGTTCTGCAGTTTGCATTCAGGGACTTTGTAAGACGAAGTGCACATCCACAGCATATCTGATGGTAGATTGTTCAATAACCAATGTAACAAAATGGGATAATTCTTAAACAGCCGTTTACTAACTATCCAGACTTAATTAGCAAACAAAAAAATAATTTTCACTGGTTAGGTAATTGTCATTTTACAGGGTTGAATTAATTTGTCAGTTAGTATCCAAAATACTATTTTTGTGGTGCAGAAAAACAGTGGCCTTTAAACTACAAAGACACAGTATTTTAAAAATTTAACATACATTGGATCCAATATTCCTTCGCTCCCTCTCCAATCCCATGACGTGTAGACCATGAACTCAAAAAGCATCAGCGAATATGGTTAAATTAAATACACGGGTTTTGAATAATCCTTAATTCAATAAAGAAAACACAAAACTAAGTGTCCATCAGGCATACATGCTTGGTATGCTACAATATAGCTTAGCTAGTAGACCATATATGCTAAAATTAAGCGAAAGTTCAACTGCTCCTTCCAAAGATGTGTGCGTTACTTTGCAAGATGGAAGTGCAAACTCATTTGGCAAAATCTAAAATATCATTGGCTAGGTAGGTGAAGTAAGTAGAATGGAGTAACGCTGTACTTCAAAGCTTCTGTTGTATGTAGAGTTGGGAGTTGGAAGATATATCTATCTATCGATAAATATCTATCTATCTATCTATCTATCTATCTATCTATCTATCTATCTATCTATCTATCTATCTATCTATCTATCTATCTATCTATCTATCTATCTATATATCTATCTATCTATCTATCTATCTATCTATCTATCTATCTATATATATATATATATCTATCTATCTATATATCTATATATCTATCTATATATCTATATATCTATCTATCTATCTATCTATCTATCTATATATATATATATATATATATATATCCATATATCTATCTATCTATCTATCTATCTATAAATATATTTATCTATATATCAATATATATATAGCTATCAATCTACCTAATATCTACCTATCAATATATATACATATCTATATATTAATATATCTATATATCTATTTATCTATCTATCTATCTATCTATCTATCAATATATCTGTATAACTATCTATCTATCTATATATCGATCTATATATCTACCCATCTTTCTATCTATTCTAGGGCGCAAGATGTAAGAAATCACTTAATTCCGCTTGACATAAATCTTTTCACTTAGGGTCGGTTCACACGATCAAATTTCGCGTCAAATTGTTGTATGTACGCACTATTTTGTGCGTGGTTTCTTTTTGGGGGAATTTGATCAAATAGTAATTTGAAAGCTGTGACAAGGCTTCATACACGAATTGCATCAAATGCTTGAAGGAAAATTTGATCGTGTGAACCTACCCTTAGCGTCTGTAATGGTAAAAGTCATTTTGAAGAACAAAAGGCAAACTTCATTCAAACAAAAAGAACATTTAAATTAAATCTCACATCCAAAAATTAAGCACTATTTCTTACAGCTCAATTATTTGACGAAACTCTTGCTTTGGACTAATTTTTAAACAAGGAAAAACTAAAATAATTATTTTCAAAACTTAGACACATATATATGATGAATGAAAAAAAAAAATGTTTAATAATGTTAATCTCTAAACAAAAAGATGTATAGTATTATTATTTATATATATATATATATATATATATATATATATATATATATATATATAGAGAGAGAGAGAGAGAGCGAGAGAGAAACGGAGAAAGAAATAGAGAGAGAGAGAGAGAGAGAGAGATCGAATAGAGAGTCATGGAGAGGGAGACAAATTCGCGAAAACATTTGCTTTTCTTAAAATGTAAGTTCGTAAAGTTTAACAAGCTAAGTTACCAGAACAATTTATACAGACCTGTTGCTGTGATTAAATACAATGCCAAAAGTATCAGCCGGGCGTGAGTAGTCATGGTTGACTTGACGTCTTGTTTGAAGAGCTCCTACAACATATCAGGTTTCTTGAAGATATACGTTTATGTATTATTTCTTCATGCTCTTTGACTTATGACTTAACTGTAATGTCTGTGATTTTAATATTTAAAAAAAGAGAAAGAAAAAAAAATGAAATTGTTTATAATGCTACGACATTAACCATAACGTTGAAAGTGTACATTGAATTGTAAATTAGATGACTCTAAGCATACATCATATTAAAATCACGACACGATAATTATATACAGATATCGTTTTTTTGTTTAGTTCAAAACAGTATTTTTTAACGTTATTAACACGACATATGTATTAATGTAAAATGTAATTGTGTTTATATATATATATATATATATATCGATTGGAACACAAACAAAATGTCATAAATCAATGTTTTGATCCATTATATGAAGAATTCAACAGTCCTAAGTATTTTTTTCACACTCACGAAACATTCACAGTTATCAAATTGTACACACAGTTTCATAGTCACAGCAGTTGTGTTGAAGGATGGCATGAGTAGCTTTACCTTACATTTCATTTACATATTACAAAATCAGGGCACAGTTCTTTGTCACTATGGCATTTCTTAAAGTACGTGGTCGATATTTGCTACCTGGATGACGTAGTCGACACACGTGTAGCAGTATAAAAAATATGTTGACCTACATTTCATTACGCTGTATCAGACCGTTCACGCTGAACATCCACAACAATGTGTATCGTAAAATGTGTTTATTCTTAACTCGGTATACACATACATGAAACTAATAACATAATGTGTTGTTGTTTGTTTGTTTTTTGTTTTTTTTTCAAATTTAAGTCCCCAGTCACATTTAAACATTTTTACATAATATAGATACAAGGGCAAAGTTTACTTTTAAAATAAAATATAAGTTCAACAATCATTTTTTTTTTTCGTAGTAGAGGTTTGAGAGTGCAACTTGTTTTAGCTGCTCAACGGACATAGTTGTGTAATACATTAAACAGTTTTGACGGAATTCCCTGTTTCAAACTTAGTACTGCGATTGAGTGACGCTTCCTGTCTATTTTTAGCAACTGGTCCAACCCAGTGACAAGGCTGCGCCGTAAATGTTGGTCCCAAGTCAAGTCGCTTTGTTATTACTGTAGATAATGCACATATTACAAAATATCGTCACACAAGGAACTCACACGCTGACATGAAATTGAAACACCGGTATTAAAATAAAATGCACATGTTTTTCTATTATACCAGCTTTCTACAATAATGAAAGGGGAGCAACGTGAATAAAGTGTACCTCCCGGCAGGGTAACAAAATATAATGAAAAGTGTCGAGGATTGGCCACCCTTCTACCATCTCAACAGTGATGTTTAAAGTATTATGCTAATGAACTGTCTTTTCCCAAATCGATGTGACTTCAATGAAATGGTTTCCTTTTACTTGATTGTGAGCAAATTTTTTTTTTAAAAACATAATTTACTAGTCATATAGAGGATATAAGACATTTAATTTTTTATCATGAAACAATTGTTACTTTTTCAAGTAGTGAATTTTTAAAAAAAATTTTTGAAAAAAATATTGGGTAAAATTCTGCAAAAGTATAGACTCTGTATTTAGATTGTATAGTTATCTTGAGAGCCCTTGCAAATCCGTCATTTAGTAATTAAAACATTAAAATAGTTAGAACCACTGCCTGGTAGAGCAAACATGGGTGCGACGATGCAAGTTCCTGCACAGAAATCAATATGAATTGACAAGGTCGGACTCTATGCATGATTCCATATAACTGTGTCATTACAAAGAGGAGTGCCAAGTTATTCAAATATTAGTAAAACATCAAATTCAGATTTCATGTAGTGAAGATAATAAGACAAATGTAAATTTGTTTGGATATACTATTGCAAATCTACTTTTTTAAAATATATACCTATTTTTTAACATATATATATATATATATATATATATACTAGCGAGAACCCGGCATGTGTTGCAATGTCACTCAATGAAAAAAGTTTTGTGTTTTAATTAAGTTTTAAAGTAATTTTTACATAGTAAATATTTGTTGTTTTTTCCGTCTTCTGTGTACACAAATAAATTCATCCATCCATACATCTAGTCAGTCTCTCTCTCTCTCTCTCTCTCTCTCTATCAATCTATCAATCAATCAATCCATCCATCCATTCTTTTATCCATTTATCTATATATCTATCTATATATATATCTTCTATATATCTATCTATCTATCTATCTATCTATCTATCTATCTATCTATCTATCTATCTATCTATCTATCTATCTATCTATCTATCTATCTATCTATCTATCTATCTATCTATCTATCTATCTATCTATCTATCTATCGATATATCTATCTATCTATCTATCTATCTATCTATCTATCTATCTATCTATCTATCTATCTATCTATCTATATATCTATATATCTATCTATCTATATATCTATCTATCTATCTATCCATCCATCCATCCATCCATCCATCTATCTATCTATCTATCTATCTTTCTATCTATCTATCTATCTATCTATCTATCTATCTATCTATCTATCTATCTATCTATCTATCTATCTATCTATCTATCTATCTATCTATCTATCTATATATCTATCTACTTATCTATCTAAATATCTATCTATCTATCTATCTATCTATCTATCTATCTATCTATCTATATATCTATCTATCTTTATGTCTATATGTATATATGTCTATCTGTCTATATGTCTGTCTATCATTATGTATCTGTCTATCTGTCTATTTATCTGTCTGTATGTATGTCTGTCTGTCTACCTGTCTATCTTTCTTTCTAATAAATCTATATTTTGAAAATTAAATTGTTATTTTGTAAAATGATTGGTCTTTCATATTCATGGGTATAATTATGTAAATGTAGTTACGTTTTGTTAACGTCATTGATTTTTTTAATTGGTAAACATATGTTCAAATGTAAAATGAGAATATAGCTTCTTTTTTTTTAACAGCTGTAATGTCATTGGATTGAAAAGTATTGTCATCCAAGTAAAAATGTATGACCTGAATTTCCTACCATCGATATAAATATATAGAAAAATGTTAATTATTTATTAAATTCATTCGGAGGCTTATATTGTGCTGCATTAGGCAAATAAATGTATATTATTACTCCCACCCCCACAACATAGTTTTACAAAAATAAATAAATCATCCACTGGATTGTAGCTCCCTTAATTAAGCAAACATAATTTTATTGCATTTAATATGCTTTGTTCTTATTTAGATAAGTGATAAGTGAATTAAAAATGCTATTTGGCTACTTAGTTTTGCTGCAGCAATTTAAATTAAAAGACATATTCTTATTTGAATTATTTTTTATAAATTTCATAAAAGTTAATTTTGGAATGAATAAACAGGACAAAATTATTAAATTTTAAAAATACAAAGCTAAATTAGAATAAGTTTAGCAATTTAAAAATCAATCAATTCTGTTTATTACTTTTATTTCTAAGAAGGGGAATATACATTATCAGTTTTGTCACGCTCTTTTATTAAGTCAGAAAACTTTTAACTTTGGCTATATAGGCAATTCGCACTATGACGTCATTTGCTTGATTATTTATAACTAATTAATTTTAAGTTTATTTCGCCTTATTGACAACGCACTAAAGAACGCACTAACTGATTTTTGGGTTTTCCAGATAAATGTGATCACTGTGTAATTCTTTGATCATAATATTTTGTATTTAATTGTATTTTCATAACTTTCAAACGCATATAAAATGCTTAATATAGTTCCTTAGGTTTTTCTTTATATGTATTTGTAGTTTTTAATAATAATACTTAAAGTTTTGCTAAAATAAAAGTAGAAATATAATATTTTTGCGCATGTAAATGTTTTTTGATTTCCGTAAAAATATTAGAAAATAACTACTATCAAAATATTATCGGATTTTAAGCGTTTGTCAGCATAGCTCATTATTATATATATTATATATATATATATATATATATATATATATACATTATATACTGTGTATTCGTTAATTTCTGAAACAAAGTTTATAATATCGTTTAAAATAAAATTAGTTGTATTTGTCACGTTGAATACGTTGAACATTTAATGTACTGCCTATTTAAACAATTTTTAAAAAATATATATTTAAGGGATAAAGAAAGCAAATTGTTTTCGGCTGTCTAATTCTTAGCGTCCTTAAATTTTATTGTTTAACATAAATGATGTATATGGACACATTCCAATATTTTTTAAAAATATTTTTAAAAATGTTTTTAAGATTAATACAATTTAATTTGATGCAATAGGCATTTATTTAAGATGATATTTTTTATTTATTTAAATTTTTTTTTTTTATATAAAGCCTTTTTTTGTTTGCCTATGTGTCTTTAACTTTTATCATATAGTGATCGTATTTTTAAAAATCACACTATTTTGACTTAACATTTTTATTTGCTACATATTTATATAAATATTCTGCACAAAAGCACATCTATCAATTTAGACTCAAACATAATGCTTCAAATGTGCTATTGTCTTACATTAAAACATATATGACATAATAATAAGGAACTATTTCATTTCTTCATTCGAAAAGACAGAAGTTGCTGGTAGGTTGACTGAAAATTATCTCAAATACCCTGACACTATATTTGGTGTCATTAATTTATCAGTAAATACTTTTATGTGAAACATTAAAAATTGAAGTATTCAAAATTCAGTATGACTTGTAAAGGTAAAAAAAACAACAGATAACCGGGAAGTTGATACATTCGAATGACTAAGATACAATAATAATAATAAAGACACTGATAACTGGCGATGGGATTTCTGTCAAATGATATTACATTGCAAAAAATTAGATTTGAACATGCATTTTTATTTAACTATGCCCAGTGACTAATCTGTTGAGTCAAAGTGCAAGAAACGATCAAAGAATGGCAACTTCCTTAGCCCACTTGTTTGACTTTACAAAAACAGCTCACCCAACCTTCAACAAGCCATTAAACTTAAATCTATATGTGTCTTATATGCAACATTACGAAACAGTGTAATAATGCTCAGGTTCTTTTGGGAATATAAGATGCTTGTTTGGAATGAGTGCACAATGGCTCACGACAAGTTCATTGTTTGGAATCAGTGCACAATGGTTTACGACAAGATAATTGTTTGAACAGAGTGCACAATAAATCACGACATGATTATTGTTTGGACAGAGTACACAATGGCTTACGACAAAAGGATTGTTTTTGATAAGTGCACAATGGATCACGATGGCTGATTTTTTTTTAGAAGTGGGGAGGAAATAACACGTACATAACACTTCTTATTAATCTTTCATTATATTGATATAAAAATCGAGATATTATTTTAAGATTGCAGAGCTATACAATTACCTTCAATGAACATTTTTTGTCGGTAAATACAATGGCTTAAGAGACCTCGAGTGCATACTTTCTCTAATGTTGGAATGAAGTAGGGACAAAGTTCGTTCTCTATTTGAATAGGTTACCGTTATGACCCACGGGGTCGATATTAGACATTTGCTTTTCTGTCCTTAGCACACGGACTGGTGCACAAAATGCATGACACACATGGAATGATGGTAGTTTTTAACACTACAGGATATTTTGAAGAGTTTTCATGATCGCATTTAAAAAAAAAAATATATATAACGTACACGTTTTTTAATAAATTAGTATTTCATTCATTGTTCAAAATATTTGTAAATTTTAGATTTTAAAAAAATATGTGATGTTATACCAATGTACATTATTATGTGCTGCTTCAACAATACTTTCTCATTTCCTTTTAGAAATTCAAGAACTTGTTTTTGTTTAAATTTTGAATTGAAAAAAAAGAATAATAATAATAATAACATTTTAAAAAAAAAATTAAAAATACCATACATGTATAAGCAAATAAATATCGCGATAAGAGTGAATTTCATTTTTTTAAAGTAAGGAAAATAAATTAACATTTCTATATAAACATTTTCTAAAAGCAATATAAAATAACACGATATTTTTTTACAGGTTTATGAACGTAATCTCATATTTACATTTTAAAAAATACGCTGAATAAAATTACCTTGTCTAAAAAAATAACACTAAAACAAAGGGTTTTGTCGACAGCCTCCATTTAAAAAAACATAGTATTAAACATATCGATTAAAGTTCTTTCAAAAGAACTCAGTAAAAAATGCTTATACAAATTGATATTTTATATCACCAAGAAGTTAGTAAATAACTATTTCTTTGTTTGTTTGTAAATGGTTTCATCGTTCACAAGAAAACAAAACAACGGATCAAAAGGACATTTGACATTGTCAGCCCGCCCCTTCCCCCCCCCCCCTTCCCATTCCCTCACTTTGACTTTTAGCTCTTGGAAAGCTGTAAAGGAGACATTGTAAAATATAGAGCGCAAAGTATAAAAAAAAAGTCTTAAAATGGCTCTGCGTGACGATCAAGGTAAGACATTTTTGTGTAAGCAATTCCTAAGCTTTTATTTAGAACTGAAAACTTTCAAATATCTAACAAATGAATTTTTTCTTTCTGCTTTTCGTTGATGAACGATTATAAATAAATCTTTATGACACTTACTTTAAAAAAAAAAAAAAAATTATAATTATCACATAATTCATGATGGGGGTGTATATAGGCGTGTACGTAAGTGATTTCAATCATAAGTGTACTTTTATTACCCACTTTAGTATAGAGTAGTATAGTTAGTGTAGATTAGATATATGTACGTAAACAGAAAATGGGACGGTTTTTTTTTTTTTTTTTTTTTTTTTTTTTTTTTTGATTTCGCCCGAAATCAGCATTTAAAAAAACTGCGTCTCTGAGCGGGTTGGTGCATTGTAATAGGGTTGCATTCTCTCAAAAGAATCATTTATTATACGGTAAACACAGAATATTTCCTTTTTAAGTTCAATTATTGACATGTTGTGCATTCATTGTACGGTTCTTGAAGTCAAACTCCAATTTTAAATTCATATTCAATATTCTATGGAAAGTATGTGGCTGTACACTCAAAGATTTTTCAGAGTTATCATAAATATGCCTATTTATAGAAGAACATTTTAAAACATTTATGGGTACTTTAGCAAAATGTTTATTTATAATTTTTTTTTGTGATGGTCCTGCATTTATCTGCAAAAAGATATAATTCTTGTTCTTCGAATTCAAACCCAAGTAAAGCCGGGTACATTAGCTAGTAATATATAATTTAAACACATCACTTTTAAAGCGCATATAATCTGCTTTAAAAAAATGTGGTATTATTCACAATTTCTTAATTATAGACTAATGATGGAACATTTTTTTTTTTACTTTCTATATTTTACATAGTTATATAACTTATTTAAATAATTATTCCAACATAGATACGTACGAACCCAATCCCCCAACATACGCAAAAAAAAACAAAGAAAAAGAATGTAATCTTGATAATGCTCATTTTTAAATGTTCTTATGTTTGAAAGATACATTGGCGTTATGAAGAAATACGTATATATTATAATAACAATGCAAAGTATTTATTTTAAGAATGTTAATACTAAGCTGAAATGTCTTGAAAGTGTGTAAAAGTAAATTTTAATTGTATGAATCGTATATATATATATATATATATATATATATATATATTAAATTGTAGGCATACTTACTGCAGTGGTCAAAAACAATATCAACGTTACGAACATGGCTTATTAAGAATTCAACCTTGATATGCAGACTCATTGAAGAGCTGCTATAATATGTCATTTTCTCTGGAAATTATGTTTGGTTATATTGCGTACGATTAATATACATTTAAAGATTTAAGATGTACATTTACTTTCTATTAGTTGACAGTTTTGATAACCTATTATTTGTGTTTTGTGTTTAATAATTTTATTTTTACAAAAAAAAAACGGTACGGATGATATTAAATAACATAAATATAGGCCTATGTATGTTGTTTTTTTTTTAGTTAATTAGACTATATATTTATATATAATTTATTCCACGTATAAGGAAACATTGCAACAATAACAAAAAGACATGGATACATGCAATGTTAAATATTTTTCACACTCCAACAGATTACAGAAAACTATTCAAAAAGTTGAAAATTAGCAGTTTTAAATTGCATTCGTAGATAAATAAATCATCTGAAAGGACAAGCTCGATATTTATCAACTGGATGACTAAGTTGACGTAAATGTAGCGGGATAAATACTGCTTTGACCCACATAACGCTTTATCAGATCGGACTGACTCTTGATTTCTTTAATCTGAGTGAATTCAATTAAATCTGACATTCATAACGTCTAAAACATTTAGTATCGCCAATTGTATTTGTTCTTTGTTATGTAAGTATATATATACCTTATAATACCTTGTTATATGTATATATATATGTGAGTTTTTTTTTGCTGGAATCCGTCCGTCACAAGGTGACAATGGTGTGGAATTCGCAGGACGAAAGCTAAGATTATAAGCAGGTTCCCTACAGCAATTCGCCTCTCTCCACGCCGCTTATAACCAGCAAGGGAACATCACGTGGATGATGCAGCCTGGGACCAGTGGCGTCGCAGAAGTTGGCGGAATGTTTCATTATATCAATGTTATGCGAATCCGGGTTTGACTTCAGAGTTTCCTTTTCTTAGATGAGTTGCCGTCCAATGTTAACGAGTCCCATCCACCCTGGGTGTTGGTGGTGTTTTTGCGTGACTGGGCTTTGGCGGGGGTCGAAAACCAGACCATCAACTTGAGATTTGCTCAGTTTAGACCACTCGGACACCCAGCACCGGGTATATACATATAAACATTAAAATTATTTTCATATTTGAAATCCTCACTTAGTTTTGATAAAACCCCCTCTCTATTAAAATAAAAGTTAAATTTGTACAATTTGTATTACCTTTTTTTTCCTGTGGGTGAGATTTGAAAGTGCAACATGTTTTAGTGGCTCGACTTTGTTGCGAAATTCATGTCACCTATTATGAGGCGATTCTATTGTGAGGCGGCGTAGTGCCCCCACAGTGAAACGTTTCATGTCACTATTATGTCTTAAAGTTGGCCACGCCAAATGCAAAGGCTCCACGTAACAATTTGATCGCATGACATCCTTACTTCTTCTTAATGCATGTAACTCGCATATGATACACATACCGACAAGTGCCGCACCCACACATACATCAATTTGCATATAATTAATTCAGGTACGATTATTAAATTAAAGTAGAAACATTATATTTATTCCTTTTAATTGAGATATGAGGACAAGAATGAAAGCGAGTGCAGATTAAATAAATGCTACCCCAAGGAGTGTAGCATAATTTAACATCAAGGCTCATGGGTTGGATGACCTCTGTTCGTGCTGAAATGTGATGTTTGTAGCATTCTTGTAAGTAACTGTCTATTACCCAGTCAATGGTGTTTCGATAGATTACTTGATTGTGAGCTAAACATCTTTTTTTGTTTGTGTTAACTGTAATTTACTTGCTATGAAGAATATGTAGGCAATAAAAAAAACGTTATATTTTAAGAACTGATTGTATTTTTAACGTGACAAAATGTATTAATAAATGACACATGTATTGTGTAAAACGATGAAAAATTTCCCAAATCTTGAGGACAATTCTTAATGTAATTTTGACCGCCCTTAAAAACTAATCGTATAGTATTTTTAAAATAGTGTTATAATTATAACCACTGCATGGTTGAGTAAACATGAGCAAAGTAATTCAAGTTCCCGTGCGGCAAGCAATATGAGGGATTGAAAGGTCGGATCTATATCTCATTTCACACAAATGATAAAACTTTATTTAGGCTGATGGGGTGGTTCTAACGTTTTTTTTTTCAAATATAAATTTGAATTTTCAAATTTCAAAATGATACTATTTTTTGGATGTAATTTTGCTACTATACTTGGTTAAAACATATGCTAATTTTTAGCACACATATATATATACATCTTGTTTATCAGCAAGTTCGCAGACTAACTTTAAAATATCTTTATTATATGTAAGTTGTATTTCACAGATGAATACATGTTATGGCTTTTCTTAACAGTACAAAACATAAGCATGTGGTTTAAAAGAAAGCATATTGAGTTCGGGACTCTGACTTGTAGCTCCCCAATATATAAAAAAGGTAATTTAGTAATGTATATAAAACCATTCAAAATAGTATCAAACACATATTATGCAATGTTTCGTATTCTTCAATGGCAATCAAAGTATATCAATTGACGCACTAGGTGTTAAAAAATATGTATTACTTTTTGCTTGAACAAAAATTAAAAACAAAATAAATGTTTCAAAATTAAATTAGACTAATGAGCACAAACGTTCATTTGCAATCTTGTTATTTGCCTGTCCGTCCATAAATGTTATCGTATAGTATTTGTATTTGATAGCTAAAACTTACATTTTACCTCGCACATTTATTTAATGTATATATATATATATATATACATATAAATGTATATATAAATCATGTTTTTAAATTAAACACATCTACACATGTATACTAGTATAGAACGCACATTTTGTGCTATTTACATATAATAAGTCATGTATACACAAATATAATTCAATTTAAGGGATTTTTTCATTTCTTCATTGAAAATCATTAACTAATGTATGAGTCATATTATTTTTATCCACCATGTTCAAATGAAGTAATTGCTAACACATATTTGCGCCTCTTTCAGATGATATTATCTTCAATTTATATATTTTTCTTTTTAAAATTTAAACTATATACTTGCATATTATAATTTACAATAAAGTCTTCTTACAACATGATTATATAGATAACTTATATTCGCTATTTACACTAAAACTTATTTCATTACACTATTCTTTTTGAAAACTTAATTATATATATACAAATAAATCATTTAAAAACTATAGCATACTGGTCTTCTAAGAATATTTGGCAAAGATACCTCTGTTAAGCAAAACTGCAATCACAATGAAAATAACAGCCAGACCACAGACCCCCGACCCCTCCAATGACTCCGCCTATAACAGAGCAATGTGTGCAGCTATCGCTGTGATCTGGTGGTTCAGCTGATCGAGGGAAAACAGTATAACATAGAGCATATTATATTAGTCTTCATGCAATTAAATATTCAAAATAAAAATACATTTCAAAACTCAAGAAAATTCACATACTCAAACTTTATTTTGAACAAAATATGGTGGTTCCTTGGTTACTGTTTGAAATAAAATAATTAATACATATATTATAATTATTATTTTGGTCGTTTTCAATAGCGTTGTACCCTAGCCTATTATTTATATTATATTACAATTAGTTGCTTTTGAATTCATACAATATATATTTGGTCACAATATATTAAAATTGGTTGCTTTTTTTTCGCACACTTTTTTTTTTTACTTTAGTCTGAAATTGTATTATTAGTTTCAATCTATTAAAGATTTAGTCAACCCTTAATACTGACCGTCGCAAAGCTTAAATCTGATCTCCAAAGCAACTATCTCATTACTGATGACCAAAGTGTAGTTGGTATAAAACGTTGGCTCCATCTTCAGAATCTTGATTTTGGCCATCCCTTTGTCTGTGTTGAAATCTGGGAACTTTGGGAAATAAGCTACATCATATTCGTCGTGACCCATAGGGGTCGACCCATTGCTCTGCTCCATGTTTAGTGTGAATATTGAGGGGTCGGGATAGCCTCGAATCGGTATCTGAATTTCGATAGAATCCCCAAGCTTGGCGCTTATACTAAGAGAATGGTCGCTCTTGTTCTGCAGCTCAAGACCTTAGACGCATGTAAATCGTATGAGATATAACGCTATATTTTAAGCAGAAACCAGTTGTGTAAAGTTAAGATAAAAAGTATTTATTTTTCAATGAAAAAAAAAATACTTTAAAATTAATAACATAAACTTTTCGAAAAAAAAGAAAAAACCGAATTTTAAAACAAAATAAAACAAAATAACCTTTCATTTGAATTCATAGTATAGTGATATTTAGGATTAGGATGAAAAACGATTAGTAAGAAAAAACAACTGCGCACATTCCATGGTAATTCTGATGGTGTCCTTGACAAAGACGCTCACTGTGCTGTTGAGTACCCTGCACTCATAGTCGCCCGTATGACTCGAGTGAAGGATGTGCTGTTGGCGTGAATAGTTTTGTTGGTGTCGACTCTGACGTAAACCACACTTGAAATGGGCGCGTTGATTACTTCACAGCTGAAATTAGCCGTGGTGTTTAGCGGCATCTCAAAGCCGAGAAGTGAACCATTCACCCTGAATCCCAATATCATTGGTGAAACTATGAGAAAAAAAAAATTGAAAATAAATTATTAATAACAAAAAATATATATGTAATTAAACGAATTTTGAATAATAAATACTTTGCATTCTTATACATCAATATGAAAATTAAGTTGTGGTTTCGAAATTAAAGCTGAAACGGCATTGATATAACTAAATTTAACTTGTTTCTAGATGATGTGTTTGTTAAATTTCTATCCGCTTTCTTTTTATAAACAAGTCTAAACATGTGTTATGTTTAAGTTAGTATAATTAAGATTATATTTTATACTTGAAAATGAGTTTAAACTTTTCCATCAAGATAATGTATTAAACTTTTTATAGCGAAACTGTGAAAACGTTAGTTCCTGTAACTAAAACTATATAAACCTTAATAATCAAATCAACATATTTTGTTATTTTATACACATAAACATAATATTTTAATGCATATATTAAGTAGAATATGTGATTGTAAATAAATGGCATTTACAATCTCTATTTGCTTCACTTCAAATTCGTTAAGAAATAAATATTTCAAATGTAATGTGTTTTTTTATTATCTTAACTTTCTTTCTACAGGTTTCTTACATTAATGTGTTTTGGTTTTTTGATAGAATTTACACCAACCTGGCCATTTCGGAGAAAACTCCAGACCTGGAAACTGTCCAGTTTTTAAGTGTGAGACAGGTACACACAAGAAGGTGTGGTTTGCCAATGAATAAATAATGGAAAACACATTTTCATTTAGTAAGCGTTATGTTACTTCAAAAACAAAAACCACAAATAAATATAATTTTATTCTACCCATGAGCCTCTTTAAATTGACAGTGTTCGTGGAATTGTTCCTCCTTTGTTTGTAGCTTAAACAATTTGCTTTATTTACTTAATGGGTACTTCTAGCATAAGATTTCCAAACATGCAATAGCGACTAATAAAAAAACGGATATTCTATTGTGACGAGTAAATGTATGCTTCTCTTAACCAGATTCATCAAAGTCACAAAGGCAAGATACATTTTTGAGACGGATTTAAAGTTAATTGTGACCACTAAATAATATATATATGTGTGTATATATATATATATATATATATATATATATATGTATGTATATATATATATATATATATATATATATATATATATATATATATATATATATATATATACAAATCTGACATTCTAAATTAGGGCTACTTGAAATTCTAAAAGTTTGATAGGATTTGTTGTCAATGGCAACTAGTCAAATAGACTGGAAGTGGGTCAATAACACGTTTCAAAATTTCGCCACACACTCAGCCCTATAGAAACACACGAGCAAAAGTGAGGTCATTATGAAGAATATTTAAAGAAAATAGAAAAATGTCATATAAATATTAGAAATACACGTTTCAGCAAATAAATGTGCTACAGACACGTTTCAGCACATTAATGTGTTACAGTCACATTTCAGCAAATTAGTGTGCTACATACACATTTCAGCAAACTAATGTGTTACAGACACATTTCAGCAAACTAATGTGTTACAGACACATTTCAGCAAATTAATGTGTTACAGACACATTTCATCAAATTAATGTGTTACAGACACATTTCAGCAAATTAATGTGTTACAGACACATCTCAGCAAATTAGTGTGTTACAGACATATTTCATCAAATTAGTGTGTTACAGACACATTTCAGCAAATTAATGTGTTACAGACACATTTCAGCAAATTAGTGTGTTACAGACACATTTCTTAAGGACTTCGCTTACTTGTGTCCCGATAGTAGACGTTAATTACACCGCCACGACTCAACAGTTTCCCATCTTTAAGCCACGCGGGACAGCCCGTTGGTTGAACAGTGATGGGGGTGGAGCAATAGCACGTGAGGTAGTTGCTGTTGTAGCTTTCACTGACGTAAGTAACGCAATCGTCACCAAAAACGACTACTGGAATGGCTTTGAAGAATTGATAACAAATGAACGGGTTTAAAAACATGTATAAGTCATCCTACAAAGTAATTCTTTTAAATGAACAATATTTTAAATTAAATTTGATTCTTAAAATGTGTGTCTTTGTCGCATTGAATGTTCAGACAATCAATGTATGTAATATATTTCATTACTTCTAAAACGTGGTTAGGGCTACGATATCAATATGTGTGGAAGACTAATACATGAGCATTTGTAAGACTACCACATGAACCGTTTTAACACCACACAATGAACATGTAAAATTATTTTCAATGAATATGTGTAATACTACTAAAACATATTGGTAGGAATGTTAAAAAAAACGTTTGCAATTCAAATAAGGAACATGTGTAAGACTACTAAATACATATTTGTAAAGCGTCTCAGAGAACATGTGTATATAGTTTATTTCTACCATAGGCAGTTGGAGATAAAAGAACCATGTTGTCTAAAAAGAATTGTTAGGTGTATTGCAATTCGTAACAATCATATCGAATAATGTACCTGTATTTATGTTCATGTAAAAATAAATTTAATTGTTATTAAAATGTATTAAGCTTTATTAAGTAGTATGCATAGATTGTGTCATAAAATTGGAAACCCAAAATTAGGGCGACGTTAATTAGTGTACAATGTGGTTACCATTTTAGGGATAATTGTATTGTTACTTCCCCATGCGTATGGATTTAAAGTGTTGTCATGGTTATATACTGCATCTACATAATTACTTAAATTAACAGCGTTGGACCAATCGGATGTTTCGTTTTGTTTTGAATCGTTTGTGAATGCCGTGACCTTGAAGTCGTACTCTCCTGGACTAAGGTCACTGAAATGTAGAGAAAGTCTGCACACGGCCGTCAGAGATGGTCCGGTTTTGTTGACAGACTTTGTATACGGTTAATCTTAATGTCACGTTACACACTTCTTTCTGAAAATAGGAGTTTGACAACAAGTTAAATAAATGAATAAACATTGCAAAGTACTGAAAAACATTGTTTTGTACGTATTTGTCTTTTTTTATGTTTTTAAATTATTTTATTTTGACAAGTAATTGTTTTCTGTTTAAAATGTGTCATTTTTTATTGAAAAAAAAAAAGTTTTGTTTTATTCTATAACAGCCAGACAAACACGAATATTGACTCACATTGTTGCGAACATAAAATACACATTCCAGGTTCTGATGATCACACACGGTGGAACAGGCAACACTGACGTGGTCATCATCAGGGGAGTAGAGTTGAGGGTCACCACGCTTTGGCTGTTCAAGAGTAGCTAAACATACGTGTCAATCGGTTGCAACATACTGGGCAACTATTTTTATGATCTAGATTATAAGCTTGTGAGAAAAATTATAAATATTATATGTACATACATACATGTATATATATATATATATATATATATATATACGTTTTAGAACATTATTTTTTTTTAAATAACATTTATTAACTTTTCCTTTAATGTGTATTGTTATTATTATACTATTTTTGTTATTGTTATTAGTATTTAATTGTTATCACTTTGTTATTACTGTCATAGTTTTGTAATATTTTCTCATCCACATCGCTTTCTAAATATGTAATTGATACATTTTTTGACTGACAAAATTGAAACATGTGAAATAATATTAAAATGTCAAAAACCGTAAATAATAAAAAAGCTCAAAAGAAGAAAAAAAAAACTATAATTGCTTATTGAATTAAAATCTAGATTTGCTCAATAGGAAATTATGTTTCTTTTTAGTACACCAAGGTTGAAATTTTACATCATTCAATAGTATTTTGAAACGACATTTCCTGTTGTAGCCCTTGCCACCAGTGAAATATCCTCTTCAATATCAGGCACACAAAAAACATTGCTAATCACCTCTAGATAAATTGAAGCCAGAATGATTAATACATTTATCGTGGGCACTAAATATATAGGAGATGGCGAAGAAGAGTGTAGAGGGAAAAATTAAAACTCACTCACTCGTAATGATTTTATGAGTTCAATAATTAATTGGCTTTTAATTTCAAGGTAATTTTTATATTTGTATTTTCTAATCTTAAATGAAACAGGAGTGTGTAATTTTACGTCAAAAAAATTCAGAACAAGTTAAATTTTACTTTTAAAGAACAGATAACACAAACAATCCACCATACCTGAACAAGAGCACATGAAAGCTATCACCAGTCCTGATGTTGACAATTTCATTTTAACCAAACGATCCTAAGAATCACCTACCTTATGCCTGATAATTGTAATTCCGACATTATTTTTATTTGTATAAAACACCTATGACGACCATATAGGTTTACTATAATTCCTCATGGATGTTATAGGCTAAAGCAATCAAAATTGTAATCCTCTTTAAGGTGGATATTATTTTGAAACTATCTTATACATGGAATATTGAAACACAGTTTATGTGTAGTAAGTTATCCTATCTTAAAGATAACATTTTGATCATACGATGTGTTACAGTTCAATTAATCCTTGCACACCAGAAGCGCTTTCCACAGAGGTAATGTCAAATCATGGATAAGGGGCCACTACTAAGTTAACAATCTTTAACTTTAACTCATACGCTTACTTCATCTAATGAGCTTACATTAAGTGATCCTTTTTTTTTGTTGCTATATTTATACGTCATCACCACAACGTCATAAAACCATTGAAATACATGTAACAATATTATAGTAGCAATTTATTATAGAGAAAACACAAACATACCACAAATCGTTTAGTGTATTCATCATTTTCTCATTGCAAGTCCGTTTCTATTTACAAAAATCACCATACCGCACACACATTTCTCGTTTAAAGTCCAATTATACATCTTAAACCCAAGCTACAACTTCATGGTCCGTGGTCTTATGGACTTTTCCTTGGCGCTCGTGCACACTATTAATTCACCGTTATCTCAGATTACATCCAGTGTGTGATCCTTCAGTTGAAACCCGCACTAGTTTTGTTAATGTTTATTTTCTTGGTATCTTTTTGCAAAGACTATTGAATTCCTATTATAACTAAACACTTTAAAAGCAACATTAAGATTGTGTTTAAATTTTCATAATTCACATTGGGTTACTATATAATTATTTCGTTTCTTTTTGCATTTTTGAAATGTATTTTTTTAAAATTTAAACATTGATACTATTGTTCTTTACTAAACAGATTACACATAAATGTTATTGCATTTACTTTCTTTAAAAAAATCACTTAATGGAATTTTTTTTTAAAAATTTCTTATATATCAATATGTATGTCAATTAACTGATTTATGCACACGTTTGATTCTTTTTCGGTATTTAAGTAACTTGATTGCAAATGATCCATTTTTAATCAAATTAAAACATTTATGTTAAATATATAACACACATCATATAAATAAACATATTTGGTGAATAATATATATATATATATATATATATATATTAATACATATGTAAGTATGTATGTTTATCATATATTAACAGTATGGCGGACCATACCATTAATTAATATGTGCAACAAAAATTATAAGGTAATTTAAATTTATATTCATATATGTTTATACGAGTTAACATGGTTCTTACTTAGGGTTGATAGTATCTATGGAATACCTACTATTTCTTAATCCAAACAATGTATGCTTATTTATATATAATATTACATTTTGACTTATCTGATAACTGAATAGAAACATAATTTCCCATGTTGTATTAAAATGTAAGTTAAGAATTGAAAACAAATACATTTTAGATTTTTTTAAAAATATATGTTTTAATTTATTCTTGAAAACCCTTTTTAATGTAATAATTATCATTGCATGAATTGAAACAAAACATAATAAAAATACAACAAGCATTTGAATTTAAAATCAAGATATGTAATGCACCACTGAGTATTCCAAATTTTAGTTGGGTGTATCTCTGACGGCAAACTCGAATGCTTTAATAGATGCTTACGTCATTTGAGTCCATGTTTTTAAATCCTCCAAAAGAGCTTTGACATTTCTTAAAATAACCTACAAAAATAAAATAAATAATAGCTTAGCATAAAAAATTAAAAAATCAGAAAAAAATACTGGTACTAAATACAGGGTTGACTGAATCAGACGCTGGCTTGAAAAAAAAAATCGAAATGACTTTTTTTTTTTCCTAATTCAACTTAACTGTAGCAGATCCTGGCACAAACGATGCTTTGATCATATGAACTAATCAAATTAGAGACAAAAACCCAGCCCTGTTGCTTATTCATAAAATCTCTCTTTTGTTGAACGTGTGCTACTTTTTCATTACCTTATGGTTATAACAGTTTGACCGTCGTTATTAAAGGGCTTGACAATATTTATGATATGATGAAAGGGCAACGTCAAATATTAATAAACAAATAAAAAGAAATATTTTTGACTTCGTAAAGATTGATTAGAATAATGTAAACTAATATACCCGTAGTGTCTTATAGTTTTGTGAGTCACCTTTTCTAATGAGAAGTCCAACAACAACAATGGTAACTAAAGCACAGGCTCCGGCCACAGCACTACCAATGATGATGTATCTCATGCCCTGTTCATCTCTGGTGACGCTCTCTAAAAGTCACAGCAAAACAGTTATTTTTTGTGTTGCTTTTTAAAATACATGTTCTTAATTAACCTTTTTTACAAAAATTGAAAAAATTCCAATCAATTAACAAAGTACACTTCTTTTTATCCTGTGACTGAAAAAAAAAATATTTAAAACATAGAAGACACTTTGCACTTGCATATTCAAAGAAAAAAAAATCATTTGAAAAAAAAAACAAAAAAAACAAACAAACAACCGCAGGTTAATATATAACTACTTTTGTCTTAGACAACAGAAAACTCATATTTTCAAATTATATATATATATATATATATAAGTAACATCATATAAAACCATACAAAGAAAAGTAAATAAACTCAGGGATATTAAGTAAACACTGGCACCATTTTTTCAACTTACTTTCATATATTCTGAACGTATATTTTAAAGTGACAATCTCGTTGTACATAGTCAGTGTGTAGTTTGTGAAAGACGTTGTCTCAATTCTGTGTATCCTCAGCTTGACCGTGCCTTCGTCTGATGTGGGGTCCGGATAATCGCGGTCGTAGACGGCTTCGTATTTGTCCAGCATCATGTTCGACGTACCATTCCTAAGCTGCATGGATAGTGTATAGATTACTGGGTCAGGATAACCTTTGACCGGAATGTCAATGTCAACGACATCGCCGACTTTGGCGCTAATGTTACGAGCCTCGATACTCTCGTTCTGAAGCGACAAACCTATGTGGAAAACATTAAATTAATCTAAATGTTCACATGAGCACATACGAATCGCTTTGAAAAAAACATTGTAATTGTGAATAGTTATAAAAAATGGCCTTTAAATGTACTGTTATATTACTAATCATTGGGGCATTGAGTGGCAAGCAATAGCCCATGGAAAGCCCAGAATTTATACGCAGCCTTCTCAATATATTGAAGTAGTAATAAATATATTTAAAATGCAAAATGATTAGTTTTTTTGCCTTCAATGATTGCACGTGTCGCAATTACCCCTTTCGTCCCCCATCCCCTCACCTTTTTTTCGCAAAAGGCTGTCTGCTGATATATAATGACCAGCCTTTCTTTATTTCCAGAGGAGTTGATGGATTGGATTTTGGAAACCCACTTTAAAACATTTGAAGTCAAACAATACTTCCCCACTTAGCACATCCCGGCGAAAATCGGTCATTACAAGAAGACGATATTCACCCACATTCCATTGTGACTTCAATGCTGTCCCTCACAATGACTTGTCCTTGACTGCCGAGTATGCGACATTCGTATGTGCCCGTATCATTGCAGCTCGTCATCACTTTCATAAATGATTTCACTTTGGAATTGATGACTTCACCGGTATCATTTTTTACGAACAAGATGCTAGAAATGTCGGTGTTGATTGCAAGACAGCTGAAATTGGCTGTAGATTTGACCTGCATGACGTAACCATCGAGTGTTCCGTTTAGCATAAACCCAAGTATCATTGGAGAAACTAAAAATATAAAGAATGACTAAAAATAAAATAAAATTCTAAAATAGAACATAATGTTTCAAAAACGTAATAAATCACTAAAAATATAATCAATAACTAAAAAACACATTTAGACATTTATTTTGAACTGAATACGGCATTATGTACATACTATAATACATTTTAAAATAAATATGTATCAGAAAATAGTCATCTATACGTACATAGTTTTCTTAAAATTTACATAAATTTGAACCTACGTGGCCATTTCGGAGCAAATATCACTCCAGGTAAAGGTCCAGTTTTTAATGGGGTCACAGGTACACACATGAATGTATGGTTTTCCACTGAAATGATTAGTGAGGTTTTGTCTGTGTCAACGCCTAGATACCAAACATATATATTCAAATGTATCGTACTCAGTAAATATTGAAGCCCTCCTCCATACTGCCACCAGTTCTGCTACAAGGTGTATCGATCTGTTGTTTAATAAAGAGGATTTTAAATTAAAAACTTACTAGAAGCATTAAACTCGTCACCTTTCAGTATTTATGTTTATTTCAAACAAAACACTCACATGTTTCGTCATAATAAATATCAATGACACCACCGTGTTCAACAATGTGTCCATCTTTTAGCCACCTTTGATAGCCCATGGGCTCAACATCCCCAGACACAAAACAGAAACATGTTACAAGGCTGTTATGGTAACTCTCACTTAGATTGGTAACACAGTTGTCCAAATAAACTGACGGTGCAGCTGCAATAATTAGACGAAGTCACTACATAACATAATCGGATGAGCATCACTTATCCTCTTTCGTAATTTTCTTGATGAGTATGTTTTTTTGTATGTGTGTAGGTGTGTGGGCGTGTGTGTATGGTTTTGTATGTGGATAAAACCAAACCTTAAACTAAGCAGCTAGTTTGCAAGAGCATATGCCAAATTGCCATAGCATCGAAGGATGTCAGAAATGACAACGAGTTAAATGTTCAGACCACCGCTCAATATAGTTCTTGTCTTTGTTTTAAATCAATGTTTACTTCCTTGACCTTAAATTAGGAATGTATCATTTTTGTTTTCTTTTTTTTTTGTCGCATAATCATTTATTCATTAATGTATTTGTATCTTTTTTTCTACATTTTTACATAAGCATTTTTTTTTCATTACATAATAATAATTCAAATGTACGTAAGTATTAAAATGTATTTTAAATATATATTTAAAAGTTGTCATTGATATATACATGTATTACCACATGTAAAAAAAAAATGGCTTTAGTTAATGTTATTCTAACTTTAAGATTTACTTAAATTTACTGACGTAGACCAATCTGACGTCACATTCAACGATGAGTCATTGGTGGACACCGTGACCTGAATCTGGTATCTGCCCGGGCTGAGGTCACCGAACAGCAATGACAGAGTGCAGGTCACGACCAACGATGGATAACTGTTGTTGCCCGAGGTATGATAAGTTATCTCGACATCACCCGTGACGTTGCACAAGACGTCCTACACAGAGAAGAAGTGCACAACATGTGGTCATTTTTTAAAGCTAACTTAATACTTAGCAATTATTAGTATCCATCTTCATCATCATCAGGTCCCGTAGTCCTTCGACCGTTGGGGCGCCACATATGACATGTACAGTAATTTTCTCCATATTTCTCGGTCTTCTGCCCTACGCATAGAACCGCCTAGTTTTAATCGCGTCCATTCTTTGATATTATCTTCCCATCTTTTTCTTTGTCTTCCTCTTCTTCTCCCTCCTCTAGTAGTGCCCTGCAAGATCTCTTTGGCGAGCCCTTGTTTTCTGGTCACGTGGCCATACCACCCAAGTTTGCACTATTTAACAGACGTCATGAGGTCATCGTATTGCCCAATTGCCTGACGAATCCTTTCTTTTATTTGCTCATTGGTATCCATCTTACAGACTCTCTATCTAATTTAAGGCATAGTTTAAATAGACGCTCGATTTCTGGTTTGCTTGTGAAAGATTATCAGTATCGATTTTTCAAGTATTTTAAAAATAGTTTAATTTTTTTTTTTTTTTTTATTATATCAGGAATGTCTTAGAAGAATGTTTCGGTCCGTAAAGGTCGTCATTACTTTGGAGGCGGTCTTCGCTTTAACTGCTTATACTTTACATAGCTTTTGTCTTCGTGTATTATGTATGCATGACTATGTTCGTTATTTACGGGTGGAGAGCATGAGAAACGCACCCGGCCTAAAAATATCTCACCACTTTACTGTAGGATGATTACGTTATAGTATTAAATAAAGAGAACTACTTTCAAAAAATAATTATAGAGAAAAACAAACAACAATGAAACATTTGAAGTTTAGAAATAAAATACGTTAACACTTCTCAGATTGTTTACAGGTAAAATACGTTAACACTTCTCAGATTGTTTACAGGTAAAATGCGTTAACACTTCTCAGATTGTTTACAGATAAAATGCGTTAACACTTCTCAGATTGTTTACAGGTAAAATGCGTTAACACTTCTCAGATTGTTTACAGGTAAAATGCGTTAACACTTCTTAGATTGTTTACAGGTAAAATGCGTTAACACTTCTTAGATTGTTTACAGATAAAATGCGTTAACACTGCTTAGATTGTTTACAGGTAAAATGCGTTAACACTTCTTAGATTGTTTACAGATAAAATGCGTTAACACTTCTTAGATTGTTTACAAATAAAATACGTTAACACTTCTTAGATTGTTAACAGATAAAATACGTTAACACTTCTTAGATTGTTTACAAATAAAATATGTTAACACTTCTTAGATTGATTGCAGATAAAATACGTAGCTATTTCTTATACTATTTACGTTGTTTCTGACTTGAAATGTGCAACCAGCTGTTTGATTGTCATACACACCGACACTCACACTGGTGCACACAAAGCTGACGTGGTTGTCGTCTGGTGTGTAGAGCTGGGGGTCACCACATTTTGGGATCTCAAATTTTGCTATTTGTTGAATGTATATTGATTAGACATCTGTGGATCATGCTCTCAATAAAATATGCACACTGATCATATCATTATTATTTAAAACTAGACTGATAGCTACACTCAACTTTAGTTGGAATAATGATATGTAAATTATAATTGTTCTAATTATTTATAGTATGATTATTGTTAGTATTTTTATTGTTAAAACAACCACAAAAATAATCCCGTATTACACTAGGTATTTAACTTATGCTTATGAATTACCAGGCAGAATACATTTTATAAAAACGTAAACAGTTATATTTTGAAAAGGATTCTGATCAAAATAAAACAATGCAGTAAATTATGTGATTTTATTTGTTTTTGTTTGTTTAAAAAAAAACATTTAAAAAACGAATGAAAAGTTACGAAAATAATGACTGATATTAACCTTGAACAATTATCACTTTAGATTTATATGAATTCAACCTTTAAAGTTGCACCTGAACATACCTGAACATGACGTCAGTAACACTAGCATCACGCTGCACACAACTTTAGACATGCTAAGCCTTTAACAACAATCAAATTCGAAATTAACCTGTCAGATTTTAGAAATTGTTGGGGCTGCCCAAACATTCCATATGAAAAGAACACAAACCTGTTGATTGTATTCCACCTTTTACATCAACGCACACATTTATCTTATCGTTAGCACAGACAACTACTGTTGATAATTAGACCATCGAACCGATCGCTTTAAAGTTAGTGCGACCTAGGAAATCAAAAAATATAGATGCGTTTGAAACAGAATCCACATAAATATGTTGATACAATTTACATTACTTTAATATTGTAAAAAAACGAGAATAATGGATAAATGAGCTTACGTGTTACAAAAGATTTATAATGTCAGGAACGACTTGTTGTTTTGTTTTCAGAGCCATGCTAACAATGATGCAAGGTATATCCGATTCTAGTTTTTCTCTTATGAGACACGAATACAATTTCTGTTAATTTAAGATGCTTCAATTATAATATATTAAATTAATACACAATTGTTTAAACACTTTTTTTTGTTGCATTCATATTTTCTCTAAGAGTAATTATTTTTTTTTTAAATGTGGAACGGAAATAGTAGTGTATGGAAACTTTTTAGTACTTCCATTTGCTTTTACATAACGAATTTAATAATGAATTTTAAATATTTTGTTTATAAGCTACACACTAAATATAAACTTGCTATTTTTGTTATCCACTTATTTTTTTTTTAATGTATATTTCTTTCAAAAGAAAATAACAATAAAATAACAGTTTAAACAAAACTTTTAATACCACTAAAGAACACACTGACAAGAATAAACATCAATTTTAGTATTATTTAATTTTTGTTTCAGGTATATTTCTGCAAATGAATATATATATATATATATAATACACACTTTCTAGTATATTTTCTAAAGAAATAAGCACATATAAATACAAACTATACGATATAAATTACAATACGATTGTGTGAGGTTAAATGTAATATAAAAACTAATTTGAATGGATGCTTTTAATAAGTACACAATCTATTTAGCAATATTATTGCCCACAGCTTAAAAGATGTAGATGCAGTGTAAAATAAAGAGACAGCAAAACCAAAATATTGTGGTAACATTTCTACTCTTTAAAAGAATATAATTGACATTAACGTTAGACATAATATAAAACCCATTTTTATATTTTTTTTTTTGTTGTTCTCTTTTGGTAAGGAAAACTATATGTCAGTATTGCAGTTCCTTATATTAATAGCAATATATATATATATATATATAGATAGATAGATATTATTTATTTGCATTTTTAAAAATAAAAACACACACTAAAACGTTTGACTTGAATTCAAATATCTCATATAAATCGACATTTTATTTGCATGTCATAATTGTATAAACACATTACAAAATAACTTTTTTTTAAATTTAAAAATACATAATATATGCATAGATAGAAATAGGTACCATTCCTTGGCATTTAAATATCTTTTCATATAGGATTATTGAATATAGCATGAAAAAAAAAACAACCAACAAAATTTTACTTTTTTTTTTTTAAATTTAACGGACAGCATCAACACAGGGCATCAACGTTTCTAATTAATTAAAATTTTGAAGGATGGGGTGATAACGATGATAATTCTTACATCCACATACATCTTTCTTGGTCTATAATTTGGAAAATGTTTTTGATTTGGCGTCTTCAGCCGCCTGTCTTAGACGGCGTAAACGAGCTGGATGGAAATAACAATGGAAAGTTGTAGTCAAGAAAGAAGGAAACGCGAATAATTTTATCGCAATTTGCAGCTTTTACTTTTATATTTAACACACAAAAAAAAAACAACCTTTGAATTAGTCTTCTCTAACAAGTTCGCTTACAAACCTTAATATGTGTTTTCTCATTTCATCTTAAATGTGAGCGTAGCTCAACCTCTAGTGTACACCTACAGATGCTTAGATAATTATTTTATGTACTTTTAAAGTGCAATTTTTTATTATTTTTTATTAAAAATGTAAAAAAATAAAAATTGTCCAATGCTGGACTTTAGAAATGTTCCAATAACTTCTATAATTAATTTCTAAGAATTTTCTTTTTTAAACGCAACACTTTTTAAATGTGCTCATTGAAGTTAATTGATTATATTAGTTCGAGACATGCAGAGATGTTATGTATTATTTCAGATCCCACACGAAGTTAAAATGAATTTTAAGCAACTGTGTCTTACCATTTCTGATGAACTATCCCTACAGTAATATAATGGTCTTATCTGTTGGGATGAAATATCCCGACAATGAGTTAATGTTCTTACTTTGTGTGACTAAATATCCCGACAATGAGATAATGGTCTTACTTTGTGTGATTAAATATCCCGACAGTGAGATAATGGTCTTACCTTTTCTGATGGAATATCCCGACAGTGAGATAATGGTCTTTCTTTTTGTGATTAAATATCCCGACAGTGAGATAATGGTCTTTCTTTTTGTGATGAAATATCCCGACAGTGAGATAATGGTCTACCTTTTCTGATGAAATATCCCAACAGTGAGGTAATGGTCTTACCTTTTCTGATGAAATATCCCGACAGTGAGATAATAAAACCTAGACCACACAACTTAAGCTTAGGGTCCATAAATCCATTAAATCCATTTTATGTATTTTATATTGGCATAAACAGCTCCATGGATGACCTACACTGTGGCAGATTTATTGTGACCTTGAGCTCTGCACATCATTATGACTAGCCAATCACGTTTTACATTTGTAGGAATGTCAGATATGAGTTCAACATCACCCCCCCCCCCATTAGAAACAATTCTCTCAAGTCAACATTTCTCATTGTGGATTTTCACAGACCTGAGCACATCAGACACCTGGTCAGCGTGTGATGTATAAGGTGTACTGACGAGCATAATTCAAAAATACCTCACAGCCTTTATATTCATTATAAGAATATCCATTCTTTGCATGGGTATTTATAAATTTGCTTAGGTCTTAGTGCAATGTATGATCCCCATGATTTTACTGTAGATGGACTAGTTTTTAGTATCATTCTTAGCACTCTTTTGGCACTGGGTCATATTTATATAGCGTATCATCTATTACAAGAACGTTTCTTCTGTTCAATGAAGATTCGTCTTCATCGTGGACACAAACTGTCAGATTTTGCTTGGCAAGAAACAATGTGACATTCATCAACCTGTGCAAGATATCCTTCCACTTGAAAAATAATATCCATCTCAGCAATGCATTGTGCATCAATTGTTTTGTGTAGCTTAATTCCTGCTGCCAATGTTTTCCAATTTTTAAGGCGACATTGGTGCTCTTCAATATGCCTCATGTTTTCTTGTAATTTCGGGCTCAGTTTCCTACACTTATCAAACCCAGTAACATATTTAGATGTTGTTTCTGTATTAATAAAACAGCAAATTATCTCCACCAAATGCAGTACAATTATTTCTGGCTAAAAGGTGAACACAAATCCAACCAAGACGGCACATTTTCTCACAATTTGGCATCGTCTTATTGAACCATTGTTTTTTTTTTAGCCGGTGCATTGTCCTTCATGCACTAAAATGGGGATCTATCTATATATAAAAAAATGAATGTATGTCTCCTATGCACTCCCACACCATTCATGAGATTGCAACAAAACTTTTGTGAGTGGTTGGCTATCTATCTGGGCATTTAACTGCGTCATTAAAAAAAATTTCAAATATTTAGTTTTCGGCCGTTGGCCCTTCATTTGTTATTTTTCAAATACGAGCTATGTAAAAAAAATTTCCGTCTGCGCTCCTAAACCATTCGTCTGAATGCGCTAAATCTTTGGTAAAATGTTGCAAGCACACCCACAAAGGTTGGGTAATAATTATAACCGTTTTAAAATATTCCGTTTTGAGCCAGGGGCCCCATGTTCGTTTTTTCTTATATGAGCTATATAAATATAATTTCAAACCGTATGCGCTACTACACCATTTATGTGATTGCAACAAAACTTTTTGAAAGATTGTCCATAAGGTCGCCCATGTTAATGAGTAATTACAATACTTTTAAAATATTCCGTTTTCACCTGTTAGCCCCAAATTCTTTTTTTTTTCTTATATGAGATTTGTACAAAATAATTTCGGTATGCGTTCCTATACCATTCATCTGAATGCGATAAAACTGTAGTTAGATGTTTTTCCCACGCCCGTAAAGCTTTTCCAATTATTACAACCGTTCAAAATATTCTGTTTTGAGCCAGGGGCCCCATGTTCTATTTTTCCAATATAAGCTATATACATATAATTTCAAACCGAAATTCATGCGATTGCAACAAAACTTTGTTGAAAGGTTGTCCATAAGGTCGCGCATGTTAATGAGTAATTACAATACTTTTAAAATATGAGCTATACAAATACAATTTCAAATAGAGCTAATGTGTGGATGGATAGCTTTTTAATCAAATACAAATAGCGACATTAAATTGTGTGTGTGTGACATAATAAGTAGGTTTCTGAATTAATTACAACACTTTTAAAATAATCCGTTTTTTGACGTTGGCCCCAAAATCGTTATTTTTCTAATATGAGCTTTGTAAAAAAATAATATCCGTATGCGCTCCTATACCATCTATCTGAATGCGACACAACTTCAGTAATATGTTTCTATTTTTTTAATTTTGTGATATAATAAGTAGGTTTCTGAAGTAATAGAACAATTCTACAATATTCCGTTTGTGGCAGGGGGCCTTAATTCGTTTTCCACCATTTATTATCTATATAATTATCGTATGCATTCCTATACCATTCATCCGATTGCGATAAAAACTTTGGTGAATTGATATGCGCGCTCCCGCAAATGTTTCTAAATTAGAACAACATTTTACAATATTTCGCATGGGCCGATGTCCTTAAATTCGTTGTGTTTTCTTTATCAAAATAATTTCAAACAGAGCTATCAACTCAACCGCCCTTGAACAAATGCCAACAGACATCAATTTGTAGCAAGAGCAGAGAAAACACGTTTTTGCGTGTTTAGTGTAGAGAGCATTTTTGTTGTTTTTATAAATAAGCTTGAATTTTGTGACGTATTTTAGAATCGGATATAGCTTTGTAAATGTGTTGTGATTTTGAATAGCAATAATGTAGTAATACATCTATTATATAAGAATGATCTATGCTGACCGTATCTCACAAAGAACCGATACGATTTAAATACGTTCCCATTTTTTAAAACACTCATAGTTATCTTCTATTATTTTAAGGAACTCGAATCAATGGTAATGCGAAAAATATATTATATATTCACTTTAATTTTAATAAAATTTTAAGTATTAATAATATAAATTACAAATAAATTTGGAGTAACAACTAAGGAACTATTTTAAACATTTTATATGTGGTTGAAAGTTATGAAAATTAATAAAATAAATTATGATCAAAGAAGTACACTGTAATCATATTTATTGGGGAAACCAAAACATATGTTGTTTTTATGCATTTTTTAAGTACGTTCCAAATATTGCGTAATAAAACTAATTTGTTCTAGATAATAACGCAAATGACGTCAGAACTCAAATTGTCTATTTATTCAATGCAAAAATGTATCTGATTTATTAACTGCGCGTAATAAAATTGATAATGTATTTCCCCCTTCCTAAAAGTAAAATTAATAAATATAATAGATTGCTTTTTAAATTGCTACAATTTAAAAAATGAAATACAATATTTGCTTTTTATTTTTAACGTTTAATAAATTTTTACTTTTATTCTTTCCAAAAATATACATTTATGAAATTTATAAATTAGTATTAAAAAAAACAACTAACCTTTAAATATACTTTTAATAAGAAATTGCCGTTTAATTCTATCAGTGCAGCGAAACTACATATCCAAATAGCATCCACTAATGTACTTATCACTCATTTAAATAAGAACAAAGCATTTGATATGCAAAAAAATGGTATTTGCGTAAGTAAGTGGATTACAATCCCGTGGATGATTTTATTAATTTCTTTAAAACTCTGTTTGGGGGATGGGGAAGTTGACAAAATGAATTTGACAAATAATTTGCCTTCTTAGGTACATATATATGGGGGTTAGGAAATAGGGTGTGTACAATTTTATATCTTTAAATCCAATGATATTACTGTTGTGAAAAATAGATGCTTTAATCTCATTTTACGAATTAAGAAAATCAATGACGTTAACACAACGTAAGTACATTTACAAAAGTATATCCATGAATATCAAAACCCATTCATTTTACAAAGAATTACCAGTTTTGGACCAGGGCCCTACAGTAGTTTTTCTTTCTAATATGAGCTATTTAAATATAATGTCCGTATGAGTTCCTATACTATTCATCTGAATGCGATAAACTTTCAGTGAGTTGTTGTGTGCAGGCCCGCATTAGGTTTCTAAAGAAGTGCAAATATTTTACAATATTCCGCTTTGGGCCGTAGGCTTAAATTTGTTTTTGTTTCTTATATGAGCTATGTAAATATAACGTCAAGCAGAGCTATTGCATAAGTGGATGGAATTACATTAAATATAAACTGTGACATTTCATTTCGTATATGTGACTTAATAAATATGTTTCTGATTTAGTACAAATATTTCACAATATTACTTTTGGGGCCGGGGGCCCTAAATTTGTTTATATGTAAAAAATAAGCCATATAAATATAATTTCAAACATAGCTATTGCATGTCCCCCCCCCCCCCCCCGATAAATAGCTATACGTTTTGGGACTAAATTTGGAAAATCCATGCTTCCCACACGGACAGCTGGTTGGGATAATAGTGAGTCGCGTCTTTTCTTGTTTGCTTTTCGATGCCGGCAGCCGCTATGTCGTTTAGATATCTGCACGCTCTGTGGCATGTTATACTAATCTTGAAAATTAAAAATGTTTAATTGCGTCGTTTTTTAAGGGAACAATCAAAATTATCATGATAATTCAAAAACAACAGTCAGAGGACTATCCAAAATACAACACACAAAAGTGGCAGGTAAAACCCCGCAGTCAAAATATGACAGTCGTGCTTGAAAATTTTGTTTGTTTGTGTTTATTTATTTATTTATTTAATTATTTATTTATTGTATATTTGTTTTTCTTCTGGCCAATGTTAACATTATGCATTAACTTTCCCCCCCCCCCATTAATTCATTTCCAACAGACATAATATGCAAACAAATATCCAAAAAAAACTAATTTCTTTCACACCTACGATTTTATATATTAATTTAAAAAAGCAAATCTAACCCAACAAGACATCCAAAGTGTAACATATGTGATCACATTTTTTCATTTATCCCAACAAATAGAAACGTGTTTTTATTAAATTATACAAATTTATTTTTTTAGGCCATTCTTAACAGGACAACACTATTTTGTGCTAGAACCTAGAAGAATTTTAGACATTTGAAGTATTTCTTAATATTACTAAAATATCTGTAACATTTGATAATTTTAAAAAAAAAGACTATGATTTGATAGTAATCAAAAAACTGTTGTAAACGCAACCTTTTATTTTGGTTGAAACGGAAATTCCCATACCCCAAGTTAATGACATATACTCATTTTAATTTACACTTATTAACAAACATAGATCGACATTTGTTTATTTATAATTACTAGCAATAAAGAAAAAGGATACATACAACAAATCTACATGGTTCAATTATATATATATTACAATTCTTCAGTTGACTTAATGTGATGAAAAAAAGCATGCATAAATTATTGCTAATTCATTTTTAGCTTTATTATCAGTTACGTTTGTTGAAATTAGTTTAATTTCATGTTTATTTTTGTCAATACAATTGAGTAAATATGTCTGTGTCATACTTTGCTCTTCTTTTTCTTCTTGAACATGATCCTGAAAGAAAATGCATTATACCAATGAATAGGTCAACTGTGTAATATTTCTTTTTGAAGAAATAAATACATTTTCTTGGTCAAATACATTTTTAAAGCTTTCACAACGTTGAAATCTTTAATTACAAGAAGAATGCATAAATAAGAAAAATATGAAATCAAGAAAAGACCAAAGACTTGTTACTGATGAAAATCTCGATACAAAAAATGGGGTATAGAAAATGATTTACAGTCCCTAGCAACTTAAAACTGGAGGCTTATTATAATAGACTTGAACATAGAAAAGTTTAACTTACCTCTTTTGACAAGAACAATGGTAATAACGACCATCACAGCTACCGCCACCACGCCACCCGTAACGCCTATGGCTATATTTCTTATCTCATTATTGCTGCCGCCTTCTGACTTTCCTGCAACAGAGAGTTGGCCATCATGGAAACAAAAACGGACGTTTTTCACCAAAATGAAAACACTCATAGAAAAGGTTGATCAACGTTAGAAATAAGTAAATACACCGCCCAAGTCTTGCATTTTTAACGTCTATACCTTCCGTACTTATGTTGGGGAAGAAAATGTAGATTTATAATAAAAGTAGAACAAAAGAAAAACAACAAAACCAACAAACACTGATAACGAGACAAACAAACACACAAGCAATACAATATAAATAATAGAGCATTTATTGAGCAGACAACACTTTTAAAGTGGGAAATAAAATGTCATTATACCATTTAATGTGTATATTTTAAAACAGTTCTTTGAATGCATCTTTTACGCTGAAGTTGTATGCCTCAATCTCATTTTTTTTTTAAAAAAACAAGAAAATCATAACAAAAGCAATTTGAGATTTCCTGAAATGTCAATTACACTACATATACATTATTTCATTCTTTGCTCCTACAGTACATGAAAGAAAATCAAGAGGTACCTTTCACTATTAAAAATGAAGAGGTTTCGTCCGATCCTAATTCATTCCCAAACTCTAGAATAAATTTGGTAAAATTTGCCTCTTGAAGGGTCCTTAGTGTCACATCAATTTCCCCATAAGGCGGGGTCTCTGCCATGAATGTGACCTCATATCGGCTGGGGTCAATGACCTCGTGTTGTTGGTCCGCCCGTGATAAAATGTAGTGAGTCGGCCCTGGGTATCCAGTGACTGGTATGGTCACGTCGGCATCTTTGCCGACAAACGCTGTAACGTTGATGGTGTCGTAATCTTGGGAAACCAGAGGACCTGCCAATGGTACAGTTAGGTAGCATTTAACGCTAATATACTATCTTTAATTAAAATGTGCATGCAGTGAACAGAACGTAAAAAAAAATACATCAAGTAAACTTGACTTTGAAACAAATAACCGAGGAGAAAAAGTGATAATGAAATATACATGCTGGAAAAACTTGAGCAGTCAGGGATTTATAGTGTGTAGCTGTTCAGGAGCTAACGCTCTTTAAAATGACAGGAAAAAACTTGCAATATAATACTCGCGAAGACGAAGCCGCATAGGTAATAGTGGTTTAAAATGTATAAGACGTTACCAAAAATATGTCGTAGTTGGTCGCAAATGTAGACCAACTAATCCGGTAAACGTGACTTTTAGGATGTTTTACAATAATACTTCAGAATCTTATTTTCTGTAACGCAACTGTATTTTACTTTATACCATTTCAGAATCATATTAAAAAAAAAAAACAAAAAGAAAAACGAAGAAGAACATATTGAACTGTGAAACGTAGCAAACACATCTTCACCATCAACCACATGGTCACCTTCAAACACATGGTCACCTTCAACCACATGGTCACCTTCAAACACATGTCACCTTCAAACACATGGTCACCTTCAACCACATGGTCACCTTCAAACACATGGTCACCTTCAACCACATGGTCACCTTCAAACATATGGTCACCTTCAGAAACATGTCCACCTTCAACCACATGTTCACCTTCAACCACACGTTCACCGTCAACCACAGGTTCACCTTCAATCACATGTTCATCTTCAGTCACAAGTTGACCCTAAACCACATGTTCACATTCAAACCCTATACTAACTGGTTGGCTGCAATTTTTTTTTTATCAAATGTATCAATTAAAAATAGTAAATAGAAAAACACTTATGAAAAATAACATAAAAGATAATACAAATAAAATAAAGCCTCGGGACGATGTTTGAAAATTGCCACTTGAAGGTAGACTAACGTGTTATAAATGATTTCGTTCTTGACAAAATCACTTAATCTAAGTCAATAAATATAGTAACATATCTTATCTGCATTTAAAATTATTTGCGATATTTTTATTTGAAATCAATGAGAATTTATACGGTAGCGTGACTATGAAATTATATTCAACTACAGGATATGACAATACACAGGAGCTAAGAACAATTGTAAATCTTTGTCTTATCTTCTCCTCTCTACCAAAGGTTTAGCGACTGTAAGTTTCCTTTCATTCTAGAAACCAGACGTTTTCGTTGAGATTAGAAATTAATATTGCAAATCTCGAGGTTTCAAGTAATTTTTTTTTAGTATGCAGAGTTATGTTCCTTTGCATTCAAGTCATAGGGCAAAACTGAGTTGACAACAAAAGTAGGTTAGGGCTGGGATGAAAGTGACTCTAGCATGATGTTCGTTGTGTTATAATTTCGTTACTTAAGCGTTCTTGTGAGCTCTATTCGTAGCTCAAAGCGTAAAAATACGACACATTTCTTCTTAATGCAGGTCTGTACGGCACATTTCTGCTTAATGCAGGACTGTACGGCACATTCATACGGTTATGCATGTCCGCACGGCACATTTCTACTTAATGCAGGTCTGTACGGCACAGTCATACGGTTATGCATGTCCGCACGGCACATTTCTACGGTTTTGCAGGTCTGTAGGAAACATTGAAACGGTTAAACATGCAGGTTTACGCTTGACTTGAATGGTTTTGTTTAATGTAGAAAATATTTGTATAAGTTCTTTCTTCTGTAATGTGTTACACACCTCTTAAAACTTACATAAGATAATAACATAATATTTATTAAACTAGGCTGAATTCATGCACTTACATTTGACAAATACGGATATGCACTCCTTTGTAATGAAAAAATCTGTTGCATTCTTCACTTCACAGCAATACAAGCCAGCATCCATACATCCATTTATATGTCTTGCTGCGATCGTCCCGCTGTCTATCACGGTAGTCTCTGAGCTGTTTTTACCAAAGAGTATCATTGGTGTAGGAAAGCCGTCAGCGTCACATCTGAAGTTGATGGTCGTGTTGACGGCTACAGTAATGTTGGTAGTGTTGGAGTTTGCAGTAAAAGATGCTATATACGGTGTCCCTTTGAGAAAAAACAACAACAGTGTGTTACGTTTTTTTGTATTTCTGTGTGTAACTCTTTAAATTTGTTTGTATATTTTTATTTTTAATTTCTTTATATTTATTAGTACTTTTTAAAAAACAATTTTTGATAAAGATAAAAATCTGAAAACTTCAAATACGTTATAGTAAAACAGTGCTCTTCGATGAAATTAATACAATCAATATATAGCGCAACTGTAAAAAGATTTAATTCCGCTTGGATATCGGCATGCTCCTGAAAGGTCCGACAAAAATGCAACAAGTCAATGTCAATGTTAATAGAACACAAAACATCTGATATTTTCTTGATTTTGCAAAATAGAAGGAGGCCATCGCTCAGGTTCATAGCATGTGATCCGCCCGTATCATTAGGTGATTAGCCAGGCTCTTAGTAGTTGATTAGCTATGTTCATAGTAATTTTATTTGTCACTCTCGTATCTATAAAATGAGCAATTTCAAGTCAATAGATACAATTCAATTCTGGAATAAATTGTGTTTGAGACATCATCTACCGTTACAAGCGTTTAGACAGTGACCTTGACGTTCAGGACAACTGTCTTGAATCAGCACACTGAATTTTGACAAGGGATTTGCCGCTAGAAAATGGAAATAGCCGCCCAAAATAATATTTATTTTATTATTACACACTATTGCGAAATGAGACACATTGATTGATCGAATATCAAATCTATTAAATATTTTAAAAATAAGAAATATTCGCTATACTATACTGATGTCGGAAACCGAAGTTTGGTTGGCACTAGTGAATGGCCACTTGTGATTAGGTTACAATGACATATCAGCCTTTAGCGGTTGAAAAATTTACTAGCTCATCATGACATATCAGCATTGAAAGTTGATATCATATGTATAGTTTCCAATGTTTTTTGCTTTTGTATCTTACAGTATGCAATGTAGACGACGCGAACTCAAAAAAAGCCGCGTACTGAAGAGCATATGTATCTTTAATGAATTTTTAATTCAACATACAACACAATGAAATAAATAAAAGTAAGTAAAATAAAATAAATAGATGAAAACAACAACCATAACAACAAAGAAAAATTAACGAAACAAACTTCAAACCTGTTTAACGCCTTATCCATTTACTTACGCGGTACTTCTATTTTTAGCTGTACACCTGGTAAGTTGTCCTGCAGCGGACTCGATGGTCTGCATTCATAGGTGATGTTCTTCACTAAACAAATTTTACACAATTATATATATATATATACATCAAATAAATTAATTTATTGTCATATCCTCTAGACAAATGATTCTGAGTTGTTTTGTGTTTTGCGTTGGCATCATCTTTTTAAACGTTCCATTGTTTAAGTTGATAAATAAGATAAGTAGAAATTAATTTTCTAAAATATTTTTTAATCAATTAAATAAGTAAAATCAGTACTTCTTTATTAATAGAAAAATATGTTCGTTATAAATAGTTTCCCATTATGATTATTATTATTGGTCTAAAGTGTGACTTTAAGTGTGCTAGTTTAAAGAAATCATGCAGGGCACAAATAGAGGAGGGAGGAGAAGAGGAAGACAGAGAAAAAGATGGGAAGATAACATCAAATAGTGGACGGGATTAAAACTAGGCGATGCTATGCGTCGTGCAGAAGACCTAGATGAATGGAGAAGGATAGTTTTCATGTCATCTGTGGCGCCCCAACCTGTCAAAGGACTAAGGGACATGACGATGATGATGATGAAATCGAATATAATGTCGATTAAAATTTAATTTTAAAAATTATAATTATCAAAACATATCCTCACAAAGCTCACCAAAGTTTTGGAAGTAAGCAATGATGACATTGCCCCACACCGACTCATTGTTAACGTACCAGACGACATCTCCCTTTGGGTTACCAGGATTACCCAAAATACAGTAACAATCCATGGTGGACCAGTATTCGCCGTACAGACTTGTCACACGTTCAAGGCAACTATCGCTGAGACGTGCAGTGGGCAGTGCTACAGAGAGATGAATTTCAATTATTCATTTCTAGACGCTGTTTAAACCAAAGAAAAGAAATGGTGCTATAATACCCTTAAAGAAAATACTGAGGAATACATGAACGTCCCATTTTGAACAAATCTAAAATGAACCGTTTACTCTTTAAAAAATAAAAATACCTACGCTCCGTAGATATATCACTCATGTAATAGATTAATTAGACACGTACAATGTGTGTCAAAATAACACTATATGTTAAACATTACATACATTTACAGTATACATTATAAAATGAACAGTTTCACGTCAGTGCATTATGTACAATGTAAAATTATTATTAAAGCTTAACATATCTTGTTATATCGACACACATTGTTCGTGTCTAATTAATCTATTTTAAAGCTTTATCGCCGTGCAATATTTTGAAAATTAGTTAATATGTATATAATACTTCGTCTTTTCGTTCCGATATCTTCAAACCCATTTTTTTTTATTGATGAATCATAATCAATTAAAAGCTGGACATGTCACCCATTCAACGCATATATATATATAACGTCTAAGTAGTTTAACAACATAACTAAGTTCAACGAATAATTAAAGTTGAAACGAAAAGTACCGACATTGGCAAACAGTATTAAAATCAGTTTCGGCCCTCATCCCGTTGACCACATATATCAGTACTCACACAGTACATACGGTGACGTAAAAGTCCCTGCGACTCGCGTGCTGTTCTCTTTGGAACTGTTTGTGTACATGACCACTTGAAACTCGTGTGATCCTGGTCCGAGCTGACTGATGTTGATATGTAGTGTACACGCGGACAAATAGCCAGTGGAGTTTTCATTTAATGGTGTTGAATAACTTACGTCCCCGGTCAAATTCACAAGTAAATCCTATTTTGAAAAAAAACCACATTAATCGCAGAAAATTATTGTGTTCAAGTGTTTGTTTTAAATGAAATATTTTTTTTTTTAAATTGTATTTTTAAATGTTACCTTTATGTCTCTTGATATTTTTGTAACTTTCGTATGTGTGTGTGTGTCTCGTATAGACTTTTGTTAGCGTGGTTTTGACTTATAAAACAGAGGGAAATATAATGGTCAGTCGCAATTACTATTTTCAGGATGCAGTCATTTTTTTTATTTAAGTTCACGATTTTTGTGTGTATATTCAAACGAATGGGGACCTTTAAGGCAGGCTACTTACAAAAAGAAGAGAACACCCAAGCTACTTACATACAGAGTAAGGAGTACAGGGGCCTATCAAGCAGGCTACTTACATTTCGAATGAGAATAACATGGCATATCAACCATGCTGCTTACATACATAACGAGAATTACAGGGGCCTACCAAGCAGGCTACTTATATACCCAATAAGTCTAGCAGGGGCTTTTTAAACTTAGTTACATACATACTGAGAATAGCAGTGTGAGTACGTAGACAAGTCCGTACTTACATCAGTTCTGACATTAAATTCACACACTAGATGTGGATACACCAATAATGTTGTACATCTTACAAGCAGTTGTTTCGAAGAGTTGGAGAGTACAGGGTAATCACATTCAGGGTCAATTGGCTGAGCTGAGTAAATTTATCAAGACAATACTATGAATAATTTCATATTTTTACTGTTAGAAACGCATGATATTAAAGTGTCATTTAAATAATGTTTAACCTATTTTGCTTAAGACATTGCTTTTTAAATTGCTACAAACCAATTCGAAAAAAAATATATTAAAACACGTGAGTATGTTTCATAATGTTTTATTATCTTATTTTATCTGATTCATCGTATCTTTACCTTTTACTTTGTAAATAACTTAGTAATACAATGTATATTCTTGCAAAGATTGTATCCTAAATGGGAAATTTTGTACTCAACTATATATATAGTTTAAGTAAACTATTTTAATTGTTGTTTAAAACCACTATATATATTATGTATATATTTAGTTAGTTATTGACTTACGCAGATATGATGATAAATATGTGTTGAATATATTTTCAAGTACGTACATATGACGTTGAGGAAAGCTGAAGCTATCGTTCCACCAAAAGATGCGCTATGGACGTCCAATATGAACTCATGATGTCCTGGCCCGAGGCTGCTTAGATCCGTGTCTAATGTGTAGTTCACTGCGTAGTATTGCACCGAGTCTATTAGTGATGGACTGTATGCTTCGTTTTGATCTCTATTGACATTGCTGTTGTATCGTGTCTGGTTTTAAACATTTCAATAATATCTTAATACATTAATTCATATTCAGACTGAAACATGATAACGACGTGGACAATGTAGACCCATTGTGATTTCCTTTTTAATTTAAATTAAATTAAAAAAGGATTTAAATACAAGATAGTGAACAATATGTAGGCAGAATGTATAATAATAAATATTATTTTAAAAATTCCACTGAACTTAAAATGCATAAGTTCTTGTTAAAATAACTATGTCAGTTCAGTTGACACCTACATTGGTCTTTACGAGAAAGTCAAAGTCATCAGGCTTGAAGTGTGTGAGAGCTTTGCAGTTGACGCTAACAAATGAAGGACTTATTAGGACAGGCACATCGCACGTGGGACGTATCACATCAGCTATTTTAGAACGCATTAAAAACGTGCAGCCACACAAAAAATTGCTTTATTATTTCAACAAGTATAGTTCAATAGTTTCAAGTACACTACATGCTTAGATGTAATTTGCTTTACTTGAAAAAAAAGTAATATACAGAGAAGATTTGATATCATTTCTTTATAACCATCTACTTATATGTAAAGTCATGTGATATCCCACATAATGTTGACGAACTCTATGAAATAAGCGTGTGATTTTGAAGTAGATACACAGCTTAAGATTACATGAGCGTTAATTAAAGTATATATATATTTATTTTTTTTTAATTTAATTGTAAAAATACCAGATTGAAGTTGTATGAAATGTTTTCTACCTTGCCGAAACGAGGTTTAATTGCAAACGGTAATTATTAAAATAAATATTCCAAATTAGACATGCATTAATAAAGAAGAAGTGCGATATGATAATGCACTAAGACAAATGTATCAAACTCAAGTCCCGCAGGCCACATCAGGCCCGGCGTAACCTTATATAAGGCCAGAGTGGGACTTAAAGGCAAAAAAATAAATAAATAAAAATAAAAGCATTTTTTAATGGCCCCGTGATATAAGGAGAAAATCAAATTCCCTAATTATCAGTCTTGCCAAACGGTAGGCTACCCGACTTCGATCAGAATAAGTGAAAATAAAAGTCGTATAGTGATTGGTTGTTCGTCGCTAAAGTAACCTAGCAACGTTCATTCGATCGTTTTTAATTTGCTCGTAAGAAATTAAAATAATGTAGTGCCCGGATATTACATCAACTTTTCCCACTACAGCTAACGCGATATCAATGAAGCATACGAGCGAAAAAGGGTATGTCCATAAGTTCGATTGATTAATATTTTTTTCTATTTTAATTTATATTAATGTTTAAAAAGAGTTAAATGTTTCGCTTATTTGATGTTCATTTTGTTCGACCCGCAGCCTTACGTGTCATTTGACCCGCTGAACGATTGAGCTTGACACCCCTGCACTAGGAAGTTAGGATACAAATATAAAAGTAGATAAATATATAACGGATATTTCCAAAACTTAATTTAAGAGACTAAGATGACTTGCTATTTTTTCTGTACACGAAATCTTGAAATAATAATGACCCATGTATCATACGTTTTAAGATTTGAGTGCAAGTAAGCATGAAAAAGAAGAAAAAAAAATACCATAAATATTAGGTGTATCACAAACCAGGGTGTCATCTATGCCCGCAAAACACATGTACTGATTGTACTCGTTGAAGTACAACGATGTTCTCGGTACAACCAGGACGCTAAACATCACATTTCCTTCACCCTCCTCGATGGTCACCTCCAACGTGTTGTTGAGCAGTGTCGTGACAGTCGAGCAGCTTGTAATCCCGCAGGTGTACAGAGTCAACGACGCATGCGTCACGTTGTTGTAGCTTCGCCATTCGACGTGGGTCGTGTTGAGATTCGACACGTCACACGCAATGGTCGTGCGAGTGCTTGTGTTTATATTACACATTTTACACAGCGCTGAGAAAAAATATTGAATTTTAATTTCGAACATATATATATATGTATATTTTAACAGTTGTGGGGGGAGGGGGTAGAAATGTAAAATTTAACGTCACTTTTCACCAATACTTAAAGTTATCAATACATAAAGTTATCATATATATATTTTTTTTAAAAATATTTTTTTGAAACAGTAAAAAAGAAGAAATTCATAATGTATCATTTAAACTGTAGGTAAATAAGATATGCATGGTATATAGTGTACACATTATTTTTCTTCTTACCTGGCGTAAATAAAACGAAGATATGTAATAGAATCGAAAGGAACATTGTGCGAATCTTATTTTTATTTCGTTTAAACGCGTTGTCTGTATTTCTGGGAACACACCACGTCGCAAATGTATATCATCTTAGTATCCCGGTGCTGCTCCCCACAGTTCACGTCATTGCACAACACAATCATTGCAACAATCAACCATGGCTATTGCTTAATAGGAAGGTAGTTGTTTTCAGGCTGACGGTGATCTCACTACTGGTGATAACAAGTGTGTCAACTCTGTTATAATTGGGTCAATGTTCAGTTGTTTTTTTTTACCCACTCATATCAGTGTTAGCGTTAACATATATACATATACATATGGAGAGTGCGAGATCAATGAAGAACATGTCTGGGGCGCATTTGTACTGGTAACTAGATCATTAACTAAAAATAATTTCTTTTTAAATTGTCTTAATTTTTTTATTTTAATTTTTTTTTAAAAATGAAAAATTAAAAAAAAATTAAGGTGTTACCGACATGTCGATTCAATGTACCGGCAACTTGAGAAATTGCTCAAGGCGCCATGGGCTTAGGGCACCATCAACGATCTAGCAAAATAGGAAAATTCATTGCATGTGGGGGCCGTGGAAGAAAATTAGAAAGTGCAATAAAGTGTTGCAGGGATCTAAATGCTAGAAAAATAATGAATGTCATCTTCTGTCTAATTCTTAGTAATGTCCAACATAACATAAGAATTTTTTTATTAATCACACATCGTCTGTTTAAAAAAAAACAAAAACCAAGGTAATGGAATCATAAATAATCGTTAGTTTTGTTCCTTGCACAATTTGTTTATGATTAAACTTTAAGGGGCTCTTAAAATAAGCTTTCACGGGGATGCAGCAATCGCAGGGCCGGCACTGGTTACCGAGATAATCATTTGTGTTGTGAACGAGTTACCAGCATCCATGTCTATTAACACATGAATGAAACAAAAGCATAAGGTCATTTGTATATTCGAAATTCAATTAAATTAAAACAAAGAGATTTTAAAAAGTTAACATTTTATGCTAAGAAGCATAGCTTTCGAATCGAAGCTTGAGGGATAAAATATGTATCAATCATCGGGAATTTTTTTTTTTTTACTATTTTTTTTAAAATGTTGGTGTAATTGTAATACATAAAAAATACATGATCTATACATGAAAAAATACATTACAAAAGAATGACGAGCAGTTGATTATTCTAAAATAATTACATATAATAAGATCTTCATTGCTCGAACTCGAAAGTGAAAGGTTATAGTGTGTAATAAATTATTATTATTATTTAATTTAAAATATGCTAAAGCCTATTATTTTAATAACATTAATTGTAATTTCAAATAAATAATCAATTAAAAGCCATTTAGACACTAGAGGGTTAATTTGATGACAGTAGATGTTATATTTTATCTACTGATTTCAACTTCAATACCTTTAGAGAAACATGCTATTTTTATCATCAGGAATTGCGAAATGCATTTACTATATCATCACAGGTTTAAAAAATAGTACTTTCATACTGATTCTAGGTACACCTCTTTCACCTCTGGTATATAGTACGTTTTCGTTTTCTAAGTTAGCAATTGTATACAAATATTACATGGCTGTAAAAATCATGAGTAAAAAAAAAAACAGATAATAATAAAACCAACAGAATAGGACATTCTGCTTTTCAATAGTAGTTCTTTAAATACGTGTGCACTAATGACAAGGGTTGAGATGAAAATAAACAAAAACAAAAAAAAATTTTTTTTTAACTTAAAGGCCAACTTCAGATCTTTAAAATACTAGTTTTACTTCTTTGTTTTGTTTGGTTCTATATGTGTTTACATGTGTGTGTGTGTGTGTGTGTGAGTGTGTGAGTGTGTGTGAGATAGAGAGAGAAAGTCATGGTCTGGTTCGGTGGGTATAGAATCAGCTTGCTTGCTACATCACATTTATGTTGTAACTTACACATACAGCTCAACACTTTTATTAGAACCACATGTAAGCGTAATTGCGGTGCAAGTGGTACACTTTACCGACTGTTCATGATTAATCAGATTGTATGCACATATGAGCCGTTAAAATTTCAGATCGAGGGTAGGGATTTTAAGTACACGAAACAAAACTAAAAATTATTGTTTTTTAATTTATTCCCTTCACATTTTGGGCGACTTATTACATCTGAGCAAGTAATAAGCCACACATTATGTAGATTCAGATTCTAGATTGCATATTATTAGTTTCAAATACACCGATTTTTCTATACAGACAATGAAGTGTTTTGGTACCGAGCTAGGCCTATATCAATCAATTCACATAGAAGCCATTGTATATTCTAAGCGTATTGATATTTATATATCGTATATAAGAAAACATTAAATGGGTCTCACATCCCCAGAGGAATGGAAATTTTGAGTTAAGTACTCTTCGGTATTCGAATATGAAGAATCAATTATATGTGTATATGTTCGATAAAGATCCATTCATTCATGTAGAAGTACTTATTTGTCATTTTATGTGCTTGGCTCATATATGGAAAAAAGAAAGGAATCAGGGGCCCCCGAGCCTAGACGGAATAAAATAAAAAAACATCATAGCCCCCCGTATTGGATTCTGGATAGTGATATATATATGTGCCACATATGTCCGATTATCCACCTCAGCTCTAGCTAAACATTAATGATGCGTGGTCCTATGGACGTTGGCTTGTCTCTTGTGAACAAAATTAATTCAACTGTATTTCCAATTGCAGCCAAGTCACGATTGCTACGAATTAAACACACCATAGTTTTTATACAGTTTTTTTTACTTTGTCCAATTTTGAAATCACTATTGAGTTCAAAATGCAACTAAAAACTTATAACTTATTATAAAGATTATGCCGTGCATTTATAACATTTTTATATTACCTGTTGTGTTAGTATATAAATATTGATTTTCTATTTGTAATTTTTAAAATGTAATTTAATTTTAAAAATCAAACGCTGATAATATTGAATTTAACTTAATGTTTTACTAATAAATATCAACGTAATTATTTTGAGTATAAATATATATATATATATATATATATATATATATATATATCACTTTTTTAAAAAACAATATATATATATATCAATAGAATTTGCAAACGAGTTCCTTCCACCCGGGATGCTTGAGATGCTAGATTTGTATGGGATTTTTCCGGACCCCCAATTCCTATTTGGATTGACTCAGTTTGGAATCGTTTTGACACATCACAAATTTTTTTTGCAATTTAACTTCACTACGCCACTTTAAATAAATATCTAAATTGGTTCTACTTCCATCTTTAATTGAATTTGAACATTTTAAGGTTAATTGAAGAATTATATGGTAAATGTTATATATATATATATACCATTTTGATATATCGGATACATGAACAAAACAAATCACAATATTATTTTAAAATGTAATTAAAGATTGAGAACATATGAAGTTTTAGATTGTATTTATTTATTTTAAGTCATTATTGAACACACAGTACTTAAGATGGTAAGAACTGATACAAGAAAGTAGGAAAATAAAACAAAAAAACATTTGAATTTAAAATAAAGATACGTATTACGCCACTGAGTATTCAATAGTTTTGTGTTTGATATAGCTAACGTCAAAACTGATCAATTTAAAAGATGATGACGTCATTTGAGTCCATTTTTTTATCCTCCAAGTTTTACTTAGCGTTTCTTAAAATAACCTGCAATATAAAATAAATACATACTTAATACAGAAAAATACATCTAAAAAGTATGGTACTAAATACTGGGTTAACGTATTTCGATGCTATTTTGTATGAATGAAATTTCAATTTTTTTTTTTCGATTTTACACTAGTTGTATCAGAAACTGGCAACTACGATGATATGAACACATGTACCTGTTACATAAAAGTGCGAGAACGTATGGGAAAGAAAGAGAAAAGGACACACATAATACAAACCATCTGCTTATTTTTCTAATTGCCCTAACATTGAACACAATCTACTTTTCTATGACCTACTGTTGAGAACTAGATTGTTGTTAATGATTGGTAAGGAGAGTTGTTGCCCGTGTGAGAGTTTGTGTGTGTGTTGTAAATCGTGTGAGAGTGTGTGTGTGTTGTAAATCGTGTGAGAGTGTGTGTGTGTTGTAAATCGTGTGAGAGTGTGTGTGTGTTGTAAATCGTGTGAGAGTGTGTGTGTGTGTTGTAAATCGTGTGAGAGTGTGTGTGTGTTGTAAATCGTGTGAGAGTGTGTGTGTGTTGTAAATCGTGTGAGAGTGTGTGTGTGTTGTAAATCGTGTGAGAGTGTGTGTGTGTTGTAAATCGTGTGAGTGTGTGTGTGTGTTGTAAATCGTGTGAGAGTGTGTGTGTGTTGTAAATCGTGTGAGAGTGTGTGTGTGTTGTAAATCGTGTGAGAGTGTGTGTGTGTTGTAAATCGTGTGAGAGTGTGTGTGTGTGTTGTAAATCGTGAGTTCAGTATGTGAAGTGTTTGTGGTGTTGAGCTTTAGTATGCTGGGTGTTTGAGTTGAGATATAAGAGTCGGGAGCCGGGAGATCGGTGGTGGTTAGAGTCGAAAGTAGTTAGAGAGAAGAGAGTTGATACGTATTATTATCTCCTTTGATCGTTGTCGTTGTGAATTGACATTAGCTGCGATTAGATCATGTAAATAAATGAATATTATTGTGATCTTCATTGGACGCTCTTGTTTTCACCTTTATTGGATATGGTGTGACAGAGCACATTCTTTGACATTAGAGAAGACCAACGTAAGAAGGATGTAACATTTATAAAAGGATACTAGACAAGGAAAGAAGGCAGCAACACAGTGGGGCAGTCTGTATTAAAGGGCTTAGCAGTACTAAAGCAAAGGTCTACGACAAACTTTAATGGACAAATCGTAGGAAGATTCTTGACATCACACAGCTTGACCAGAATAAGGTTAGCTACACGTATCATTGGTTTCTTATAACTTGACGAGTCATCTTTTTTAATGAGGAGTCCAACCATGATAACAATAATTATTATAAGACAGGATCCAGCCACAGCACTACTAATAATGACAGCTCCCATGTCTCCATCATCTCTTGGTACGCTTTCTAAAGTAATATAAAAAAACTACACTATTTGTTATATATGTTTGTTTTTTTACATGCGTGTCTTTAATTGACCTTTAGAGTAAAAAAAATGTATTAGTTAGTTAATATCCGAAATAATACCTATAACAAAGTTCAATATTTCTCCATTAACTTAAAAAAAAAAAAAATAATAAAATCAATAATTGGAAGACTACTTTAACATGCACCTTCCAAAAACAAACAAACACATTGAAATAAATAATACGGAAAAAAATAAAAAAAAATAATAAACGTACGTTACAATACAAATAATTTTTCTAAGATCATAGAAAACGTATAATTCTTGGTCATTTAAAGAAACATTGGCACATATTTTCAACTTACGTTCATATATTCTGAACGTATACTTTAAAGTGACCATCTCGTTGTACATAGCCAGCGTGTAGTTCGTGAAAGACGTCGCACCAATTCTGTGTATCCTCAGCTTGACCGTGCCTTCGCCTAACGTTGGGTGAGTATAATCGATAGCGTAGACGGCTTCGTGTTTGTCCAGCGTCATGTTCGACGTACCATTCCTAAGCGGCATGGATAGTGAATACATTCTTGGGCCAGGATAACCTATGATCGGAATGTTAATGTCAACGACATCGCCGACTTTGGCGCTAATGTTACGGGCCTCGCTACTCTCGTTTTGAAGCGATAAACCTATTTGGAAAACAGAAAATTAATCTCAACGTTCACAAAAACACATAAGAAACGCTTTGGAAAATAAAGACATGCAAAAGCTGTGATTGTGAATAGTTATAAATGATGGCTTTCAAAATTACTAATGAAAGCACATAGCCGTGATAAGCGACAGTGTTATCTGGTGGAAACCTAAAAGTGTACAAACTCTTTTAAATATATTATTATTTAAGAAATACAATTTGAATGTATACATTCCAATCTCTTCGCCCTAAAAATATTGCATCTGAGGCAATTAAAACTGTTGACACCCCAAACCCTTTTTTGCACTACGCTGTCTGTGGGTATAAAATGAATGGATGGATTGCATTAAGGAAACAATTTGTAAACAACTTGGATTTTCAAACCACGTGTGAAGTGCAGTTATTTGAAGGAAAAAAAATGAAAAAGATCACCCACATTTCATTATGACGTCAATGGTGTCCCTCACAATGACTTGTCCTTGACTGCCGAGTATGCGACATTCGTATGTGCCCGTATCTTTACAGCTGGACATGACTTTCAAAAACGACATCACTTTAGAGCTAATGACATCGTTGGTATCCTGTTTTATGTACACGATGTTAGAAATGTCAGTGTTGATTGCAAGACAGGTGAAGTTAGCCGTAGAGTTGACCTGCATGACGTATTAATAGCTTGTTCCGTTTAGCATGAACCCAAGTATCATTGGAGAAACTAAAAATATAATCAATGACTAAAAATGTGATGGATCTCAAAAAATGTATGGATTGACTAAAATATAATGAATAACTAAAATATACTGAATGACTAAAATATAATTAAGGACTATAAAATCGTATGTAAACATTTGTTTGGAACTGAATACGATATTATATACATATTAGTTTATTCATAAAAAACGTATCAAAGGTAAACATATATTTATGTATACATACATATTTTGCTCATAATTGATAAAAAGTGTGAACATGCGTGGCCATTTCGGAGCATATGCCACTCCTGGTAAAGGTCCAGTCTTTAATTTAGACACAGGTACACACATAAACGTATGGTTCTCCACTGAAATTATTTTTAAGGCAAATTAACAATACATTTTAACACTATTCTTAATACTAATTTATATACATTTTTATAGCTCATACTGAGACATAGTACTAACGAATAAAACATTCACATTTATTCATAGTACTAATTTATATAACCAAAAATGATTTATATAACCAAAAATGTAAATTTTGTTATTATAGCACTCTTCAATTATTTTATGTTTCTTTAACAGACGTGTTTAACATCCTTAATAATATTAATGACAATACGTTTGTTAATTTCAGAAGGGATATAGAAATACCCAAAAAATGGATCTACTATTGAAATGTATATATATATATATATATATATATATATACTAGAACAATTTACCCGATAATTTGGAGATATATAGGGCAAGTACTTTGCGATAATTTACATCTGATATTGCGAAAACACATCACAATTAAGTATTAAAAAAGAAGTGTCTATGTAATGATGTTTACATTTCTATCATCATTAAATGTTTAAATAAATATTTATATTCTATATATTATACGCCAACCCTACCGATTCACAAATTAAATCAGTATTGTCTTAAAAGAGTTCATTTATGGGTGACTTTTTCCGCTGAAAAAATACTTTAGATGTTATGTGTTTTTATATGTAAAATATTGGGCCTACACTACCACTGTTCGTGCCTCTAAACTATTTTTTTTTTTTTTAAATGTGAAAAATGTATCTTAAATTTACAACAAAAATTCTATATAACATTTCAAACTGAATTTGATATAATAATTTATTCAATAAAAAGTAAACAAACTTTTGCCTTAGATTACTACTATATTATCGGAAAATCGGGGAAAAAAAATAGTTTATCAAAAGAAGAATCTCTTAACCGTTTTTCACGTCTATCACATCCGTTATCACAATTTTGTTGCACTTCATATGGTTTGTTATTATTTAGATCAGTCATAAGTGAATGTTATTTTGGCTTTAGATTAACTTAAACGGCATTTTCTTAATGTAATTATATTTAAAGGTTACATTTTGTATAGTGTCATAATTTTAATAAAAATATTTTTAGGGAATGAAAAGCACAAATTAAAACATAGCAAATATAAACAAATATATATATATATATGTATATGCAAAAACAGCTACACTTGCTTGAGCTCTTTTTTTCAAATTTAAAAAGCAATCAATCATATTTATTAATTTAACTTTTAAGATATGGAAAATACATTATCGGTTTTGTCAAACGTATAACTTTGACTAAAAAGGCAATTCGAGCAATGACTTCATTTACTTGTTTATTGAAAACAAATTAATTTTAATTTCTTTCGCAAAAAGAATAATGCACTTAAAACGCTCAAAAAACAACAGATGTTTGGGTTTTCCCGATAAATGTTATTAAAATGTAATTTTAAGTTTATGATTTTTTTATTAATTATTTTTCGTAACTTTCCAAGCCGAAAAAATTGTTAAAATAATTCCTTTATAGTTATTTAAAAAATAATTGTAATTTATAACACTAATCCGTAAACTAGAAACTTTACTGAAATAAAAGCGGACATATATTTTTATGCACATTTGAATTCATTCATTTCCCTTAAAATAATAGAAATTAACATCATTATTTTCAAGAATCAAAAAGTATTTATATCGCTTCGGGTCTTTGGCGTTATGGTCCATTCATATTTTTTTCTTTACTTTGTTTCTGGCTGGTTTTCTATTTTTGATGTATGATTCATCTCTATATAGATATATTATGTAGATTTGATTAATAATTATTTGTATGCTTTGTTGAACTGATGAAGGCATGTGCCGAAACGTTTACTTATGTGTAATGTAAAATGTATTATTCAAGCTTGATATAAATTGTTTTATCGACACAAAATGTTCGTGTCTATTTAATCTAGATAACCAAATGTTTCATCCAAACTGTTTGAGATCAGTCAGGATCATTGTCACGGTCAGATCGTGTGTTTACCTTTTCTGTGTATGTTTGGGTGAAAAAAAGGGGGGGGGGGAACCCAGGTGAGGAAGTGAGTGTTGTGAGTTTGGAAATATTGAAAGAGGTTAACGAATGTTAGCAATGTGTTTTGATATCACGAGTGGTTGGTCTGTGAGGGTATAAGAGGGAGAGAAATTATTATTAGGGAGGGAGAGATTATTTTGAGTGTGTATTTATTCGACCAGATTGTGTGTTTTTGAGTGATGTTGGACCTAGTATAAATTAATAATTCTTGTTGTGTTTTCATTGGATTTGTTAGTCACTTAACATGACTATTCAGTAGAAGGTGCTTTGTTTGAACACTTATATTGTCAACAAGGAATACACATATTTGATGACCCTTAAACGACGTTGCGTGGTTTTGCCTTTTAAGCTATCGGCTTTATAGGAGCCAGGAAAATGTACAAGTACCATCTTTCCAGAAGCTCAAGAAACGGAGTTGTAGACTCTGAACTTATAGTCTGTGGCTACAGAAGGGACCTAATCTCCTAGACAACATACTTTTCGCCATAATCACAGCCCTTTTCAGTAAAAGCCGTTCTGTTATAAAGGGTATAGAGCAAGATTTTTATTCAGATATTTTCTTTTTTTTAAATTTTAAAGCTTACATATATCATTGAACACACAAACATTTAATTTATTACAATTTATAACCATATGTTACAGCCTTCCTAACGTTACTGCTTACTCTCGTTGTCTAGGGGCTTTATGATTCCAATGAGGTCCACACACTGACACAATAAGTCCACAAAAGCGTTACACAACTCAATCCTTTATTCCATTATATACAAAAGGTAATGCCACAGAACCAAGAGTCACTAATACTTAATGAAATTCTTCACTACACAGTTTATGAAACTAAACTGTGACTAACACCCGTTCTCTCTAATCTCTTGTCTTCCCTAGCAATCTCTCGATCCCCCCCTCGACTAACAACACACTGTCCTTTTATACACATTCACTTGTTTATTAACATTTCCCTGTCATCCAATCACCATTCAGTCAATACAATTCATAACAACTAATGGGCTAAAAAGTGTTCGCACTAACAACAGTGGTTCTCACATTCAAACTCTGACCATGCATGGACAACCTTTCATACTAAAACGTGTTCACAACACCATACAAAAAACAACACATAAATAAAATTTAAAAAAGTAAAAAAAAACGTACGTAGGTCCTCCTAATAAATATCAATGGCACCATTATAGTTAACAAATAGTCCATCTTTTACCCACTTTTGTTTGCCTTCGGGTTCAGTATTCATGGATACTAAACAGTCACAATGGACATAGTTGCTATGGTAACTCTCACTTAGATTTGTAACACATTTGTCGTCCAAAGCAACGGATGCGTTAAAAAATAAAGATACGTGTATCGTTAGATTATAGATATATAAATACATAGATATAATGATAGATAGATGTATGGATGGATGGATATATATATATATATATATATATATATATATATATTATAAATAGATAGATATGTATATATATAGAGAGATAGATACATATATATATATATAATATATATATATATATATATATATATATATAGATGGATTGGTAGGTAGGTAGGTAGGTATGTAGGTTTATACGTGGGTGGGTGGATGGATGAATGAATGGTAGACATAACGCTTCCTTGAATATTTTCGCATAAAGTTATATTTTATTCCATAAACTATGTTTATACAGATATACAAATTTATTCATATTTAGATGAGTGATGGGTGTTTGCAAATATGATTTTGCTACATAGTTTAGTTGCACCAATTTAATTAAACGGCCTTTTCTTTTTAAAATTAGTTTTAAATTAAGAGTTTTTACTACTTTTAAAAATTTCACCAAATGTTTATTTTTAGAATCAATGAAGAGTAAAGACTTTTTAAATTGTAAACATACATAGTTGAATGTGTAGTGAAGTTTAGCAATTTCAAAAGCTATAAATTGTGTTTATTAATTTAATTTTAAGAAAATGAATATACATTATCAGTTTTGTCACGATCTTTTATTAAATCAGACAACTTTTAGCTTTGGTTAAATATGCAATTCGCACTATGGCTTCATTTGCGTCATTATTTACAACTAATTAATTTTATTTCGCATTATTGACAAAGCACTAAAGAACGCACTATTAGCAACATTTTTTTGTGTTGTCCCGATAAATGTGATTACTGTGTACTTCTTTGATCATATTTTGTTTATTTAATGTATTTTTGCATAGCTTACAAACGCATATACAATGCTTAAGTTATTTCCTTATTTGTTACTTTAAATGCATGTATAATTTATAATAATAATATTGAAGCTTTTGTTAAAATAAAAGCGGACATATAATTTTTTTGCTCATGTAAATGTATTCCATGTCATTAAAAAATAATAGAAAATAACTATGATTTTTTTTTTTTGAGATTGCAAACGTATCAAAATATTTTCGGTTCTTTAGCGTTATGTCAGCATAACCCATTCTTATATGTAGAAGATATTTTATTGGTGTGTTTAAAATGACTTTATTTTGATCACTGGCGTAGATTAAAAGGAAAAAAAAATGTTGATTAATGATTAGAGTTTAGAGTGCTATGATAGAATAAAACGTTATACCACGCAGCCTGTGCCCCTGGCATATGACTAATTGCTGTTGCAGCTGCAAACATTTTCAGGAATTACATTGGTTTTAAAGTTCAGACCACCAATTAATAAATGTCTAGTTGTTAAATGTTCAGATCACCAATGAATGTACGTCTGGTTGTTAAATGTTCACATCACAATTGAATACATGTACAGCTGTTAAATGTTCAGACCACCAATGATGTATATTTGTTTACATCGTTTATAAAGCGCCAGTGTCCATGCTGCTTTAGCATGCTAACAGCGCTCTGAAGTTTCTTAAATGATTTTTTTTTTTTCATTTTCAATTTCCCTCAAAGATTAAGGCAAACTGTTCATTAAGTTTAGCGCTATTGCTTCAAAAGAACACAATCCGTATGACTTTTATTTGACCATCAATACTTTGAACTCTCAGTAAGGATTATGTTAAAGACCGCAGGTCTAGTTATTAAATGTTGAGAATACCATTGCATTTAGCTCTAGTATCTTATATTCATGTTTACTTTTTTTGTAGCCTTAAGTTATAGTTTAATTTTCTATTTTTTTTTTTTTTTTAATTTCTATTTTACTAGTAAAATGCTACGCATTATTGCTGAACATTGTATTGTATTTTTGTTTCCTTTACATTTCAACTTAAGCATTATAAACAAGAAAATAAAATTTAAATTCATACTTGTATGTAATTTTAAAATGCATTTCCAATTATATTTTAAAAATTGCACGATGACATCTTATTGTATTTTGTATTTGACAAAAAAAAAATAATTAAATTGCATTTAGTTAAAGCTACTGTATATTTTAGATTTACTTAAATTTACTGGCGTAGACCAATCCGAGGTCACATTCAGCGATGAGTCATTGGTGGACATGGTGACCTGAATCTGGTAGCTGCCTGGAGTGAGGTCACCTAACCGCAAGAACAGCTTGCAGGTCACGACAAAAAATGTTTTGTTTCCCGAGCCTTCATAAGTAACCTCGCCATCGCCCGTAACGTTGGTCAAGTCGTCCTTTTGCACAAAACGATAGAATGTATACATATATATATATATATATATATATATATATTAAATAACGTATATCTTGCATTAATTTTATTAGCATACATTTTACAGACGCCTTGTCAAATTTTAGACATAGTTTAAATAGAAGTCAGAGTTTGAGTGTTGTATGTTTCTTGTTATTTTCAAAATGTATAACCTTTTTTTTTTTAATGCATTTTTATTATATCAGAAAAGAAGTGAGAAGGAGATAGGGTCGGTCCACCTGGTTTCACATTATTTCGGGGCAGAACTTCAAATCACTGTGTTTACTTTATAGACCTTTCATCTTTTTTTTTGTAGGTATGCGTGGGTATTTTCTTTATTTAGTGATGGTTAAATCTAGGAACGCCCCGGGCCTCAACAAATTTCGCGAATCTACCACATACCAGTATAATTAATTTATAAGACTAATTAAAAAAAAAAGCCATGTGCAGTTAGCAAATAAAATACAAAGCTATTACTTCTACTACTTACGTTGTTTCTGACTTGCACTGTGCAATCAGCTGTTTGATTGTCATACACACCGGCACACACACTGGTGCACACAAAGCTGATGTGGTTGTCGTCTGGTGTGTAGAGTTGTGCGTCACCACATTTTGGCGTCTCATATTTTGCTATGGTTTGAATTATATTGATTAGACATCTGTAGGGCATGTTTTCAATCATATATTTGAACTGACGATTTCATGAATATTACTTGATGGATAGCATTTTCAGATTTAGTTTTAAGATAATAATTTATAAATGTAATGTGTCCAATTATTATTAGTATGTTTAGTGTCAGAAATCGTATTGTTAAAAAAGCCAAAACAATTCATTCTGTCTTGTAGGTATTTCAGATTTTTGAACTTATGACTTATGAAATACCATGCAGATTACTATTCATAATAATATAAATAATTCTATTTTATGCAGGATTTCTGATCACAAAAAACATTGTGTCATTAAAACTGCAGTATGTGTATACTTTTTTTTTAAATGAATAGACAAGAAAAAACGACTATAATAAGAAATATCGGTAACCTGTACAAAGACTTAATCATACGAATAATACGATTGTAAATGTTAACATGACTCTGAACCTACCAGAACATGACGTCAGTAGCACTAGAATCACGCTAAACACAACTTTAAGCATAATAAAAATGTAGCAACTAAAGCAAACTTGAAGTCAACCTTTCAAATCGTATTTTTTTTTGTGTTTTTGTGTGGATGCCGAAACAGTGCTAATAAAAAGAAAACAACCTCGTAGTTATTTTGACCTGTAACATCAACACACACATTTATCTTATCGTCGACGCAGAGACGACATTTGATAATTCTGATATCGAGCCGATCGCCTTCATTTTTTTGTTACCTCTAAACTCAAACATGTAATCTGTGTCATTTTAGATGCGTTTAAAAAAGTATTTAGCATAATACATTCATGTATACTATTTATTACTTTTGATGCAGTATTTTATGACAACATTTTACACCAAATATATTACATTTTTTAAAAATGATTTGGACAGTTCAGTTTAAATTAAGTGGGTTTACGTAGTTCTTCTTATAGAAAAACAAAAACAAAAACAATATATGTATATATTACAATTTCAACAATAGATAAATATGATATGAATGTTGTATAGAGTACACATTATTGTTCTTCTTACCTGTCGTAACGCAAATGTAAATATGTAACATAACTAAAAAGAACAGTGTGTTTCTTTTATTTTTTATTTCGTTTACACTTTTTCGCTGTAACTGTTTGTATTACTGTGAACACACCAGGTCTTTTAGTTATATCATCTTTGGATCCCGGTCTCGCTCCCCACAGTTCACATCATTGCACAATACAATCTTTGCAAAATCACCCAAGGCTATTGCTTAATTTGATAGTAGTTACTTTTGGGCTAATAGTGATCTTATTATTGGTGATAACAAGTGTGGCAATATGTATAATTTGGTCATATTTTGTTTTTTGTTTTTTTTCGTTCCCCCCACTCATTTCAACCAACGTAACTATAGAATGGGAGGGAGAGAGAGTGGAAGAGAGAGAGAGAAAGAGAGATAGAGAGAGAAATATCAAGATATGTCCCTGTCAGTTTTGTACTGGTTACATACTTATAAAATAGAAAGTTTTTTTTTGTTTTTGTTTTATTTTTAATGAGATTTACCGGCAGCACCGGCCCAAGGTACACGCACTTTGAGCAGTTGCCTGGGCGCCATTTGCTTTGGGTGCCATCAAAGATCTTAAAAGATAGGAAAAATCATTGCATGTGGGCAATGAAACGTGCAATAAAAGAGTTGATGGAAAAAATAAAATGTCATCGGTCGGATAAGAGTTTATAGTGTTAAAATATGACGATAAGCTAAACAATTATAGTATTCGTTGTTTTGTCAGAAAAAAAACAACACATCCTAGGTAATGGAACCATTTAGTAACCCTTGTTTTTTTTGTGTCCTTACACAAATTGTTATGATTATCCTTAAGAGAGGCGCCAAAGTTAAGCTTGCCATGGCGCCAGCAACCATAGGGGCGGCCTTGGTTTCCGAATTAAGCATTTGTGTTATGGGCGATTAACCAGCACCTACGTCTCTTGAGAGTGATATATATATATATATATATATATATGTGTGTTTTTAGAAAGAACTGCTTTTACATGTAATTTAACATTTAAAAAAAAAAAAAAACTTTGTTCACTACACAATAGTAAAAAATATTTTTAAGAAAAAATTAATTTAAAAAAATAAAATAAAGGTACACATGTCTTGTGTCCTCCTAATTGATATGCTGATTACCTATAGACATTTTAAATATGGAGTAAGCTAGAGTGTGAAATTGTTGTGGTGACATTGCAGGTTGCCTAATTTCTAATTCAGACGATGACATTTGTGTTACTAGTTTGATAAGCTCCTTCAAATAGTTGTCTTTGGAAACATGACACACTTACAATATATATATATATGTATATATATATATATATATATATATATATATATATATATATATATATATATATATATATACATATTAATCAAGTTTAATTTTCTTGTTTCAAATACCAGAATTTAATAAGTAAAAATCAATTTCACCGAACGTATTATAATTAATATATTGACAATATAATAATCACGTTACATTATTGAACTCGGTTATATCTAAAAGATGTAACATTCATAAAGTTTTCAATAATCAAGTCAGATATTTGTTTGTTTAAAAATATTAACAAATATATATATATATATATATATATATATATATATGTATATATATTAAATTATATTAAATTATATTTTGCTGTGGAACAAACAAAGAGACATAAGACTAAAATCATTGTGTGGAATTGTGGACCGCAATGTGTAACACCTTAGCACCAAGGATACATTGCGTGGAAAAAAAGTATGCTAATCAAACATATTTCGGTAGTGGCTTTTAACTTTCGTCATACTCATGAGAAGATGAACAAGGCAATATTCGACTTTAGTAATAGGCTTGACTCCACAAAGGATGGACTCCCTCAAGGCTTGACTCCCCCAAGACTTGACTCCCCCAAACCTTGACTCCCCCAAGACTTGACTCGCCCAAGACTTGACTCCCCCAATACTTGACTCCCCCAAGACTTGAATCGCCCAAGGCTTGACTCCCCCAAGACTTGACTTCCCCAAGGCTTGACTCCCCCAAGGCTTGACTCCCCCAAGTCTTGACTCCCCCAAGACTTGACTCACCCAAAGCTGTGTTCGAATTTGTAGAAGCAATCTAAGAAGAAACCTTTCGACATCTCGAAGTGGAAATGGGTGTTTTTGGGAACGTTGAAATAGATCCAGGCCAGTCGATAGAAAGTGCGACTGCATGTGATGTGAGAGCTGTACCACCAGCCATACCATGTGTTCCTTCATTTATGTCGCCTTACTCGCATAGTCGAGCACAAGTGGAAGGCGGGTGGGCCTGTCTCAGGGGCGGAATTCACCCGACGTGGCGAGATTAGTTTTATCTCAAATATAAGCTAGTATTTTAATCTATTATTATTATTAGTGGTCATATACACCGCGATGTACATACAGATATTAGCAAAAGAGACATCCGCGTGACATTAATATAAAATGCATTTCTGTATTAAAGAACAGCTGTATAACAACAAAACAAAAACAAATGTATATTCACCCCACCCACCCCAGATATTTTACATGTCAAGCCATGGACGGCGGCCGTGGATGGCAGTCATGGACGGCAGCCATGAAGGTTGAAAAAATACATCAAAATCAAGCAGTGCAATGTTATGTTTGTTCCGTGCTTTGGCCCAAATTTGATTTCATCAATGATAACGCTAATCAACCGAGCCTAGGTCAGCTATGTGCAAAGGTGCTGCCATTAGACAGATGAATCATTGCATTCGTATTTCCAAACTGTTTGAATGATATGAATATTTTTTCTTGCTTATTTAACATTTGGTAGGAGAGAGAAATACATTAGCCAAAAAAAAACAAAAGGCTGGATAAAAATCATTTGAAACAAAAAAAAAATATAAGTTTAAAAACAATGAGTAGGAATTATTGGATGGTTCGAGGGAAAACATCGATATTATCTGGTGTATCTTATTACATTTAGAGAAACCATTGATGACTTTTTTTAAATTTTTATTTCGCTAGTTATAAGAAAACGAGAAAGCTATGTTACGTAATTTATTTGTTTTATTTTATAACTTCATTGATGTCTGCAGAAAAAAAAAACAAAAAACAAAAACAAAAACAACAACAACTTATTATACAGTTTAAATAATTATAACTGTATACATTTATTTCAGGAAAACGTAGTTTGAATTTATGAAATCACGGGAAAACTTTTCTCTTAATCAGGACACATGCCATCCACATTCCCTGAGATGTTCCTGTTGTTCAAGTGGATTAGGTGCACTTTTGAGAGTACCTGTGAGAAATTTCATTTCCAATATGAACTTGAACAATTAAATGATCAGGGCCAAACTTACTGATGGGAATCTTCAAGCTATGCCGAGGGTCTTAATTGATTCCTCACTAAAGCCAAAGTTTGTTCAGCTGTGTAAAAAGAAGAGCTGCCAGGTCTCTGGTAACAACGAGTAGGAGGAAGAAAGTGAAGCCTAGTCCTTGAAAACCCTTAACGTTTTTATTAGTGATTAAAAAAGTTTGAGCAGATTTTAAGGTTTTTACTTTATTGAATTTGTAATCGCTTTCTTGTGGAATATTTGGTTAGGCCCAGTCTCACCCAGACTCATTCTCCTTCACGCGACGGTAAATTGACAGCCATGCACTAAATACTGTCGTACCTAAACTGAGATTAGTTGGGTCCGCCCCTGATGTTTTAGTCAAAATAAATAACGTCAACGGTTGATAGGTCCTTTTTTAATTTCACAATAATCATCACTGATTAGTTTTCCCAGTGGATATTTTAAACTCACGCAGCACTGTTAAACACGGTTAAGTAAATCAATTGTGTAGAGATGGGTGTACTTGGTGTAGGTGTCAAAAAATGAAGTCACCACAATGCATCCTTATCGAAATGTTATTAATTGTTCAAGTAGCAAGTAAGCAATCCTATGATATTCTCATACATCCGCTCGAAACATTTCACGTTGTATATTATTGTTACTTCTATGGCTTTACTATTAATAATGAAAATTGCCATTTATTTTAACAAATGATTTTTATTCTATATTATATATATATATATATATACATATATATATATATATATACATACATATATTTCTTCCGACACAATCATCCATAACCACATTTATTATTGTACATGCTAATACAATGTTGGTGCACCAATGGCTGATGAGAACCATGCTAGAAATTACGTTAGTACATTTTAACATAAGTGACTGAAGTAAATGTGTGTGTAGTTTTTCTATCCTTAATTGTTATAATTAGTAAGATTGTATGTAGAAATATCGTATTCAGCGGGTTAAATTGCGGATCGTGTGCATGGGATATAAGCAACACGAAACAAAACTAAAAAACCTCATTTTTTCCTTTCTGATGACTTCTCTAAAAATCTTTGCCTACTTATTTAACCTGAGCATAAAAAAAGCCACATAGTATGTACAATAGTTATATAATATGACTACATTTTGCTGTAAAGTGTGTTCAAAAATAGGAAAAATAGCTTAGAAAAAATATTTTTAAAGTATACTAATTAAAACTAAATCAAACAACAGCTCTTCCCCCTTGCTCCTTCAAACGAGGCATCGGAGTCCAAATGACATGTGACGTCAGCCAACAAAATGTGACGTCACTCAAGTGGCAGGTTGGCGGGATGATGTCGGAGGTCTACCCTTACCTGACGACCTGCGACCTGCACGGGTGTGACAAGAAGAGCTACGAAGGAACTCACACGTTTTTGGCCACTGTCCAGCTGGACCCTACCTCTACCCGTATCGTCAACAGCAGCCTGCAGCTGTCTGGGGATCATTTCTTCAGTTTCTTCATCGGTGACTACGACTGTGTTCCTGATGGGGGCCAGGCGATAAGAATATGCGATTACCTCAACTATTATGGTGGGGAACGTTTTTCTATATTTGATAGTATTTAAATATAACTGTCGGAAAACAATGTTAATACAATGTATTGGACCTATGGATAATATATCGGGATACAGAAAAAGAGAGAATGATGGAGTTTTGGATGGTAAACATACATGAGAGATGAGGAGGGGTAGAGAGAGTTACTTGTCAATTTACTCTTTGTCGACGAATAAACGAAAGCCTTTTTGTAGTAGACTAATTGCATGTTGTAAATAGATTAACTTAGAAAATAGTTAACTTTCTGCGAAAATAACTACGTGTATTGTTAAGGAAAACAAATCGATACTGTTGTAAAAATGTAAATAACTATATTGTTAAGTTTATTTATTTATTGATATCAAGTAAACATTTAATATAAAATATATTATGTATTTTAATGTAATAAGACATTAAAGGAATAAATATTGGATGCGTGCGTTTTATTTTAAAAAAAAACAAACATTTGTTTTCATCAGAGCTCCAATATTTTAATTTATATTGCATTCTGTTCATTCCTATGTATGCGTATCCTATAGATGACCCTACGCCACCTGTATGTGGGCCCCCCATAGTGGCAGATGAAGAAGTCCATATTATGTGCACCATTGATAATGTCTACCCTGATCCACAGTGCAAAATAATTATAGCATCAAATGTAAGGCGATGACAATGTGACTCACGTATACATGTTAGCGTTATGTTTTAAAACACATTTATTTGTTTCTGTGTGTATGGTATAATTCACTCTTTTAAGCTATATGTGTGACTGTGTCTGTTGGTGCACTTTTCATTTATATTGAAAAAAACACAATAATGTTAGAGATATAGTTTTAAAAGAATATGCAAACTTTTCATGCTTTTAAAATAGATTGTGTGTACATTTTTTTTAGATTAAAAGGTAAGCAACTAAGGCATTTTATGTTTTTGATAAAAATGTAGAAAATAAAATTATGAAGTTATGCTAAAAGCACTGTTTAAAGATAGAGCCCATTGTTCTTTATCTGTTTTGGTATGTGTTAAATAAATAACATCTTAATATTAATGTGATAATAGATTATATTATTTTTTAAAAAATGCATATCATATCGTACACTTAAACGACTTCTGGCTTTTCATTTAAAAAAATGTGCAAGTATTTGTTATTATGTAGGAATATTATTATTATTATTATTGTTTTTTATTATATTTTTTTCCTTTTTGGTTGTTTGTTTGTTGTGTCAAATGTTTGGGCTATGAATTCAGTTTAAGGTACGTTATAAAGAAAACGAAATACATTATTTCTTAACTCAAACTTTCAAAAGAGCAAATATCTCAATTTTACTTCAGAATTCCATTTAAGCACGTCAGGTTTTGCTAATGCGAGATAGTTTTGATATGTGGGATAAAGATTGTTATAGTTACATTTTCAAACATAAAAAAAATCGTTTTAAATTTTTGTTGAGCACCAGCAAATAGCAAATAATTACAATTATTATTAATACTTTTATTTTGACCAATTTTAAAATTTGTATGTTCTTACATGGTTTAATAATAGGGCAAAGATCGAACTATCGCAACAGCAGCAGTTGAAGAAAGTTCCCAAATGGAAGTGAATACCGATTACATGAGTTTCTCTGCAGTCTGTAATGTATCGATACCACTGAAGGCTTTAGGATTCGGTAACCATGCTTTTCATTTGGTGGCCTCAGCAAACTTCAACGATTCTGAGCTTGCCCAGGTCTACAGCAATAACGTGTCTTTAATAATATCGAGTAAGTAGCTAAACTTTTACAACGGGGGAAATGTTAATATGATTTTATCAAAGTTATAATTAAAGGCAAACTAGAAAGTACCTATATTTTAAACATTTTTTTAATTTTTATTTTTTTTTACATGGGAATTAAGGCTTTTTACTTTAAATCATAAGCATTATGTATAAGCAAATTAAAAATAATAATAATAAGAAGTAATAATGTTTATCATCATCAATTTAAATATATATTTTCTTTTAGTCGCTATGTAGTGATGGAATACAATTTAATGTTTTTGTTTTATATTTATACATATAAGGCATTTTACTTTGCCAATTAAAATACGTTTTAATTATATAATTACGATGCGCATAAACATTAATTTATTTTGGGTCCGTATAATCTGTTTGAAATAAATACACCATTTTAACTCTTTTAAAAAACAAGTTTTTTTTTTAAATTTTGAATGTGTTTATTTACTGACAATATTTTTTCTTTTAAATTTTAAATTGAATTAATATAAAATGTTATGAACATGTTATCAGGCGCGCCACAGAGACCTAAGTGTATGTACCCGGTGATAAATACTACCAGTGAAGTCATTATATGGGAGTGTTACACAAGTTACGTGCATCCAGCTCTGGGTTGTGAAATGGCAGCTTTTAAAAATGTACAGTATGTTATAAAGTTTATTTACATTAATAACATAACAATCTTTTGACAATTTATAATATATCCCACTAAAAAACAAAGACATAGATGCCAATTAAAGGCATTAAAAAAAGTATACATATTGTATATATGATTTCATATTTTACAATGCTTTGGTAATTTTTTTTTTTGCATTTTAAAATAATATGATCTCGTTTTTATTTCTATGTTTGGATAAATTAATGCATCTTCAATCATGTAATTATCAAATTTTTCGACATACGACAATTGAGATGTAAAATATAACGTGTGCTAACATAATCTATTTTTCTTCCTAATTTCCAGAACATTCCACTAGTCGTGCAGGCGAATATCACGTACATTAACGATGTCGCCTTATATCAGGCTAAGAACATTTTTGTTTCCAAGTGTTTGTTCTACATCCCACTTTCACACATTGGCCCCGGCTCATTCAAGTATATAGTCACCATGTACACCGATGATATCAACGCTACTGAGATTAACGGAACACGTATTACCGGGGACCTTACTTCACCATTGGTGCTGAGTAAGTCTGTCAATTTTCATGTTAAAGAAATATAATGGAATGTTCAGAAAAAGGGATTTTTAATATTATTTAATGACGTATTTGACTTCTCGATTCAGAATATATATTTCAAATCATTTCAATTTAATTAGTTTTGTATTTTAAATGCATAAGTTACGCCTTATTTGTTAGGAGTAAATTGATGTTGTTTGATTAAAAGATTAGTCCAAGCCCATTTGGTATTTCATGCTTTTGAGGTTCAGAAAGACAAATACCAAAAATTCCGCCCCTAAATATAAAGAAATATTTGACGCCTGGGGTGTTAGGTCCCTCGGCATCTCTACCTACGCCACAGAGTAGGTTAGAATACTTTATGGTTACTAACATTATATGATCATGGTTATTTAAATTTTAAACGTTTAAACTCTTTTTTTTTTTTTCAAACAGAAAATCCAACGCTGAAAGATTTAAGCAAACTTTGCCCTGTGCAGGTCGACACCACACCCGGACAAAAATGGACCAGATGTGTATGTCTGTTGGACGAGGTGGGCAATCCTCCTGGCAGTGTGCAGTGGCGCTCCAGTGACGGTATGGTGTTTAAGGACAGCAAGATGTGGGCCAATCTTGATGACATCAGTGAGTAACGGACATAATTCTTTGTTTATATGTCTTCGGTAATAGGCTACTTTTAAAAGCGGTTAAATTAAGAGTTGTATTAATATTATAGTTTGACATCGTTAACATATATGATGCAATTTGTTTATTTTTGCATTACAAAGACACCATGTTAGGGAGTCACATACTGTAAAAATAAAATTGTTTATTTGGCAGCAGGAATTGACCTTGATCGTAATTTACTGTATGCTTATATTTAAAACATTATTTTAAAATGTATTTCTTAACGAGCACGCGTAATAAAGAGAGAGAGCGAGAGAGATACAATGAGAGAGAAAAAGGGATGGGGGGGGGGGTAGATACATTGCTTGATAGAATTACATAGCTAAATAGGCATACATCTTAAAGGTAAACTATTTTTAATATAATAATGACAAATAGAAAACACAAGTTTATTTGACAAAGAAATAATTATTTTAATTTTTAAAGAATGCTATTTATAGCATTTGAATTTAAGAAAGTTTAGTTCAAATATGAAACCGCTTAATACGATATTCTATAAAATATTTATTTTAATTATATTGTTTTTATTATTTAGATGTTTAGTTCCATATAGTTTAACCCATAAACTGTCATTTAAGATATTCTAATTATATAAAACGTTTGCTCTACAGAAGCTAATCGAACGTTTAAATGTATACCCCAGACCCCAATAGCCGACGATTTGCCTGGATACACAT
>OZ024807.1:23134096-23214096 GCA_964017045.1 Omphiscola glabra
TTATTTCATAGGTGTCATGATTGCGTCCTATGAAGATTACACTATAAACCTTCGTCAAATTGTGACGTACGAATGTCTACACTTTTTTTCGATAAGAAATAACATATAAGATGTTATTTGTCAAGTTTTTTTTTTTTTTTTAAACATCAAATTTAAGTTTCATGCAAAAGTAAATCAAGGATGAAGATAGGTGTCCACCGTTTTATGATCCATGATGTTTTTATATTCTTTCTAACAGAAGACGAATCTTCAGATGTAAATATTGGAGCTGTTGTTGGCGGTGTTATGGGCGGCATTGTTGCAGTAGCTCTTGTGGTGGTATTTAGCTATGTGATACTTAAACAAAAGAAGAATATAAGGTTAATAAATAAGACTAAAATATGTTTAATTAAAAAAAAAAATTATGCTTTTTTTTTTTTTTTCCTTAATTCACACTTAACTCTTGGATTCAATTGATATATGAAGGAATGAGTTCAGGTCGTTCGGATGTAATACTAGAACATGATTTGTAGATGCTTGCAAGGGGAAACAAAACATCACTACTGAATTAACGTTTCGGATAGTGCGTGCGCATCAGGTACTCAATAGACATATAATTCAAATCGCTTTAAAACAAACAGAAAACTCTTCTTTTGAGCTCTTAGTAGCACGCGCGTTTTACCATAATATATGACCGCGCAAGACAAGTTAAGTCTTTGAAGGACGTATTCTATGTTGTTGTTTTCTTTTTCTCTAGATTTTAAAAGTTTCATTTATTTGCACACGAACGCATCTGGCATTTTAAAAAAAAATTTAACAGCCTTTTTTTGTTTCCTTTGAAAGCTTCTTCGTGTTGTACATATGTTTTCATTTACAAAAAATGTTCATATATATAATACAAATAAACATGAGTGTCAAGCGGTCTAATCTGACTAAAACCAAATAGAGTGTGGTCAGGAGATCAATATCCACCAAAGCCAACATCAAAGGCATCTCGTGTGGATGTGACTTGATAGCTTAGGACGGAAACTAAACTAAGAGAAGGAAAACTCTGAATTCAAACCAGGAGCCAGAATGATCAATACATTGATCGTGAGCGCTCAAATATGAGAAGAAGAATAACTTTTATATAACAACCTAAACATTTTACAAGAATAAACAGACACAAAACTTATCAAAACGTATGTACCTGAAAATGTATTGCGAACGAGTAAAACTCTGCACATTGTATTTCCTGTACGTTTTCTTTGTAAAAAAAAAAATCATTACGCCACGGTATGGTTGACTGTCTTAAGTCTTCGTTTTGTTGTATTATTTTAGTGAACTAAAAAAAAGGTCATTTCTGTGTGCAATGTGGCTCTTTGTTCATAGCTGGAGACGTGGTTGTGCAATATTTAAACATTTCTCTCGGCCGACAGGAAATTGTAATTTAATAGGACTCAAAACTTTCATAAATACCAATACGGTATCACAACTGTTACGAAAAATGTTAAGAGCAACAAACCTGATTTTATAAACGAACTTGCAATAACCCTTAATACAAAGCCGTCTGCATTGCTGATATGACAGTACTTACTGCGTGAAATTCCCATCCAACTAAAGTTACTGAAAAAGCATGCATTCAAGTAACGCACTTTATAAGAATACCAATAAGTGCTGAGTTGTTTTGAACTTTAATATGCATGTCTATTTTGCGCGACTACCAAACACGAAATTACAGCCATACATAAATACCTAAAGAATTATTTTGTGCGACTATTGAACATAGTTACAGACATGTATATATAACTAGAGAAGTATCTTGTGCGACTATTAGACATAGTTACAGACATACATAATAACTAGAGACGTATCTTTTGCGACCATTAAACGCAGATTTTCAGCCATACGTATATAGGTTGGGGGATTACGCTATAAATACTTCTTATAATAATAATAAAAATAATTTACCTAGAGAATTATCTTGTGTCCTGCTTGAATGTTTTAGATGATGTTTCGAAAATTAAGTCATATATATATATATTTATATATTTCCTCAACAGATCCAACGACGCTAGCAACGAAGACACTATTCATATTTCAAGAATACTCTCTGATGAAAATGGGATCCACAATAGACTTTAATGGTGAGCAACACAAGCAATGATATACTTCCTTGTCCTAGGCTAACTTTCTTAGGATCAGGAAACTGCCGGATGCCAATTGTAGAATATGGGAAACATACCCATCAACCATACCAACGTTTTTTTTGATATTGAATAAAATAAAATAATTATATGTTTTTTTATAACATCATTAATTCCCAAAATGCACACTCTCAGAGAAAAATGGTTATCGCTAACTAACTATAGATACCTCAAAACAGTTGACTTTATTTCTTTTTTATACGCTTTTTATAGGTTTTATAAATATAATGATGTCACATGAATAGCAAAATACAATTTTGGACACATGCATACTTATGCATTGCTGCGAGTAATTGTTATGCGACGCAATTATTATGAGACAACTGCTATTCTGAAAACAGCCTAGCAATAGCTGTTGTGTGCTCACTTCCATCGTGACAGGCGACACGTGAAGTGAAATTAGCGATACCGTTGCCTGCATGTCTCTGCTACATGCAAATATTTTTAAGTCCATCGGTGCCCCATTTTTTATTTTTATTTTTGTGGTGCTAAGAGCAAATATTGGCCTGATACAAATTTTGCCCGAAAACTATACTCAAAATGTATGATTTTATTGCACTACACAATTTATTCCAATGCCATAATTTTATTTTTTTCATTTATTTATGTTAGACAAACATTCCTTTCCATCCTTGTTGACACCATTTTACCAACAAAAATTGCATTTTCAATTTGCTCTAGCCTCTTGTTGTGATTAGATACGAAACGTATTTATCAACATAGTCTCTGTTTAAAACTCATTTTAATTGTGTTTTCATTTTCAAATCTTAATGTGGGTCATATATTTTAATAAATCAGTAGTGTTCATAAGGTTTTTGTTTTCATATTTTGTACAATTAGAATTATCTTGTGAACGAAAAATGTTCGAAACAAAATTAATTCATCATATTAAAAAAAAAAAGAGATTTTCTTGAAAATATATATTTTAAAAATGTTTTTACAAAAAAAATATGTTTCTTTTTCTTTGTTTTTTAAATCGAGAACAAGTAGGTTTTGTATGTGTTTGTTTGTTTAGAAAATTTAAAAAAAATTGATTTAAAAAAATGTTCGAATACTTTTTTCTAATAACAAAAAATTAAGGTTTGTCTAGTTTCCGGGCTTAAATATCAAAGGATTTATCGTATATTTCTGGTTAGCAGCAAGATGTCTGACACGTTAATTTAATTGTATAGTAAAAATGAAATAAAAATAAATATCAACATGAAGTTAGGATAAACATAAGGGTGTAAAGACAAACAGCAATGTCTGGTCTACATGGGGAGTGGGGTCTGATTTTTAATGGGCAACAGCTGGTTGTTGAACCTGCTAAGGTAAAAAAGTATCTTAAAATTAGCTGGTTTGCAATAAAGTATGTCTTTATACATATTCATAAGCTATGATAGTCCAATATTTTTTTCATACTCAAAAAAACAACAAACAAAAAAAAAAAGAAATCTCCAAAAAATTAATGTTATCCAACTATGGGCTAAGCTCATGTCAATAGTATTTTATGTGTTCAAATGTGGTGATGTTTGCCATTTTACAAAAACGATGACATATAACGATGATCATACTTAACTTATTGGTTGCCATTCTCAAATATTCAATTACTTTTTTTTTTATTTGCAGCTTTTGTTTTATTGCATTAATAAAATATTATAATACTTATTAAGGAAAAAAAATTAAAAAATAACCGGATCTTTCAATAGCCATTACCTGATAAACAATAAGTGGTCAGTCTTATTTCTGTTTATGATGTAGGCACTTATCTGAGCCAGAACTAAGTCTGATTCCTAGCTTGGCACACATCCATTTAAAGTACACATATATATATTACTTTTAGAACAATTGAGAACATCTTTATATGTCACAATTAGACGTCCTTTTGAAACGAAAAAAATGAATGTATGAATGTATGTATCTTTGTATGTCTCGTATGCGATCATACGTCATTCATGCGATTACGACAAAACTTCGGTCCATTGTTGTCCACATACCCGGACATTTAACAGAGTCATTACAAAACTTATAAATGTTTCGTTTTTTTGCCGTTGGCCCTTAATTTTTTTTTTTTTATACTAGCTTTGTAAAAATAATTTCCGTCTGCGCTCCTACACCATTTATTTGAAGGCGCTAAAATGTTGGAGAGATCTTGCGAGAACGCCCGCAAAGGTTTCGAAATAATTACAACCGTTTTAAAGTATTCCATTTTAAGCCATGAGCCCGATGTTCGCATTTTCATATATGAGCTTTATTAATATAATTTCAAACCGTATGGGATCCTACACCATTCATACGATTGCGACAGACTTTGGTGAGTTGTTGTCCATACGATTGCGCAATTGAACCCAAAATCGTTTTTTTTTTCTTAATTAAGCTTTATAAAAAATAATTTCCGTATGTGCTCCTATACCATTCATCTGAATGCGATAAAAATTAAGTAAGATTATTATTTTTTTTTACATTTTCTGACATAATAAATATGTTTCTGAAGTAATACAACAATTCTACAAAATTCCGTTTGTGACCTGGATCCTTAAATTCGTTTTCCACTCTTATATTATCTATTTACTTATCGTATGCATTTCTATACCAATCATCCGATCGCGATAAAACTTTGGTGAATTGATATGCGCGCTCCCACAAATGTTTCAAAATTAGAACAACATTTTACAATATTTCGCTTGGGCCGATGTCCTTAAATTCGTTTTGTTTTCTTTAACAAACTTTATCAAAATAATTTCAAACAGAGCCATCAACACAACCGCCCTTGAACAAATGCCAACTGAGAGCAATATGTAACAAGCACAGAAAAACATATTTTTTGCATGTTTAGTGTAGAGAGTATTTTTGTTGTTTTTATAAATACGCTTGCATTTTGTGACATAATTTTAGAATTGGATATAGCTTTGTTAACGTGTTGTGATTTTGAAAAGCAATGGTGTAGTAATATATCTATTATATAAGAATGATCCATGCTGACCGTAACTCAAAAGAACCGATACGATATAAATACGTTCGCTTTTTTAAAACAATCTGGTTCTGGTTCTGGATCGGTACGTTGCTGCATCCATATACTGGCATATGTGCAACGGTTGGGGAAGCGATGTTGCCAATCTAACGGCCCCTAGCAGATGCCAGGGCGGCCTTGAAGCTTTCGATCGTTGTCGAGTTCACGGCGGTATTGTCCAGGTTGTTCCAAGCAATTATGGTGCTTGGAAAGAATGACTGCTTATGTTGCACTGTGTTACTCCGAGGCACAGTGAAGCATTTGTTATTGTTTCGGGTGTAATTTCTCATGGGGTTGTCAGATGTTAAGTCAGTGTTAAGTGACTGTTTGGCTCTAATTAATCGGCCTGGCTTCTGTGGGGTAAGATAACTGTTTGCTGGGATTGCCGGAATTAGCCCCATGGCCATTTTATATAAGAATGTTAGGCGGATCTTTTCTCGTCTGTCCTTGAGAGTGGGGATGTCAAATCTGTTTAAAAGGCCAGTGACGTAGCCAGGCATGGTGGTTTTATAGTCACGTGCTATGAAGCGCATTGCGTTACGTTGGATTCTTTCCAATTTGTCCACGTCTTGCTTGAGGTATGGGTCCCAGATGATTGCACCATATTCTAGTATCGGACGAACGAGTGCAAGATAGGCATTTCGTTTGCAGGATGTTGGGCAGTGGCGCAGATTTCTTCTAATAAAACCTAGTGTGGAGTTGGCTTTTTTTGAAATTTTGTTTATATGGGGTGACCATTTTAGGTTATTTGAGAAGAGAATTCCAAGGTATGGATTGTTTGTTACTTGTTGAAGGATTGTCCTATTTAGGGTGTACATATAGCTTGATGGGTTTTTTTTTGAGATGCTCATTATGTAGCATTTGGTTTCATTAAATTTCATGCCCCATTTGTCTGCCCAATTCATAAGGCACTCCAAATCTGCTTGAAGTTGGTTGTGGTCATCGTAGTCGTAATCATAATTATTTTCTATTTTTTTACGGAAATCGAATACATGTTAATGCGGAAAAAATATATTATATCCGCTATTTTTTTAGTAAAATTTTAAGTACTAATAATATAAATTACAAATAAATTTGGAGTAACAACTAAGGAACTATTTTAAGCATTTTATATGTGTTTGAAAGTTATGAAAAAAAAAAAATAATATGATCAAAAAATTAGAGCTTAATCACATTTATCACGAAAACAAATACATCTGTTATTTTTAGTGCGTAATAAAATTAAAACTAAGTTTTTCTAAATAATCACGGACATGACTAAATCGCAAATTGCCTATTTAGTCAATGCAAAAATTTATCTGATTTAATAACCGCGCGTGATAAAATTGATTATGTATTACCCTCTTCCTAAAAGTAAAATTAATAAATATAATAGATTGCTTTTTAAATTTCTACAATTTTGTAAAATTAAATACACATTTTAAAAAAAAAAATTTTAACATTTAATACGATTTTATTTTTATTTTTTTCCAAAAATATACTTTTATGAAATGTATAAAATAGTTAAAAACGTACCTTTAAATATACTTTTAATACGAAAATGCCGTTTACTGCAATCAGTGCGGCGAAACTACATATCCAAATAGCATCCACTAATGCACTTATCCATCATATAAATAAGAACAAAGCATTTAAAATGCAAAACATTGTTTTTGGGTAAATAAATGGATTACAATCATGTGGATGATTTTATTAATTTCTTTAAAACCCTGTTGTATTTGTATTTTTTTTTTGCTACATTTCGACTGAGGACGATTAGTAGGTAAATCGATAAAGATAATAGTTCTTTTTTTAATTGTAAATTGGTAATTTTTAACATTATTTGTTTTCATTAACTTAATTTTAACTTGTATGCTTCCCTTATAAAAATTAATATCATTGTTTTACGATTTAACAACATTTAGTTCACGTTTCGCATCCGAGGTTACCTAATATATGTAAGCAAAATGTTATTCTGAGATCTGTAAAGTCTGCGCAAAGTCTAAGCGATGTCTGCGCAAAGTCTTAGCAAAGTCTGAGCGAAGACTTCACATGCTATTTCGTGCAAATTTTTTGTTTCGTTTATTAAATCATCAGCCATGATAAGGAAGCACACCTTCCTGCTTCTATTTTTTGATGATTTTACTTCCCTAAGAAAAAGTGCAATACTCATCAACGTTTTGCGACCATTACTCATAGCGGGAGAATCCACTGTACACTTTTGAAAACCATAATTCATTTATATTTTTACATATCAAAAATTTTACCAAATTATTAGGTGTTAAATGTTTATGCAACAAGTAATCTTATGTTCAATTAGCGCACTTTTATTATTGAGTTGTATGGGAGTTTTTATGTGATTTTTCGAAATTTAAGCCGCATATTTGTGCACTAATTTTCTAAATCAGCTCCAACAAAGCTAACGGCGAAGACAGAATTCCTATATCAAGGGCAATAACTGCGCAAAACATGGACTAAAGAAAAAAATAAAATGAATACTTTAACTACGCCAATTTATTTCGGTGTAGGAGACAACACTAACAGCATGTGTCGAATGTGGAACACAGCCTGCGTAATTATGGACAAATGTGCGTTACTATTTTACATTATATAATAATTATACATATTTTTTTAAAATAATGTATTCTTAAAATGCATATTTTCATTAGCTAACTTCTACCCAAGTAAAACCCACTTATCATAGGTAATAAAATATTTTAAAATTTTAAATTGTCCAATTTATTGCGTATTCTTCCTACATAGTTACTTCATCGAAGAGATAGAATAACACATTTGCAGATAAATCAATAAATCACATAGCATCTACACGTTTCGATCTTCGAAACAAAGTGACCAGAAGACACTATACATTTGATTGCAAGGCGCATTTACTGATCGGATAGAAAGAACACCTATTGTATGTATTGCTTTCAACAAGACACACACATTTAAGCTCTTAAATACGGATGCATGAAAGCATAGTTTAGTGATATAGTAAAATGAATCGTTCTCCTATTTTCATGTCAGTTATTTGCTAATATCATTTCATATCTTTCTTTTAATATTCGTTGATTATAAGTATTATTTGCATTACATATACATAATTTTTAATTTAAGCAAATGTTAATTTATTTTTTTTGCTCATATTTGTTCTAGTGTTTTAACTAATCGAATCAATTAACTTTCAAATATCATTAATATCTCATTATCTAACTTTAAAAACAAATTATGTTAAATACCTTAGGTACTCTTTATAAATGTTTTTTTCAAGCTTATTTCTGTATGAAAATATAAATTGTATTCTATAGCTTGAGTTATAGAAAACTAAACAAATTGAAAGTATCAGATACACATATCTGCATGTTTTATATTAAATTTACATTTCAAAATCCCAGTAAAATGTAACTATTCTATAGCAGCGACCCCCTAAATTGTGGACCAAGGTCGAGCAATGTTTCGCGAGTTATATGTTGCCGATCCGGTAAGCATAGTTATGTAAAGTCACATAAGGGGAAAACAACTGGTACCACTAATTCGTTGATTCTGGAGACTTGCCCGCCAAACCTGCAATAAAGGAAGCACTGTTTTAGTAAATAATTCCGTTTCGTTTTGACTATTTTTTAGCATAATTTAATTCATACTAGTTTTATTGCTACACTCTTTGGAACCTGTCTTAAAGTTAAACACGGATTAAAGTGCTTTGAACATTTGACAGCGAGAAATCACAATTAAACTATGTAAACTATAATCACCCACATGTTAAACTGGGATGAAGGAAAAGAGATGGAATGAAATGGCTGAAATAGAGAATACATATATTTTCTGATTGCAAGTAAAATAATAATTTATCAAATGTCAACAAGCCCAAACATTTCACATAGCATTCATTACAAAAAAAATGGATGTCTTACGATAATTTCAGTTACCGTAATATTCTCTTTAGGACATTCATTAAGTGTCATACATGAACACGTTGAAACTATTTGGATTGAACATCTTGTCTTTTTTTTTTGTTTGTTTGTTTGTTTATCATATCAACACAGCAACACAACACACTCCAAAAAGATCATCATACAATTACAGGATGACCTTCAAACAATTTTAAACAACACACGCCTTTAGTAATATTAAATATGTAAAAAGTAATAGCAATAATAAAAATAAATGAAAAATAATTAATACTAAGACCTATTAATTCATACGGGGAAAGAAAACCTGGCCATGAAAGTAAAGGTGGTGATTGCAGACAAAGTTAAAAATAAAAGAGCACCGGTAAAAGATTACAACTATGAAACTTATTAGTGTTATCTTAAAATTGTATGTGCAGATAATATATCGATATCAGTAAGCGTGAAACACATTGTAGGCAATGTCAGCGTGTCATGGACTATATATTTTATGTTATTTTATTATACACCTATTTAGGCAGCCCAACTTTTGTGTGTAATTGTTACGTTGGTTCTTGCCACTAAGTTGCATACCTGTATGCCATGTTTTGTTTAAATTTCAAAACTATATGTTTGATTGTACTTGTATATTTTCTTTTCAGCAATGGAGGTAAGTTACGTTTGCATGGTTCAAATAAAAAGAAGTTTTAAATTGTACTAGAGTAAAATGATTACATGCATGCACATATTTTTGTATATTTTTTTTGTATTTGTCGTTGTTGTTATCTGCAACTCTTCGTTGTGTGTGCGAGAGACACACGGTGATGATAGTTATCTAAATCCAAACATCGATACAAATCATTTGTCAACACTTACCGCCACTTCTACAAAAATGAAATATCAATTCCAATTTTCAACACTATGCACTTTATTTCTACTAAACACAATAGATCCTCACCGGAACCATATTAACATCTTAACCATCACAGGATATCCATCTACAAAATGCATGTATTATAAGTTATTATACATTACTTTTTTTTTTTAAATGTCCGTCTAACTTCTTCAATATGTATACCCTTGTCTCTTTACTTGAAACTCATGAAAATCCTCCAGCAAGTAAAATAAGTCCCCAACATCTTGAATTTTACATTCTTCAGTTCATTTCAACGTGCAGAAAGAAGTAATGTCGTATACAAAAGTATTTATGACATTATCCTTCTAATGTTTCTGTGAAAAAATTGCATAACTATTTGTATGTTATTTCTATGGTTATTTTGAAAATTTCCAGCATTGTGTAAGACGTGCAATATCGAGAAAAGTACTGACACCACCGTCCAATGTGACGTCTCCGATCTCAACACCACCTACATAGAATGGCGCGCCTACAACAACATAACTCACACCTCGTTGACGCTGTACACCTGCGAGATGACCAACTGCTCGACCGTCACGCCACTGCTCAACAACTCGTTGGAGGTGGTCATCAATGCAGACGGGGGCCATGTGGTATTCAGTATTTTGGTCATCCCGAGAAAGGCACTTTACTTTAATGAGTACAGCGAGTACAGGTGCTTCGCCGATGTCAATGCTTCACTGGTTTGCTATACACCAAACGTTTACGGTAATGATTTCAAATAATGAGATGCGCAATATGTTTTTGTATCTTTGGTCAAAAAACATAAATGAGTAATACTAATATTTATAATTTAATATGTCTAAATCAGTGGTTCTAATTCAGAGGCGCAAACAACCCCATGACTTTCGCAAGGCCGTTAACACCAAATTATTGTATCTTTAGTCGAGAAACATAAGTGGGTAACACGAATCTTTAAAAACTCAAAAAAAAAAGTCTACAACAGTGGTTCTAAATCATAGGCGAATGCACCATATGCATTTTGCTAGGCATTGTCGCGGACTTTGTTACCAGCAATTTAATGGGATAAATAAGGTTTTGAAATCGATGTTAGGTGAATAATAGGTTAAGACATTTAAAATGGGTGCGACGCTGCAAAGAAACCCTGATCTACACGTTAATCTAAATTACATTCTTATCTATATGGTTACCTCTGTTGTAATGCGCTTAAGCTAAATTAATAACCATTCTTGCTATGTCTGCTATTGCCCTATGAGTTTCTCGCCTGATACCGGTTTCTGGTTCAAATAATGTGGTTTCTATCTATGTAAAAATAGATTTTATTTCTGTGTACTCACAGCATCATTTAAATTAGGCTCTCTACTCAAATTTCCGCATTCACCAATTAATTTTGTCGTTGCCACTTGACTAATTCTACAACAAATATATATTTTTGTATCGTTAAATCTAAGAGTATATCACTACTTTCATGTTGGACATTAGTGGGACTATTCGAAAAATGATGCGAAATAAATTCATTTGAATTTGTTGAACATCAAATATAGTTCATTTAAAAAAATGCAATACATTGAAATGTAAATTTAGTAAATTGCTTATATAGAGTCATAATATTACAAAAAAAACCTATTTGAAAATCGCTGGTCATTTAAATTAATTCTCCTTGTTTTACAAAATCTTAAAATATAATTATACATTAAAACAAAAAAATAAATACAAATAAACAAAAAAACAAATAATATAAGAAAACACATTGATCAATGAAATTAAAATAGTTTGATTGAATTATTTTCTAAAAAAATATTTTTTATGCCAACAGCGGATGTTATAGACCCAAGATGTGAGGTGCCAACATTGACTGATATAGTTGTTCAGCTCAACTGCAGGGCGCTGACCCATTTTCTGCCATCACATTTCAACTTTGTCATACTCACCAATGTCAGTATCAAGTATCACCCACCAGCAATGGTGATCATAAACATCACTCAACTATACATTTAAAAAAAAAATAACAAAAAAAATCTAAAACAGAAAAATGTTGCTATGCACACAACATTACCTTAAGTTTATGAATGTCTTGCATTAGTGTTCGCCACAGTTTATGGATGCCATTACAGACCTGTTTACCCCCAACGTCTTAAAATCGTACAGTACCATCATAAAATGTTCAATACATTATCTTAATTGTACAAAATTAAACATACAGTATATATAAATTATACACCTCAAAATCGTAAACAGGTCTGCCATTATGGTTTTTTAAATGAACGTTGTTGGACTGGTTGTGAGCTTATGGTCTGGATCCCCCTGCTAGAGTAAAAAATGTTGTTTTAAAAAAAAAAGAAATCAGTAATGCTGAAAGAGTTGCTAAATTGGCCAACCCCCAACACAGTCTGTGAAGAGTCACTTGTGCTAATTGATGTATATATGTATTATCTTCATGAGACATTCAATAGAAGAACATTATGGCACCAACGGATAATCTTGTAACTAGGCTGTGATATTCGCTTTCCTCTTCAGACATTAAGCCAACGACTGTTTTATCATCAGCAAATTAAGTGTTTTACACGTTGTTCATTGGATGTTGGAGATCATTGGTGTATTTTATACATGACTGGGGGAAAGAAAGCAACTTCTAGTTCCTGATATTTGGTCATTCACCCTGATATATTAATGGGTGAATTTTGTTAAAGTTTAGTATCCAGGCTTGTCCATTTGTATTTATACCCAGCGAATAAATCTTTTTAAACATAAAGTGTTTTTGATTATGTTTCCTGCTGATCAAAATTCTAGGAAAACAACACTAGCATATTTGTTTGGCTGTTCAGGCAATGGTAAAGTATTTCCAATTATAGTAAGATGGCATCGTAAGTACTTCTGGCTGTTTTATAAGCAATGTGGTGGGGGTAACTTTATTCCCATACTTCATTAAAAAAAAATAAAAAAAATAGAATACGTTTCTCAAAAAATGTATAACAATATAGGTAATTGCAACAGGACAAGAGTCGTTTTGCAAGTGACATTTTTGTTTTCTTTGGAATTCTTATAATTTATGTATTTTCATATATGTGATATGATATGAGTTTCATAAGATTGGATAAATATGTGACTGGACGTGTAGGAAAGCTGTTCTGGGCAGATTTTAACAAGCCGTCCAAATTATGTTTATGGCCCCGGGCCTTGGCTGCATCAACGTGTTTGATCGTGTGTAGTACCTTACTCGAATCGTTAAAAATGTATTACGTCATTATGCACATTGCTAAAATGAAGACTGTCGAAACAACCCACACAAATTGAAGTCATTTACAAAAGTATACACATTCTCAAAACTGCTTATTTGACTTATGGTAGTTCCTTAAAGAATAAAGATAATAATTTTCAACTGGGGTAACGCCCTTTTATGAAAAGGTGGGGGGGGGGGGGCGCTGGGTGGGAGAATTATTGTTTAGATCAAATTTAAAGACATCTGTGTCGATATGCCCTTTAATCGCGTATTTTATGCATTACTGACATATTTAACGAATTCATACTCAAAATTTAAATATAATTAATTTAATTTTTGGAGCTCTAAACTGAAGGCAATTTTTACAACGCCTACTCCGTTATAAAAATGACTTGCTCCAAGCTCCAGATCAGAGCCCCACTTCAAAATAATGTTTAAAACTAGTTGATTTAATTATATGTACATATTCATCATAAAACTATACTTTATAAACATTTTTATGTATTAAAAAAATATTCACAGAACCAGTCACGCGATTTCTGGCATGCTGCACGAGACTACTACGACAAGTATTTTCCTCTACAACTGGACAGTGAGCTGTACTACACAGTTAACTTCACGCTGGACACAGATCTTGGTCTGCTCGGGGCTGGACATCACGAATTCCTTCTGGAGGTCGACAAAGACGACTATTACGGGTCATTGGGATCAGCTTATTTGAATGTAATGCGTATGTGTCACTAAAACTCTATTACATTTTTTACATAAATCACACCTATCAGTGGGACATCCTTAAAAGCACTTAAAGTGTCGTAAGGATTGATCCTGGTAATCTACAATTGGAGGTCTCAAACTCTAGCACGCAGGCAGGATCCGGCAAAACGGGGGTACTTTGCCAGTCCCGCCTTGCAGGTCATTGCAGTAACTATGAAACCGGACATTGACCATATCATGAAGATAAATGAAGGTCAATAAATTATATTTAAATACCTGTACTTTTTTTTTTAATAAATACCTCTTCATTTATAAAAAAAAAAAAAAAAACAGCACGGAAGGCCAAAATTAACCAGAAATCATCATTTTCATGCGTGAAATGCAGACGAGATGTCACACCAGGATTGGCCTAGTGAGCCACTCGTCGAAGTGTAGGACTACAATACAGCTACTCCATCGTCTCGTGAAGACGGAAGGATGCCATATTATATTACATATATATAAATATATGTTTTTAATTTTTTTTGTTTTTTTTTGTTTAATTATTATAAGTTTTCCTCTCTTAAATAATAGAAATTAATTCATTTAACTTAGTTTCTTTTCATACCATATTCAAGACGCAAAATGTCTTAGAGCAGTGAATCCTTTTCTGATAAAAAATGTTTAAGGACCTTTGATCTAGATTAACAATCTAAATGATAATCTTTTTGGTTAAAAACATTGTAACACTATGCTATGCGTGTGAATGCACTTTTAATTCAGAAACTGTCCAAGCGCACATCAACAAGATAGTTACGCCATAGTTTGCTTGTGAGGTTTGTTTAAAAAAAACAACAAAAAAACAAAAACAAAAAAAACCCAAAAAAAGCCGAAAGAAAAAAAAATTAAAAAATTAAGTATATAAAAAAAATGTCCATCAAATGTTTTCAAGAAAGCTTAGGTTTGTTTTATTATTAGTCCAGATCTGAAATGTTAATTTGAAAAAAAAATAAATAAAATTAAGACAAACAAAACTATATACATGTTGCTAACGTTCATACTTTGTTGGTGGAATAGAACAAGTCGCACGTATTCTGTAGCTAAGTCTATGATAACGAAATAACGGTTCCATACATGTCAAATCATTATCAAATGAGTAGGTAACTAAATAAATCATTGAGTTACTTGGTGCAACTAATCACTGGTACTTTATTTTAATAACTCTGAATAAGTGCAATACATTACAACTTCTTTTATAGTACAGGATATCTAGATATGTTTATTTATGTGTTGATAAATGATATCACATGTTGTCCACACATTATCACACAATTGATTGTCGCACATAAACATAAGACCATCATTTCAACATGGCTGTATACCCTCGTCCGTTATATCTTTATCTTGCTATTGTCTCCACTTATTCTAACCAACCTTAAAGTAGAACACACAAAGTTATACTGCTATACATGCATAATTATTATTATTTTTTTTTTAATGTACCCAGCTGACCCTGTTAACCCTGAGTGTGACTACCCGGTCATGTCACACAACTCAACTGAACTCGTGGTCAAGTGTAGGACATCTTTAGTTTCTCCAGAACTTGTTTGTGATTTCAACATTAAAACTGATGTAAGTATGGTTGTTTATTATTATGTTCATGTGTTCAGAGTTCATTGACGCTGCCTCTTTGTGTGTAACGTGATGTCAACTCTTATGTAGCATACAGATAATCATACATAAAATAATCTCATCAAAAGAAACATAAACAAAGTAGTCAGGGTTTACGAATTTGAAGGATTGCTTATCGTATTTCAATATTCATAAATGCAAGTCTCAATCAACAGGATTTGCTGGTCAATGTCACCGGAGAAGTCAGCTACGCCACATCAGTAGATCCGAACTCAAGCCCCACGGATTACCTCTCCGAGTGTACACTATACGTCGGCCTCAGTCAGCTCGGACCAGGTTCACATGAGTTCCAGGTGGTCATGTACACAAACAGTTCCTATGACAACAGCACACGAGTCACCGGACACTTTACGTCACCGTATCTGTTGAGTGAGTATCCTGTAGATAACGTGAATGCCCCGACGACTCAGCTACTTAGTTCACAGTGAATGCAAATCAGCACATTGCATCAGCATGTCGTCTTTAAACTTGTAATGTAATTATTGAATTTAGGCCAACTATTTTTAAACGATTCAGTAGTGATATTTAATAAATAAGCACATTGTTCAATACTGGTATATGAACTCTTGACCTCTACATTGTTTTAACTCTAAAATAAGTTATCATATTTTATGAACTCTTTTTTTTTTTAAATTAAACGCTATGTGCTAAAAAAATATAAAAATTGCAAAGTTATTCCATCTTCCGGCAGTAACAAGGCGACTATTTAAACTTCCTAAATATATTATATTTCTCGATGTATTTTCATGTGTCCTGTCTGCTGAATAGGGCTCTCAGCCGAAAGTTTCTTATTTAAGGTCTCGTATTTTAATTCAATCTTACATACACCTTGTTGAACTATTTCATTCACACAGTTTTGAACGCAGCCCTTCATTTATTAAAGTTAAATCTATACTATCACGTATTACAAAAAAGTGAGGCAATTATATATGTTAACATTTTATTGAACTTTGAAATAGTAGTTGAATCCAACACCAACTTCGAATGTTACTATCTTTCCCAGCACTGCCTACAGTAAGTCTCAGTGATGACTGTCTTGCACTTGCTAAAAGCCTTTACGCCAAAACCTGGACCGTTGTGTCGTGTACCTGCCTTCTAAGCAATAAGGGTCACCCTCAAGGATCGATCACGTGGACGGTCAACCACAAGATACTTTACGTTGATACCGTCCTTGCTCATTTCAGTGATTTTAGTAAGTGAATTTTTAAGTAAGGGATGTGTTGTTTTGCGTGTTAAATAATGTGTACTTTAGGCACACTTACTAAATGTACTTCAGACATACTCATTTAATGTACTTTAAAATAACACATTGAATGCACTTGAAAAATACAAGTTGAATGTACAATAGCAATATATGTTTATTGTCTCTGGACATAAACATTTAATATACTTCAGATATTAAAAAGTATGTACTTTTAAAATAAAAAAATAATGAACTTTAGATATACACAGTTAATGTAATTAAAATATAAAAATGTTAGCCTACTTTCGATAGTTTGAGGAATATAAAATATTGATTTTATTCCTTACCATTAGACATCGGCATGCATTTGATAACATTTTCTTTTTAAACCAACACTAATATAGTTTTATAGTTTCCTGATTGGGAAATTGATGTAAAACTCATTTTATTACACGATTTCTCTCCTCAAAAAATATGAAAAGGTCTGTATAATATAATACCCCAATGATGAAATAATATGTATACATACACTACGCGATATCAATCTAAGGAGATGTGTTGGTGTTCCCATGAACACAATTTAAATAAATACGTTTACACGAATGCAAAAAAACATGGTTTGAGGTCACCAATGATGGTCTTTGCAGTGACAGATTAAAAAACAAAACGTTTTTTTTAGTATGTACAAATACTTAACTGACAAATTATTCTCTTTATTGTAATGTTTTTATATGTAATGCAAGCAAAAAATAATATATATAAATGTTTAGGCTAATCAAAATAAAAAAAAATACAAAGAAATCAATAACGCAACATTAAATAATTAAATTCCCTATACAAAACATTTGTTTGAGCTCTAAACGTGTTTGATACCTCTTCATTTCACAGTAAACAACGTAACATATGAATGTAACCCAAAAAGCCCGCTGCAAAACAATATACCCGGTATGCAGCTAAAGATAGAAGTACCACGTAAGTGTGATTTAAACCGATGAAAAATGTATCAAATATGAAATTCAATTGGCAATAAAGAACAGTCCATTGATAAATAATACAATCTCCAAAGAATTTAGAACTACAAAAATAAAACAAGGATATATCCAATCGAAAAAGAAATTCATAATGAGTAAGGAAGCATTCTGAAAAGTATGATGCATTTAGCCATCTAGTAAAGTACGAAATAAATAATGTGTGTGAGGAAAGCAAATGAACGTTAAATCATTAAATAGCACGTCTTTTTTTTTTTTTTTATTACAAAGGCAACCCATACATCGCATCATTTACCGCCAACTCAACGACTACCAACATTACTGCAGCCGTCAACACGACCATCAACTTCAGATGTGACGCCGACGGCTTTCCTGCACCGGTGATACTCTTTGGGAGAAATGGCTCAGAGTCTATAGCAACGAAGAGTGGGAAGATCATAGCAACACCTATAAAAGGATGCATGGATGCTGGCTTGTATTGCTGTAAGGTGGAGAATTCAACCAAAGAGTTCATGACAAGAAAGTGCATAACGGTGTATGTCGCGTGTAGGTAAACATTACATATCATATTTGCATATCTATGGGCTCTAAGCGGTGGACTTGTATTTTTAAAAAAAAAATATTTTAAACAACAACAATTTTGATTTAGATTTTTACATTATGTTTTAAAACCTGTATGCTTCTAATGGGGTATATGTTAAGTATTTTGGCATGTTCTCAAAGATGTATATGTGTACGGTAAAATCATTGTTTCCAATTATCACTTTTTTTTTTTTTTTAAATCTTTTTTTTTTTTTTTGGTGGATAAAATACAAAATAAGCTTTCCTTAAAAGTAGACATATATAAAGAGCAAATTATAAAACGAAAAGTGATCACACAGTTTTGTAAGCTACTTAATTTATTAAAAACTCTTTCAGTTGTAATTTCTGCGGATGATGACTTTGAACGATTGAACTATAGTATGTGCTGATTGCTTCTTTATTATGATAATGTTTTCATTGATGTCATCTCACCTCCATGGGCCGCATTTTTGTTATACGTCTTCACTTCTAATTCCCTGTGATAATTAATATGTATATATATATATATATATGTATATATATATATATATATGTATATATATATATATATATATATATATTCATTTATGTATGTCATATTAAAATGATGACCTCTCCAACAATGATTGCAGGTCCGTTAGTGCCGCAGAATAACTATACAATCAACGTGAACTCACTTCCTGGCAAAGACTTGAACGTCACAATCCCTGTCCTGGGGTATCCAGGGCCGACACACTACACTTTAACACGTACGGACAGGACACACGAGATCATCGACCACATCTTTTTCACGTTTAACTTCTTTGAAGAGACACCGCCTAATGGCGACATTGAACTAACAGTTCCGAGACTACAAGAAGCTAATTTCACCGGCTACAAGCTAATGTTTGGTAACGGGCTAGGATCTGATCAGAATGTATCATTTGCTATACACAGAGGTAAAATTGTAATTTAAAATATGCGTTTCTCTAATTTTCGTTAGTGTTTACGCACATGCTCCTGATGGGCCTATTTGAAGGCTAGTCTTTAGTTCTGATCCTACATCGTCATCAAATCAAGAACAATTGTCCCTACGCTAAAGATGAAATTCAGTTTTTTAAGCGAACCAATTTTAAGTAACACGATTCTTCTAAAATAATAATGCAAATGGGAAAATGCATTTTTAATGTTAATAAAGCATGCTTTGGCTCAAACAATAAAAAATAGACATTCACTTTTGTAATTGTTTCATGATAAAACAATAATTATTTACAAATTGTATCATAATAATTATATATATATATATATATATAGAGAGAGAGATATATGTATAAATATGTATATATATATTCAATACTTTTACAGTTCTCAATCCGTTTCAGAACAAACACCAGACACCGACTATGTAACGAAACGAAATATCGCTTTAGGCTGCGCAGGAGGTGTAGTAGGACTTATAATAATCGTTGCCATTTGTATTGTACTTGTGAAAAAGGGTGAGTGATAGATGACGTGTGACTGGTGATTAAAATTAAGATAAATGTCATGCCTTCTTCAGCTGCCCATCCAATAGTAAAATCAACGTTGCCAACATCACCATAATATTATTGAATGCAACAGTCATGATGTTCAATTATTTCTCAACAAATATTTTTTTTTACAAACTCTCTACAGGTCGGCTGGCAAAATTAAGAAGAAACAACACAAGCTCTGATGAAGAAAAATTTACAAATGTCTATTGAGCCTGTTTTATGCTTTTAATGCATTTGAAAGTATAATAAAATTAGAGATTAAAAGACAAATCTTATTTTAAAACAGTATGTGTTGTCTCTGTTATCCTTTTCATTTGATTCGGTATACTTCCGTTATTGATGAGTTTTTGTACAAGTATTTTAACACTAATTTCACTTCCTTTATTTAGTTTTCTTTTTATGGTTTTCATTTTTTTCCCTTCAGTTAATTAAATAAGAACAATAAAACAAAACGTTTGCATCCAAATATGTTCAGAAATATGATATATGTTTATTTTCGAGAGTTCCGATAAGGTTAATTTCGATCCAAAGTAACTATTATTAAATGTGCAGTTGCATGGCAATGCATTCATATGAACCACAACAAAGACTTGTAAATTAAATGACATATTTAATTATGCAATATATAATATGTTAACGGTTATGTCCATCTTTGAAAGAAAGAAAAATTCAGCGGAGGAGCAGCATCACGAGGAGGCACTGCAATGTGTGAGGACTGCTGAATGTTCAATGGTGTTAACTTTTAGAATTTATTTTTTATTGAAAAAAAAAAGACAACTGGTCCTTTAAAAATGAACCATGTACTTTATAGATTATAAACCAGCATTATAAAGATCTTACATGATCATTTAGCTAGCCACAAAACAGGTATGATCTGATCAAACTTGTGAAGTATGAAACACAATATTAAGATTTTTCACTGAATTTATTGAGTTCAGCATCGTTGCTCACATCCTTCCGTTTACACAAACCTAAGGATATAAAGACAAGTATCCTTTCAGTAACACTAATAATATAGGTGTTAATAATGTATACTATATATTTAAACATCATCAACAGTGGCGCTACAGCCCATGTATGGCCCTGACCTGCTCCATTACATCCTTCCTTTCGGATCGATCCACGGCTTTCCGCTTACATGCGCGAACACCAAACTGGTGTAAGTCTTTATCTACATCGTAGATCCATATCAGTCTTTGTAGACTGGTGAGCCTTCTGCCCCTTGGTTTTCAGCCAGTATATCTTTTTTTGCTGCTCTACAATCCAGCATTCTTTCAATATTTCCTGTACAGCACAGTCTGACTTTATTTATTTATTTATATGTATTCATAATCGAATTCATGAATACAATTTAAATGCCATAAAAGGCGAATAAAAAGCGTTTAAAATGCATTATTCGTTGTTGTAAATAGCTTACCTTTTTTTACAAGAACAATCAAGACAACGATTGCACAGATCACAGCTACGACTCCACACGAGACACCAATTGCTATATCCCTCATTTTAGAACCACTGCCACTATCATTTGATTTCTCTATAGATAAAAAATTATAATTAACACCCACAGCAATAAAGTGTAAAATCAAGAATATTTTAGGAAGAGCAATTTATATTGTGTTAAAAATCTAATGTTTGGTTTAATAAAATAGGATCAAAGCAAAAAGATCCAACAATAAAAGACACATGACACAGTTTTATGTTAAGAGATTCATTTTTGAAGGCGTATTTTTGAACTGGAGATATCCATTTCACAAATGTTTGTTTCTTTCTTTCCCGGAGTCATATTTTTGTTACAGATGGGGCATTTGGGTATATTTGACCGTAACCTTAATGACTCATTTCCTCTACGATCCCCGTTAACGGCCCTGTCATGACGCGTAACTAAACCTCATTAACGCCATTTAGAAAAGCTCTTATTATTACTTGGTTCTATAGTTTAAAATAGTAATATAATACAAAGAATTTCGATCAATATCGTCTGAAGGAAAATATAAAAGAATATATCAAATCCTATAAAGAAAATGTTGCTGTAGGCCTCTAGCTGACATGTGCATTTCAATCGTATCCGGAAATTTGATCGAAAGAAATTTGGTCGACGGAAAATTGATCGACGGAAATTTGATCGAACGGAAATTTGGTCGAATCGTTTTTTTTTTAATTTATGCGTTAAAATTGTGCGTCAAATTTCTTTTTTAACGCATTATTTTGTTTTACTAAATAGTATAGTGCGTTCAAAAAGAAAGTTGACGAAAATTTTAACGTCTGGACTGAAAAAAAAAAGATTCGACCAAATTTCCGTTCGATCAAATTACCGTCGATCAATTTTCCGTCGACGAAATTTCTTTCGATCAAATTTCCGGTAACCCATTTCAATATCGTGCTTTTTTCCAACCCAGCTTTCCCATAGTCTGCTCAAAAAGTATAAATATTATTAGTTTTATTTCAGATAGTGAAATATAATTACATTTCTACACGGACACACTACAGATAGACACACACACACTCACGCATGCACGCACGCGTCATCGCACGCACACATACAATGCACAAACAAAGAGCGCATTAACAAACCTTTTATGACAGAGAAATATGCATTTTGTTTGTCTCCAACCCCGTTTCCGATCGCAAGTGTGTAGTTGGCAAAGTCGTCAGCTTGACGGGTGGGCATTTCCAACACGATACTCCCATATGGCATCACCAGCTCTGTGTAGGTAACAACATACCGACTAGGACTAATCACATCTCGTCCGTTGTCTGCTGTCTTAATTAAAATAAACTCATTTGGTGCGGGGTAACCGTAGACTGAGATCGTCAGATTAACTGTATCTCCTTGGTGCGCAATGATACTTGTGCGCGTTTTATTCTCAAGTGTCTGAGGACCTAGATAAATACAACGTGAGACATAAACATGTTGTAAAAATAATTATAAAGAAAAAGAAAACAACAATAGTGTATACTTCACGGATAGCCACAATTAGTTTAGTAAAATCGTAGTATGTAAACTACTTTTTTTGAAAGGTATAATTCATTAAATAGTGCATGTAATTGTAATGCTTTATATTAGTGTTAAACTTCTTAAATTATGTAATTAACAATTTTAATTAATGCAATTTTAAAAAAAAATTATATTTATTTTAAATTTGCGTTCAAGTCATTGTTTCGGATACACCTGTAAAAGGTAATGTTCAATTCAGTTCAGCAAACTTGTATTATGAATTAAAAACTCTGAGGGTAAATAATAGTTATTTTAAATATAATCCCTAAATAAATGCATTACTTACATCTTACAAATACAGACAAGCATTCGTTGTCTACTTGATATAATGTCTTGTTTTTAATTTTACAACAATACGCCCCTGTGTCCAAACAGTCTGTGAAAGGGATCGAAAAAGGAAGACTTCCTTGGATCCTCATGTTGTGTCCCGATTTGTTGACAAAGTAAACCTCTGGAACGTTAAGGCCCTCTACATCGCATCTGAAGGTCACCGTGTTGTTCATGTCAATTGTTATGTTGGTGGAGCTGGAGTTTGCGGTGAAGGAGGAAATATGTGGAGTACCTATTAAGAAAAAAATATATTCTAAAGGGGTATAAATGAACTTATTAATGGAAATTTTAAAAATAATGCTATACTAATAATTACTGTCAAGCAGGCATACAAAAAGAATAAACGGAAAATACAAGACATTAATTTGGTACAACTAAAGTAAATAGGGCTTTATATTGAATACAATAAAACTACATGTGTACAGACGACTCATACATCACAAGGCGCCCGCAGCAAGAAATAATAAAAGTACCTCTTTAGAAACGTTTTGTTATATCCTACATAAGAATTATCATACAGCTTATATGGCAGCAGATCAACCATTTTATTGTACAATAATTAATTAGTAATTTTTTTTTTACACGCCTGGCAGTAAAACATACCATTGATAACTGAAAACGAGTAATTCTGTATATCACCAATGCCGTTGCTGAATGCCAATGTGTAGTCGCCGAAATCACCAGCTTGGATGTTAGGCATACTCAGACGAATGCTCCCATAGGGTGGACTTACATTGGTGTACGTAACTCTGTATCGTGTAGGAGAGACGGTGTCTTGGAGATTGTGCTCTCTACTGTTTAAAGTGTATTGACTGGGAGCTGGGTAGCCGTACACCGCTATGGTCAAGCTCACATCTGCTCCATGGTGTACGGTGATATTTATGTGAGTTTGATTTATTGACACCTGTGGACCTAAAACAGTCCATTTAATGTAAAATTTTTAGAATTACCTTTGGGATTTATAATTATGTGTGTGCATGTTATGTAATATTATTTTATTTTTCAAAATTGTTCCCGTTAAATGCTTTTATTTCAAAAGCATACATTAACCATCTAACATAGAAATTGCGTGAAATTCAGATCTACTAAGTAACCCACGTTGTAAGAAGTTGAATTAATGCAAATTTCATGGCGTTGCGGCCTTAACTTGAGAACTATCATTCCTTATAAATACATACATTAATGCGGAACAAAAATGAACTTACCATATTTATAATATATATATAATAACAATTATATTATGAATGCTAATGTATATTTATAAAATGGTATATATTGACTAATGTTCTTTTGAAACTATACCATTACATTTATAAATCAACGTTTTATTAGCAATTTATTCCCTTCAGCCTAACATATAAATTTTTTTTAAATAAAAAAAAAAAAAAAAAAAAATCCTTACATCTAACGAACACTGATAAACATTTGCTTTCCACTTTATATGACGTGCTGTTTTCCACTGTACAGCAGTATTGGCCGGTGTTTAAACAACTGTTGAAATGTATCGGCACAGGGATGCTGCTGTTTATCACAGTTTCTTGTCCGGGATGTTTACCAAAAAGAGTCGTCGGGGAAGGTATCCCATCTGCGTCACATCTGAATGACACGGAAGCGTTCAGATTGGTCGCCGTGTCCTCACTGCTGGAGTTAGCGGTGAAAGACGCAATGCTAGGAGGACCTGTCACATGTGACGTAAGAGAATTGTAACTTTGACGATTATAACTAAACATTCCTGTCCCACTCAAAGTAGGATTCCAGATTGTAGAGTAATTCTTATTATAGTTGACGTCATTTCAAATAGTACTATAGGTAGCAACAAATATTAAGAAAATACATATTAACTGATGTTAAACAGCCTTGTCGCTTAAGACTTAAAATATAGTTAATGTTTTTTTGCACAAAATAATTTATACATTTGATTTATATGTGGTGTGTGTGCATATGCTCACATATGTTATGTGTACAATACATTCATAGCTGGAGTGTGTACTTATGTCAACTGACGAGTATAAAATATTTTGAATTTTCGTTTTATATTTTGACAATACAATTATAATTTTATGGTCAAAAAAGTATTATTTTAAAATATATGATCAAAAGAATCTCGAATGCCCTTGTTTAAGTTATAAATTTTGATCATTACTAACATGAGCATGTGGGACGTTGTAAATCGTGTAATATTAATTGCAGAAAGTATTTCTTTTAAATGCACTTTAACGTACGTGGCACACCAACTATTAGCTCCACCCCTGAGATGTTTGGCTGTAATGGAGACTCAGGTATACACACATATTTGACTTTGTTTACTGAAATAAAATTATTTAAAAATAGTTGATCGAAAAAGTTAACATTTATCGGATTTACTGAAAGTTAAATTAACCTGTAAAGTGCATAGTAAACAATGACAAAGCTTACATAATAGATCGTTTTAATATGTATACACATATCCAGCTAATGACGGCACCATTTTGTGGATTTGTATGTATGTACATTGAAATAAGGTTATACGGATTTTTTTGACTTACGAATCCTTAAATAAATGAAGCAAATATAAATGTATGGCGTTTGCACTTAATCTAATGGTACAAAATCTCATTGCACAAACTCGTTAACACAATATAATATTTTAGATGTTATATCTTTTTTGTGTTTTGGTTTCAAAAATAAAAGCCGTTCACTTTAGTTTCCATTCTCTGTGCTGCGTAAGCGGCAGCGTCCCCAGGGTGACTTGGGGGCGTCCACATGGGGTTTTGCCTCTTCGCGGCGTGGCAGACTAGTAGGGGGGACTTGTCCACCCGAAGCTAAAAAACCCCGGCCAAACGCATGACTCCCAACGCAACGGGAGCTGCCACTAACATGATTACTATTTGCTGTTAATGGATATGAAACTTGGGTGGTCACTAAAACCCATGTTGATGATTTTAGCTACGCGGCCGTGAGAAAGCCGCTCCTAGGCAACCGTTTCGTCCCGCCACTACCAACGTCCCGACCGAAAGACTCCCTGGGCGGTGGGGAGTGGTAACGCAACACCAACCCCCGGAGTGGAAGCAAAGCCGTCCTGACCCACAGAGAGTTAACTGCGGACGCTTTAAACGCAGCGCCCTCGGTCGACCGGGCCTCCCCTAGGTCAAGGGGGGGGGTTTCCCGGCGCCCTCCCGCACGGGCTGGAGTCGGGTTAAGTCCTTCAGTGCTCTGGTTTGTGTGGGGGAGCGCCGGGGGGGGGGGGCATTAAGAGCTCGCGCTCGACGGCCCACCGACTCCATCTCTTATGCGACATTAACAGTTTCCATTCTGACTTTAGGTCTATTATTCGGCTTTACAGAACTGCAGCGATATGATCAACTCAAGTATGGCCCAGAAACATATGAGTTCCTAATCACGTGGATTCGTCAAAGACATGATAATGCGTTGAAGTGGGTGCCTATTATCATCAAACAGTTCCTATTGATTTAATAACTCATCTTAGGTCGTGTAACTAAACACAAGTTGCATCCTCACCATCCTAATTCCAACTCACCGAAGTCGTTAAAGAAGGCTGTCACGGTAGCCTCGGATCTGACGACATTGTTGACGGACCAGACCTGAGAACCCGTCGGTATCCCAGGCGAGTCAAGTAAACACAGACACGTGATATTAGACCAAACTTTCCCGTATAAACTGTTGGCTTCTTGGACACACTCGTCACTGAGTCGAACCGTTGGCAGGGCTGAAATAATAAAGTTAGGAAAAAAAAGTGATATTTGACTGTTGAATTGTTACATCATGATGTCCCTCAAGCCTAAACCTTTTACACCGGGGGAGGGGGAAGACGTATGAAACAATAAGCAATTAACTATTCTTGGAGATGCACTATTTTAATATAGAAAAAAATTATATATGTATGTATAATTATAAATTAGCCTGTCAGTAATAATGTAACAAATAAAACATCGCTAGTTGTGTATCGATGGTTATAACGATGTGTCAAATATGAGCTCACAATAGAACTCACTCAGGTTATCACTATTGTGCATAAAAAGTGAGTTACTTGAATACATATTTTGTCAAATAACTTTAGTACAGTGGTTCTAAATCTTCCTAATGCCGCGACCCTTTAATACAATTCATAATGGTGTGGTGACCTCCAACAATAAAATGTTCGTTGCTATTTCCTAAATATTTTTTTTCGATGCTCTTAGGTGACCCAAATGGGTCGCGACACCTGGGTTGAGAACTGGTGCTTTAGTAGATGGAAATTGTTTTGCTAGAAATAAACCGACCAACAATGGTGGCTGCAGTATATAATAATTTCAGTTTAATTCTTAAGACTATGTCAATTAATCTTTTTACAATTTATTTTTATATCTTTGTGTTTTAATCACTATGGAGGTTAAACATTGCATTGACAAACATGTAACTCTACATCTTAGATGACCTATTACTTATTCAGTCAGTAGGGAGCAAATATATTATACAATTATTAATAAAACGTGTTTTACCAAGTAGTAATGGAGAAGTGACTTGTCCCGTCACAGTGGTGTTGCTTGAACTGTTAGTGTACATCACGACTTGGAACTCGTGTGCCCCTGGTCCGAGCTGACTGAGGTTGATGTGCAGTTGACATTCAGACATGTAACCGATGGGACTTGAACTGAGATCTAACGAAGTGGAGTAGCTGACCTCTCCAGATACGTTTCTTAACGTTTTCTATTATAATAAGAGTTTTTTTTTTTTTTTAACATAACTATTTATTCGGATTTTATTTCGATTTCATCTGAAGCAATCCTTGCAAAGATTATGTTCTTTTTCATGGACACTAGCATAGTCGCTCAAAATTAGTATACATATGAATTTAAAAATACCATTTGTATTACCAATTACATAAATTGTTTCATTAATTGTACAACAGTGTATTATAAGTGACTAAAATGTGATTATACCACCAGGTCCCTACAAATTTGTGAGGTGTTGGGTGCGAAATAAAACCGATACATTATTTGAAAGCATAATGCAAAATGGCTAGACTCTAAAACTGGTGCTCGTGATGATGGTGTGGACTTCGCATGATAAATTCACACTTCGTGGGATTTTTTTTTTTCTTTAGGCCTAGATCCATAGACCACAACTCGAATCTCTCCAAGCACCTGGATAGCCTAAGAGAACATCATATGTGGATACCGTATGGCAACAGTTGCGTTCGCAGGTGTCGTAATTTTTAATTGTATAATGTATCAAACTACTGGACTCCTTCACTGGGTCTCATTCAGAGTATCTTCCCTTAGATGAGTTGCCATCCAAGGAGAACGGGTCGGTGAGAATTGAACTCCTGACCACAGGCTGGGACTGATTCAATATACACAAGTCGACAAGCCATATGTAAATTATCTTTACCAGCGTACGTTTCACTAATTTGATACTGAAAATCAAAATATGGTAGCATAAGTAGATGTTACACTCTATAGAGGAAAATATAAAGAGCTAACGATGCTCACATTTGTCCAAGTGTTGAAATCACACAGCAGCTGAGGATACACAAGGTCTGTCCTACACTTCACGTCCAATCGCATGGAATCATTCGAAAGTCGAGGTGTGTCACAGTTGGGAGTGTTAAGTTTAGCTGAAGAGAAGTAATTCATTTTATACAAGCTCTAAGCAGCCGAGACAATAGTCCACAAAAAAATAATGGATTATTTGATCTTTAAGTTAAGGAGTTTTTTTGTTTGTTTTTTTTAATCTCTAAAATTATTTAACTAGCCTTAAATCGAGGCCTGGATGATAACATGTATTAACGTTCATCTCTTAGGTAAGCTTCCGGGGATCAAATTTAATGCCAAGTATGCTTAATGTAAAATTTAGAAATACATGTTTAGTGTTTCGTATACGTATACCAAGTTCAGAGGAAATTTTAAATGTTCATTCGACTATACGTAATCCACATTAAGACGAACATTTGTTTATATATATATTTTTTTTTTGTTGAAAACATGAAAGGATCTTTAATTTGTTATGTAAAATCAAAATTACTAAAATTCTTCAAAGGAAACAAAACTGTATAACTAATGGTTTCTATCTCGAATTTAAACATCCGATATATTGTATTTGAAAAAAACACAAAGGCCCTCCACATAAGTTATGTAATACTACAAATGTTAACCCTGCAAAAAAATATTAGTCACTATGTACATTGTACCCACAGGTCACGTTCAGCACCGTCGACGCAATGGAAGACCTGAAGTTCTTATGATTGACAGCTACTCTAAACTTGTGGTAGCCAGACCCGAGTCTGGAGAGGTCAGTCTCTAGCGTGAAGTTCACGTCGTAGTAGCGAACGTCTTGCATCTCTATGGCAGAGTAGTGTTCATAATATGTAGCGGTGGTGGTGGTGTTCCTGTTCCGTTTCTGTGTTAGTTAGAAACGTGTCTAGTAAAAGCATATGTTTATCTAAGGCAAGGCATTAATTACGTGATATAGATACGTCTATTCTTAAGAGCGACATCCATGTAAACAATAATACTTGAAGGCGAACCAATGTCGTTAGCGAATTAATAAATAGTATTTTTAAAATAATTTATTATTTTGTTCTCTTAAACTATATGAATGATATAAGGTAAACATATTTGCTAATGTGCTAAAGAAAATATAATTTGAAACGCAATTTTTTTTTTTTTAAAATACGTCATATAATTAAAGATCTTAATATAAAATAATGATCAATATCAAAGCATGTGAATATAGTTGTTTCACTTTGTATCTTTTTTTTTTTGTTTTTAATTTATATTTTTGTTTTTGTGTTTTTTGTAAATTTTTATTTAAATATAATAATAATGGTAAATTCTGTTCATATATATTCTTTTATTTTATGTAATACCAAAACTTGTTACTTTCTATTTCGATTGTTAATGATTTTTTAAGATAATCAAATTGAACATTAAAAAATTAGAATATGTAATTCAAAATAGAAATAGTCATAAAAGGTCAATGCGTGTACTTGACTACACTTACGTTAGTGATTATTGTAAAGTTATAGTCGTTCGGCTTGAAAAAAGTCGCTGCCCGACACAATACACTAATATTAACATTGTCACTGATTACAGGCGTAGAACATGTTGGATTTATCACTGCCGCTGTTAAAAGAGAGAGTGAATGAGAAATAAAGAGAGAGCGTGTGAGAGATAGAGACAGAGAGAGATAAAGACAGAGAGAGATAGAGACAGAGAGACATAGAGACATAGACAGATAGAGACATAGAGAGATAGAGACAGAGAGAGATAGAGACAGAGAGAGATAGAGACAGAGAGAGATAGAGACAGAGAGACATAGAGACATAGAGAGATAGAGACAGAGAGAGATAGAGACAGAGAGAGATAGAGACAGAGAGAGATAAAGACAGAGAGAGATAGAGACAGAGAGATATAGAGACATAGAGAGATAGAGACAGAGAGAGATAGAGACAGAGAGAGATAGAGACAGAGAGAGATAGAGACAGAAAGAGATAGAGACAGAGAGAGATAGAGACAGAGAGAGATAGAGACAGAGAGAGATAGAGACATAGCGAGATAGAGACAGAGAGAGATAGAGACAGAGAGAGATAGAGACAGAGAGAAATAGAGACAGAGAGATAGAGACAGAGAGAGATAAAGACAGAGAGAGATAGAGACAGAGAGAGATAGAGACAGAGAGAGATATAGACAGAGAGAGAGACAGAGAGAGATAGAGACAGAGAGAGATAAAGACAGAGAGAGATAGAGACAGAGAGAGATAGAGACAGAGAGAGATAGAGACAGAGAGATATAGAGACAGAGAGAGATAGAGACAGAGAGAGATATAGACAGAGAGAGATAGAGAGATATAGACAGAGAGATATAGAGACAGAGAGAGAGAGATACAGAGAAAAATAGAGACAGAGAGAGATAGAGACAGAGAGAGATAGAGACAGAGAGAGATAGAGACAGAGAGAGATAGAGACATAGATATATAGAGACAGTGAGAGATAGAGACAGAGAGAGATAGAGACAGAGAGAGATAGAGACATAGATATATAGAGACAGAGAGAGATAGAGACAGAGAGAGATAGAGACAGAGAGAGATAGAGACAGAGAGAGATAGAGACATAGATATATAGAGACATAGATATATAGAGACAGAGAGAGATAGAGACAGAGAGAGATAGAGACAGAGAGAGATAGAGACAGAGAGAGATAGAGACAGAGAGAGATAGAGACAGAGAGAGTTAGAGACAGAGAGAGATAGAGACAAAGAGAGATAGAGACAGAGAGAGATAGAGACAGAGAGAGATAAAGACAGATAGAGATAGAGACAGAGAGAGATAGAGACAGAGAGAGATAGAAACAGAGAGAGATAGAGACAATACATAAACAAATGGTTAGCATACAGCAAGACAAAGTTTTAATGAAACAACGCACACAAAAACACACAAACACACACAAACACACACACACATATGTATTGTATTTCTTATCTGGGGGCTACAAGAAAGATGAATAAGCTTGTGTGCAATATATGACGAGAGCGACAAAAAGACAGAGCGAAAATGATACAGACAGAGGGCGACATAAATAGAGAAGGTTAGAGAGAAAAAATGGGAGAGAAAGAGATACATCTAAAGAGAAAAAGAGGGAAAGAAAAAAAAGTGCATGTAAAACAGAGGAAAAGAGAGATACAGCTAGAGAGATAAAAAGAGTGAGGCAGAGAGTAATATAGAAAAAGTGAGATAAAGAGAGAGAGAGAGAGACAACGTGAGAAAGAGACAAAGAGAGACACATATCGTTAGAGAAAGACAGACATAGAGTAATGGCGATATACAGAGATATAGATCAAGAGAGAGAGAGATAAAGATATAGATATAGAAAGAGAGGGATAAAGATTAAGAGAGATAGATAGAGTGAAAGAGAAAGGGACAGAGAAAGCGAGAAATAGAAAGAGAGAAAGACAGAGAGAAAGCGATACATAAATGGAGAGAGGGAGAGAGCGCAAAAGTGAGAGATAAATAGAGATAAAGATGGAGAGAGAAAGAGAGTGATAAATTGAATGGAAGAGAGAGAGCGAGAAACAGTGAGACATAAAGAGAGACAGAAAAGATGAAAGAGAGAGAAAGAGTGGGAGAGACAAATAGGCAGAGGGAACGAGAGAAAACACATTGCAATCGTGTATTAATCAAAAGATCTACTGACTTAGAGATTGTGGAAATTCACTTTTTTACAAAAATATTGATTCTAGTTTACAAAAGTAAAATGTGAGTAAAACCCACTAATTTTCTGTTAATTACTGTTGAAAATCAAATACTCAGAGACTTTTAAATATAATTTCTGTTACATAATTGTATCACCTATGACTCTATAAAACAGTTTTCTATTAACGTACCCAGCATGTCCGGTGTATCACAAACAAGAGTCAGGTTGTCACCACCCCAGCACTGAAACTGACTGTACACATTGTAGTACTGAGCTATCTCCGGTATCTCCATGCCGCTTGACGTGACCGTCATCGACTCTGACACGCTATCGAACCCCACCGATCCGTTCAGGAAGGGTACGCCAATCCCACAGTCATCGCCGTTGGTGCACCTGTAGATGGTCAATGACGTGTTGGTGTGGCTGTCGAACGCTCGCCATTCTAATCGTCCACTTCTCAGTTTCGATACATCGCAGTCTATTTCTATGGTATTCGCTCTATGATATTTGCAGTAGGGATATGCTGTACAGGGTTGTTTTAAAGTGAGGGGAAAAAAATCATTTTCAAAAAGTCAGATGACAGAGACAGTTTGTTTAAACAACATTTCTAAATAATTGAGAACTTTTTATTGTGGGATTTTATGGTTTTGCTAAACATTTAGTTAATCAAATACTAAGTAGGTTAGGTAAATTTATAAACTTCAAAAAGAATAACATATAATTAAAGGACTGCATTCAAGCTAAGTAAATAAAAAGCTTATTTCATTGTCAGGGCAATAAGGTTTGCACGTTTGAGCTTTCTTCAGCGCACGGGAAACATGAAAATACCACACGAAACAGAGCAGTTTCTCCTTCTGCTATTTCATTTCCAAATAAAAAATATATATCAACTTTCTAGGAATTATATTACGTTATTTTACAATAATAATCTCTTATTTGAGAAGTGAAAACATGAGGTTAAAGTCCTCTTTATTTTCAAAATTGTTACCATCATTTGATACGACTCATTGTCGTTTAACCTCTTGTTGTCTCAATCAAAAGAGACTATGTTTTCAGATCAAAGTGGCTATACTGTCAAAATTGGTTTAAAAGAAAAACTACAGTAATCGAAACACAACTGTGTTCGTGTTTGAATTTTTCAAATGTTTCGACTACGGAAAAATTCAATGTGGAGTGAATAAATGAAGCGAAACGAGTCATGTGTGTATCTTTTATTACGCAATCACTAATCTTCTTCTTCTTCTTCTTCCTTTATTTTTATTATTAAAATGACATAGTGATTTACAGATAGCCTTAGCTGACATATTAAGCTACTGTTAGTGTGCATTCTATACTATTAATTATGTTTTTATTTTTTAAAATATTTTGTATGAACATGAAAAATAATTTAACTTAAGTTTTGTAATTTTAGTTTCACAAAGTAGTCAAGCTAACAAAGATTTCCTTCATTCTCCCCAATCCCACTCTTTAAAAAAATATTAAAAAATAACACACACAATTTGCATGAAAAATTGCGATGTTTGCGTCCTCCAAATATAATGGATATGGAGAGCGTCCATATTCTTCGTATGACCCATTCTATTTTTATAGTAATATAAAAAATAAATACAGCACTAATAATATAAGTATAATAAATTATATGTATTGCATTTGTAGCCGATCGGTGGATGGTGGTCTATACAGTTTATATTTACAAATACAACGAATCAGATCTTTAAAACTATAACGTTTGTTTGATCTTAGAGTGTGGTTATTAAAAGTGCAAACAAAGTGATTCACAGTTTGGGGAAAGAAAGAGATTGGGAAGAAATATGTCGATATCTTAAACGATTTGTTCATCTGACACGTAATGTAAGGTAACAAACAAGTATGTATATATTTCTAGCAATGTAAGGTCCATAACTCCGGATAATAAATATTTGACAAGTTATCATCTTGCGACAAAAAAATGCTTATGGCAATAAACATATTTTTTTCATAAAAAGTCATAATCATTTGGAAAAATGAAGATACATAGCAAGTATGATTAATCAAAATAGTAGATTTAACATGGGTAGCCAACGGGGCAAATAAAATAATCCGTAAATAATCATAAAGTATTCTAGAAGTTATTTTGTGAGGTTTAGCTTATATGAGAAACACACATATTTAAGCCAATATTATATTTGAGATGCGTCGCCTCGCTTACCATCTAAATATATTTATGTGTCGCAAATATTTGGAACCCTTTTTTTAAAAAAGAAAAGCATCCATGAGATAAGTTTTATCTGAATTGACCTACCGATCTAGATACCGGATACTTGCAAATTACAATTAATATGTTCCACACGTCGCGTATATGTAAGAGATCAGCGCAATTCACTGTATTTACTATAATGATCTCGATGTTAGGAATATAGAGGTGTACACAAGAGTTGTATATAATAAGTGTACACATGGCAGTACGTCTAGCTGTAGTGATATCAGTGTTACGGGTTAAACTCACTGTGCAAGACGAGTTATTAAATTAAAACACATCTAAACCTGATCGGTCACGAACAGGAAGAGTCCATTGAACCACACCACAAAGTTAAAGTTACACTACAAATGCACAAGGATGTAAAAAATCATGTTACTTATAGAATGGCAAGATGCGACAGATACAATTTCCAAGATGTAATTTGGTCTACACACGAAGAATCTCTTGATTTAAATTGGGAATGTAGACTTGACCTTCATGAGGTCAGAACTATACGATAGTACAGGAGGGCATTGAGCAGCGTCACGCATTGGTCAATCTCGGTGCATGAACGACCATACTTTTCTTTGTGCTACTCTCAAATTTAAGTTGGCATCTACCAGTTATCAAAGGATTTACTCCATCTACCACAGTAATTAATTGATGGAAAACATAATATGTCTAGGCTTGTAAAGAGCAGACAGGTAAATGTAAACAAACTCTTCGGCTACATTCCTTTCTCAGCAGACAATTCAAGACTAGAAAATACAAATACTTTAAGCTTAACAAAATAAATTATACATTTGTTTTATTAATATCAAATTCAATGTAGCTCACTGTAACATTCAAAGCACACGACTGTTACCGTCTTATTATCATACGGGACCTTGATAAATAATGATAACACAACTGCCACTAATACATTTTTTTTTTTTTTTTGCTGGCATCCGTCCCTCACAACGTGACGATGGTGTGGAATTCGCAGGACGAAATCCACAAGGCCTGGGATTATTCTTCTAGGAAGATAAGCTGGTTCCCAACAGCAAATCGCCTCTCTCCACGCCGCTGGATAACCCCAAAGGAACATCATGTGGATGATACAGCTTGGCAACAGTGCCGTCGCAGGAGTTGTCGGAATGTTTCATTTTATCGATGTTATCCGTCTGTCGGGACTCCATCTACGGGTTTGAATTCAGAGTTGCCTTCTCTTAGTTGGGTTGCCTTCCAAGGTTAACGAGTCCCATCCATCCGGGGTGCTGGTGGTGTTTTTGCTTGACTGGGCTTTGGCGGGGACCATCAACTTGAGATTTGCTCAGTTTGAACCACTCGGCCACCCACCACCCTAATACAGTTAATACGAATAATTATGGTATTATTTTGCACAGAGGGTTTTTTAGCATGTCGCCATCATAATTGTATGCAATTATCAATGAGCTTACCTTCTATTCCCGAAACCATAAAATAGAATAAAAACAGACGAAACATTTGTGTTAAGGTCTTTATTCCCAACAGTTTCACAGAATCAAGTCTTTATAGTAGTGTGTATATTTCCAAAGGCAAAATAGCATGATCACATTGTAATGAGATTTTTACATAATGTTCACAAAAGTAAAATAGTATTTCTACAATGTTCAACAGTTTTAGTTTAAATGTATCTATTGACAACAATTCTTAGTGTTTTATATGCTTAAAATGATTGATAATATTTCAATAAACGATACTTTTAGCTTTACTGGAGTGTGTTGACGGGTATGTTATCACTTGACTTTTATCACCATGAACTGTGATAAGTTTACACTTTGGCTTGACTACACAATTTAGATCGTCCGAAAAAAATACAAGTTACATCAACTCATTGTTTCATAAACTATACGTTTGGTTGTTTTATTTTTTTTTTAATAATTATTTTAATTTTTTTTTTTACAAAAGTCTACAACACGACCCACAAATCTCTTAAAAAGGTTTGAAATTAAGTCTCAAAAATATTTAACAAATGGAAATGTGTTCTAATGAAAAGGAATATGCACAAAGGTAGCATACATACTTTACAATTATGAAATAATGTTTCGTACCGGTAAGGTAATTTCGAATAATAATATAACAGTTGGACCTATGGACACGAGTTAAAAAAAAAAAAAAAGTATATTTGCGATTCAAATTACGAACATTGATAGCCTATCAACTAGAATATGGACAATTGTCATTATACTATGACAAGTCATACTTAATCAAATAATATATAATGCTTTAACATTTTAACCAAACAAATTCGCCTGTGGCTAAACATAATACGGCCTAGTATGTATTTTCTTTACATCTTTTTGAATTCTATGCGAAGGTTTAAAAACTGCAATCAATTTGATTAGAGACGATTGCAATCAATGTCATACAATAATCAGCTCAGATGCTAATACTTTCATTTCTACTTTTCGGTCTATTAAAGGGAAGGTACACATTGAATGCATGTTAAAGTGGGTCAAAATCGAATGTCATTTCGATGATCCATTTTATGAGTTTTGAAAGTGATAAACGCATTTGAATTAGTATTCAAACAATCAGTTAATTTAAGCAATTACACCAGGGGTCCTCAAACTAAGTACCGTGCGGTAGATCAAGTCGATCACTGTCCTTAAACAGGCCCACCTGGACGTCGTTCGTGTACCCGAGCAGCAGTGATACATATGTAAGATGCTATTGAATATCATCTAAGCAAGTTTTGGGCCTATAATTGGCAGTGGTATATTAGTAAGTTGATGTTGATTTTTATTGTTCTTCTTTTTAAATATTGTATTGTATTTTCATGTCTGTTTCATCAGTAATTAAGGACATTGATCACATATTTTCTAACTACAGTCTGGCCCCGTACACATCTGTGGTTCTATGAACCGGCCCACAAATGTGACTGATGAACAGAAACTCGTCCCAGTGCTCACAAGTTTGAGGACCCATGAATTAGACACTGCATACGACTAATTTTAACTTCAACATGTAAAAATTTAGTCTTCTATCTGTGTTATACATGTTCTTATCTAGAGTGTGTAACATTACTGCTTGACCTTTACTAATGATGATAACGGGACTTCTGTTATTTTATGTTTGGTGAACTGCTCTCACTACAAAATAATTCATCACAGGTCTATAGTCGTTAAAACACTCACGTCGTATACGCCATTAATTTGTTGTTGTTTTTTTCTCAATGTATGTCATCATGAATAATTATAAAATAAACAAAATAAAAAAAAAGATTATATTATTTTAATATTTTATTATTACATTAAAATAAATATTTCTTATAAGACAATGTGTATTATTAATTATTTTTTCAAACAAATATTTCAATTACCGAAAAATTTGTAGACTCAAAAAATTACTTATAACGATATTTTGAAGAAATTCCTTTTCATGTTTTTTTATTTTTTTTGAGATTAGAACCGACTTAACTATAATTTGGTTACCTACCATTTTTACAACATATGTGTTACACTACAACATACCTTCAAGTAAATGATGCCATTTCCAATAATCTATGCCACTCGTCGGCAAACCCATTAGTGAAAAGCGCCAAAAATCTTCAGCAGGACGATTAAAACAAATTGAGAGCCAAATTTCTTTTAATGTGGATTTAATAATGTTCTTTCGTGCTCGCCTGCATGTCTCAATGGTCGCCATCCTACTGGCTTCATAAGATTTAGTTCCTATCTTGACTGATGATCTCCATCTGACTCTGTCCTGAGCTGTCTGCTCCTATCTAGTATTGTCGATGCTGAAGGCCTTTAGTGACTTCATTGAGTCTTTGTAACTTTTTTTGGACCTCCTTGGGAACGCTTGCTGTGTCGTGAGTTCACAATAGAATATTTGTTTAGGGAGCCGGTGATCTTCCATATGGGCAACGTGTCCCATCCAACGGAGTTGACACTGCATCAGGGTTGTGACGATACTAGGTATGTTCGCGCTAGCAAGAACCTCTGTGTCAGGAACTTTGTCTTGCCACCTGATGCCGAGGAGTTTCCTAAGGCTGGTTGTGTGAAAATGGTTCAGTTTTTTGGCGTGACGCTGGTAGACTGTCCACGTTTCACATCCGTAGAGCAATGTCGAGTGGACTGCTGCGCTATAGACCTTGATCTTTAGTTCCCGTCTGATACCTCTCCTGTCCCAAACAGTGCTGCGGAGCCAGCCAAATATGGCCCTAGCTTTTGCAAATCTGGCATTCATTTCATCACCAATGATGACAGATCTGGAGAGGGTGCTGCCCAAGTAAGTAAATGTATCCATTTCGTTAAGAAGCTGTCAGCTGATGATGATGTTGTGTTCAGTGTAGGGCCTATTGGGAGCTGGCTGATACAACACCTCAGTCTTCTTCGCGTTGATTGTTAGGCCAAAGTTCTTGCAGGCCTCAGAGAAGATATTAACGCTTCGTTGTATGGCGGCATCAGAGTCAGCATTGAGGGCACAATCGTCCGCAAACAGAAGCTCGTTTAGGGTGTTATGTTTGACCTTTGTTTTAGCTTGAAGGCTCTTCAGGTTGAAGACATATCTGATGTAATACCTACTCAACAGTTCTTAACAACAACGATTTCCCTAAATCTTTATAATACCTACTCAACAATTCTAAACAACTCCAAGTTTAAGAACGAACTAATACTTAATCTACAGTTCTAACCAACAACATTTAGCTTAACTCCGATATAATACCTGCTCAACAGATTTTACCAAAAACTCAAAGTTTCACACAGACAAAAAAAACCTATAGAAACATAAGATTAACTGTGATCACCATATTCACATCCATCTAAGTTAGTTGTTTTTGTTCACAATAATAAAACATAAACTTCATTTGAAAGCCGTTAATAGCCAGTGAATATTTTGTTCACATTCAGCTAGGTCTTCTCATTCATTCTCCGTAAAATTATTGTAACGTGTATAACAGTGACATGCTTTTAACATTATGTATTAAAATGTACATACTATTTTTATATTTATGTATATGCATGATGAACGTATTATTTATGTTGTGGAACATATTGCAATGGTAAGCACGTACTAAACTAATTCGCAGATGATTCCTTTGGTGAACCCAGTGGAGATTACGGCTATGACTTCGTCGGCGATTTTGGCGGTGACTTTGGCCGGGGTGCTAAATCTGGTTTAATCCTCAAAACTAAGCCAAAACCTAAACCTATACCTAAATTTAATGACGTTTACGCAATGGCATATAAAAAGTAATTCATCAACTACAACCTCCGCAGTACCCGGAAGGAGATAAACGCACCCATGGATGAGTCACATCATCACTTTTTAGTATGTCTAAAAAATTGTCGTCATCTTTGAAAGAATATGTATATGCAAAAATATATAAGCTGTAAGTCGTTTATATTAATGTAATCGTGTAATTTGGAAGCTATTAAAATTAATATTGGTATTGAAACAAATGTGTTTATTATTTTTTATTTTTTTTATTTTTATCAATAGAAATGTACATTTATTTTGACTATTAACTTTAAGATTTGACTTGTTAATGTTGGCACCTTGCTAGATTGGCCTTCATCAATATATTTGCACATTCCAAAAATACACAAATTAAAAATAAAAAAAGGATTAAATATTAAAATTTAAAAACAAGCAATGCTTTACTATGGACAATGCTTCTATTCTTTAAGTTTAAGAAATGTGTGTTACACCAGACTCATGCTTTTTCTCATGTTTGGTTATATAGATTGGAAAGTGTTTTTAAATTACCTTTTGCACACTGTCATTGTTCGCCTTATAAGATAAGACATTTTTTTTATTTATCCAAACCAATGGAAATGTATTTTGATTACATTGTACCTTTTCAGCTCATAAATAAAACGATTCGAACACAAGACATCTAAATTAAAATATTTCACTAGCACAAATAAAGAAAACAAGAAAAAAAAAGTATGTTACATTTGAACAAACTGTAGACCTTTTATTGGGATTATGGTCTATTTCAAACATTCAAATTTTAAACAGGAAATTTAAAACAAAATTGCAAGTGAAAAAAAAATGTATCATAAGCGATGAAATGCAAAACATTTATGAATGTTGGATCTCACCCGTCGCATCTGATTCTAATTCCTTTGCCTTAAAAACCCTCATTAAATTGTGTAAAAAATGAAATATGTGGAATTCGATCAGTATATTACAATCTATCCGAGAAACATATGTAAGTGTTTCTAAGAAATGTTAATTTTGCTATTAAAGCAAAATCCCAGCAATCAATTAGAAATGCAGCAAGGATACATTTGTTTATTGGAGTGGCAAAAAATATAAAAAATAAATCTAATACCTTTGTTCTAAAAAAAAAGGAAAACTTAAAAACGGGTAGACTCCCCCCTCTCCCCCCACAACCCAACCAAAAAAAAAAAAGAATTAAATTAAACAAAATTAAATTTTAATTATAATATACAAAATATTTTTAAAAGTAAAATAATTCAAAATTGTATTAATTTTATTAAAAGAAAATGTTGACGTTAGGAATGTATAACATGAAATCCTAATTAAACTATTCAATTATAGGGGACATATCATATGTGACTATCAATGTGAAGTCTAACAGAATAGTTCTATCAAAGATCATTAATTACAATTAGAATCGCGTTTCCTTTAGAAATGCTATGAACATACCAAGCCTATTTAACTTTATGCGACTAATATTCATGCTGCTATTATTGACTCGCTGCTACTTTGACACGACATTATCTTGTCTTGTATAAGTAGTTATAGTCAAGTCCACTGTTTCATCTTATGCTCTGTGGCATCATCAGAGTTGTTGTCAGATAGTGCTGTAAACTCATCCATGTTCCCACAAGAACCTACACCGAGTCTGACTGCGCTTGTGACACCCTGCTCTTATTGCAAACTGATGTGGTCTCACACTGCTCCGGTGGTAAACTGATGTGGTGTCACACTGCCCCAGTGGTAAACTAATGTGGCGTCACACTGATCCGGATGATACATTGATCAGAGTACATCCTGCTCTATTGGTACCTATACTATTTGGATTTCTTTTTTACTTGAACCTTTTTATAATGTCACATCCTCCATGTCAACCAACTCTGGTTGTACCTAAACTAATGGTATTCTTCCTAAACTAGTAGTATTCTTTCTAAACTAGTGGTTTCCTTCCTAGACTAGTGGTATCGTTCCTAAAAGAATGGTATCTTTCATAAACTCTAGTGTTGTCCTTACTAATCTAGGTTATCCTTCCTAAACTAGTGGTATCCTTCCTAAAATATTTATATCAATCCAAAACTAGTGGTATTCTTCCAAAACTAGTGGTATCCTTGCTAAAGTAGGGGCATCATCACCTAAACTACTAGTATTCTTCCTAAACTAGTGGCATGTTTCCTAAACATATCCTTTCTAAACTAGTGGTATCCTTCCTTAAAGAGAAGTAACCTTCCTAAAAATTAATATTGGTGTTGAAACAAATGTGTTTGTATTATTTTATTTTTATTTTTTTTTTAAATTTGTATCAATAGAAACGTACATTTTATTTTGACTATTAACTTTAAGATTTGACTTGTTAATGTTGGCACATTGCTAGATTCGAGCGATGCTTTTCCACTGGCACGCTTTTATAATGGCACCCTTTAATTGTGGCACCCGTTGTCTTGTTGCATTCTGATTTCATATATTTTAATTAACAATTCAAATTTTGTTTATGAAACTGATTGAATTAAACTCATTAAAATATAACCGTTTACATTTGGTTTCCTACCCAGAGAGTATGCCAAGCATTACGATACTGTAAAACATTGGTTATCTTGATATACCCATGGTGTCGAGTTCTTGCAATTCAAGTGTACATATTAGTCACTTTAATAAACGTGTAATGTGTATGCAATTTTTCAAAATTGTACTTTCTCTTCAGCTTTTCTTCCCTATTTTTCTGCAATTGATCCTTGTTACCACACACTAAAACACAATTGAAGGGGTAACTGATATGTATATTGAATGAAACTTTTCCCTTATTTGTATCCATATATCTTATTTCAGTCGTTAAGTTTGTAAACTAGATATATAAATAGATAGATAGATAGATAGATATATAGATAGATAGATAGATAGATAGATAGATATATATATATAGATAGATAGATAGATAGATAGATAGATAGATAGATATATAGATAGATAGATAGATAGATAGATAGATAGATAGATAGATAGATAGATAGATAGATATATAGATAGATAGATAGATAGATAGATAGATAGATAGATAGATAGATAGATAGATAGATAGATAGATAGATAGATAGATAGATAGATAGATAGATAGATAGATAGATAGATAGATAGATAGATAGATAGATAGATAGATAGATAGATAGATAGATAGATAGATAGATAGATAGATAGATAGATAGATAGATAGATAGATAGATAGATAGATAGATAGATAGATAGATAGATAGATAGATAGATAGATAGATAGATCGATAGATCGATAGATCGATAGATAGAGGATTAGATGGATTAGATGGATAGATAAATATATATATCAATCGATTGATATTTAAGTATATAAATTTGTTTGATAATATTGATACAATTTATAAAAAAAGTATATATATATATATATATACATATAATTGAAATGTTGAGTTGGGAAGAATAGAGACAGAGTAAGAGAGAGAGAAAGTGTTATGTACCCGCGTTTTTTTTTTCCTGCTTGTTTAGTGCACGCCTCGCTGTAATTATCTGTTTCATTAAGCAGTCGACACAGCTCAAGTATTACATTATGGTAACTGCTGGGCAAAGATTTAGTGAGCTATATACGATAATACAAATACAGGCAAAACACTTTCACATGTTGATCGCATATACATGATTAGCGATAGCCTTCTTTTTAGTTAAATGGATTTTAGATCAATTCGACCGTAGTAATGACACAACAGCTTGAAGGAAGATTCATTTTGAGTGTTGCATTATTTTGGTAACACGTATTAGAGACATTATTATTTTTATAAATGCTATATTTTGTATGTGTCCTATACAACATGAATAATCATTTTTAATAGTATATTAAGAATAAATAAAATAAAAATATAATATATTTGTGAGATTTAAAAAAAAAATGGAAAGGGCTTATTTCAATAAAAATATTAAAATAATAATGCCGTGATTATAGTTTTAAAGTATACATAAGTGTACAATAGGAAAGTTGGTAAATTATAATAAGGTTGATTTTGCAAAGAAATGTAAAAATAAATATATATAGGGTGAGAGAGAGCTATAAATAAATATATATATATATAAAACCAACGATTGTATTAATGTAATAAAATGTAATAAATAATCGTTTGTTCCAGCTATCTCTCTCTCTCTCTCTCTCAAAATCCTTCAATTATAAGTATGTATATATATATATATATTTATATGTATATATATATATATATATATACATATATGTAAAGAGAGAGGAAATTGGAAAAATAGAGCGTCAGAAAAATATAGAAAAATAAATATAGATAGACAGAGATAAAGAGGAGGAACGCGAGAGAGAGAGAGAGAGAGAGAGAGAGAGATAGAGAGAGAGAGAGAGAGAGAGAGAGAGAGAGAGAGAGAGAGAGAGAGAGATGAGTTGTATTTTCAAAAAAAGAAACAAAGACAGAATTTCCGTTTTGTATCACCATTTACTTATCTTTTCGCCAATCCATTCAATTTATTTTTGAAACACTTACACGATTCTTTACGATTTGAAATTTTACAGGATTAGTTTGAAAGACTTAAATGAGAAATATGTCTTATGCTACTTAAATAATTAGAGTTTGTTGACCCAGTACTCGATCTCCACTTAACAAGCAATCAAATAATGAATAAATTTTAATTTTTTTTTTATTTTAAATTTGTCCTTATGTATGATTGTAAATCACCTCATTAGAAATAGTTCAAAAGCATACGAATAAATATCATATGATCTACTTTTGATTTCAAGCAAAGCTCAGATTTTGCTTACATTTGTGTTTTTTCCCCCTTTATCAGGGTTTCTTAACTAGTATTGACTATGACCCCCAACTCGGATGGGAGGCATTGATAGGGCATAAGGGAAGCCCAAGTAAAGAATTGTCTTTTGTGGTCATGCGGCAAATATATTTTGTGATCGTAATGGTGTGCAGGAAATATTTTGAAGTTTTAGAGGGTGAGTCTTGCAATTAAAAAAAAAAAAAAAACAACTTTAAGAACCCCTGATATAGGTCCATTGAAGCTTGTCATAAATCATCAAGAAAATGGTTTAGACGGAAGAGTATGGAGCTTACCACCATGACTGAACGCATGTTAATTTTAACAGCTCTGGGCAAAATGCGATATTAACACCCTGCTAATTAGCCAACACTTTGGTAATATAAGTATGAGCTCAGGAACGTAGAAATCAACTTGTGGCACTCTGAGTACAAGATTGTATTTTGAGTCGAAGCTTGTCCGAGCCCAAAATGTCGAAATCATTCTACCTCGTTCTCTGTTTTGCAGCCTTGGTGACCAGTTTCAAAGTGGTAAAACAAAAATATTTTAAATTTATCATGTTTTTAACCAACTATGATGTTATTGATCAATGATTGTACGTCATTTGACAAGAACTAGCAGAGGGAAATATAGATTGAATGTCTTAACTTTAAACGTATATAAAAACATGTGTTGTATCATATAGGTTTTAATTTAATATTTTTCGTTCAATCTTTTATGCATTGATAATGAAGACATATGTTGTAGTCATATAATGGGTGTCATACGTAAGTTCTTGACATGTATACGAGGTTCCTTGGATCAATGTTATTACTTTTCTTTCCTTGTTTATTTAAGGATCGTGTCAAGAAGAGGCATGGGATTCGACAATGTAAGAATTACTTTTACTACGCTTGTAAAACACACTTTATGTATGATTCGTATTTATGAGAATACTTAATGTATCTGGAGCATGAGTGTGTTTAGAGCAACGTCTAGAGTTTTAACACATAATTTACAAACGAGGGTTTAAACATGTATCATTCTTATGAAAATGATCAAAACGAAAAATAATGTTAAATTATAAGATAAGACTTTTGATTTGTTACATTATATAGGTAAATAAAACCGTGTTTTATATTAACACGATTTTGCACCCAGTCCCATTGCATAACTTCTTAAATAACTATATATGTCCTCCACGCGCGCATTCGCTCTTCTCCCAAACGTTTTTTTGAGCATGAACTGACTAACACATGGTCAAGTCTAACCAACAACCCCAAGCAAAAATCTGACATAATATCAATTCAACAGTTCTTACCAACAATTAAGTGCTTAACTACGATTTAATACCGACTCAACAGTTCTTACAAACAACAATTATCTTAACTCCGACGATATAATAACGACTCAACAGTTCTTACCAACAACTATTAGCTTAACTCCGACGATACAATACCGACTCACCAGATCTTACTAACAACTATTAGCTTAACTCCGACGATATAATACCGACTCAACAGTTCGTAAAAAAAAAAACGATTAGCTTAACTCCGATGATATTAATACCTGCTCTACAGTTCTTACAAACAACTTTAAGCTTAATCCGTTATGATACATTCTCAACAGTTCTAACCAACTAAAATAAGCTTAACTCCAATCGAACTTGCCATTACCCCAAACAAACACACAAATAAAAAAAAAAATCTAAATTCTGTATCAATTGTGTTTAATAGCAATGTGGTCACTATTTTAAAATTAATCTAAATTATTTGTTGAGATTTAGAAAATATTACATACACATATTTTGAAGTCTTTTAAAAGCCAGAGATTTTTTTTCACAAAAGCTAGGGTCCTCTCATTCATTCTAAGTATACTTATTGAAATATATATAAAATTGCCATCATTATCATGTATTAGCACTTTAAGGCAATTGTTAACTTTATGCATACGCATGATTATACTATTAAGGTATTAACGATGTTGTGGAACATATTGCACTATAATGCACGTATACAAATTAATTCGCATATTATTTGTTTTTGGTGGCTTTGATGATTTCGAATGCGAATTAGGAGGCGACTTTGTCGGAGATGTCGGTGAAGATTTTGGTGTTGATGTCGGTGAAGACTTTGGTGGGGATGAAGCCGAAGACTTTACGGGTGATGTTGGTGATGACCTAGGTGATGATTTTTGAAGTGACATTGGAAGCGATGTTGGTAGTGACTTTAAAAGGGATGTTGATAGTGACATTGGGAGTGAAGATGTCAGTGACATCGGAAGTGATAATGCAAGTGATTTTGAAGGTGATCTCGGCTCTGAAAACAATGACGACACATATGATTTCGACAGTGAACCTGGAGATGGTTCTGAAGACGATTTAATTGATGGTAGTGAAGACGAATCAACCGATGGCAGTGAAGACGAATCAACCGATGGCAGTGAAGACGAATCAACGGATGGCAGTGAAGACGAATCAACCATGGCGGTGAAGACGAATCAACAAATGGAAGTGGAGACGAATCTAACGATGACCAAACTAATTAGGGAGGTTCGTCAAATAGTGGGAATGGTGGTCTAAAGGTCTTAATTAACCTTAGTGGAGGAGGTGGCACGGCAGGGCCTAAATCCGGTTCAATCCCCAAACCTAAACCAATTACTTAAAATGAAAGACCAACTTCTTGACCAATCAGTTTTTAAATGTCAAATTTTAAGTAACTATTTAGTAATGTCACTTTTTTGTGGTTCTCTTTTCTTTTTTTTTCTGTGTGTACTCATTGTATGTAAAGTGTGATTATCCTAGCCATATGCTAGGATATCGTGCTGTATATACCAATTTAATAATAATATATATAACTATATATCAATAAATATATATATATATATATTTATATATATATATATATATATATATATATATATATATATATTATATAGACACCTAATTCATATTTTTGTTCTTTAAAATGATGGTGCTTTGCTGTAACATCTACTTTCGACTTCTAATAACAACTACAAGAAAATCCTAGTTTTATGTTCATTGTGTTTCCACAAAGTTCTGATTTCATGACTTCAAACCAATCCCCCCTCACGTTTTTGTAGTCATATCATTATGTTCATTTAAATGAGTAAGTATTCACCTAGTAAAATAATATATGATATTCTTTCTAGAACAAATAACAAGAGAGACGACCTTTGTTACAACGCTGCATTTTCAGACTATTCCATTATATTTACTTTTGAAGTTATCTCGAATCCTTTGGTCCAATATGTAACTAAATTGTATTTAATTGTATATCTATATATATATATGTATAAGTATATTTTCATTATATGCAGTGGCGCTGAGCAAGACCACAAGAGGAAGCAACATCAACAACAATGGAGAGTGTCAGAAAGAACTTGTCAATGTGATAGGAGAAAATCTTAGAGACATCAAAAATTACCTTGGGGTAATAAGCTTGGTATGAAGAAAATAACTTTTATTGAGTTGTGTCACAGTTATTATATATATTTTTTAAATCTAAATTTAATATAAAACATTATACATGCTTAGTGCAAGAAATGCTAATGAACATTTAAAGGCTATACAAATGGTCCATTGTCTCCAGTTATTTTGTTTTTATTTTTGAATTTTTTGAAAGTGTGTTGGAAAGAGGGAAAACGAAAAACGATTTAGATAATTTTATTTATATATATATATATATATATATATATATACTTACATTTTTAAAGATTTCAAAGGACAGAGAGAGAGAGAGGGGTTAAGGGAAGGATAGATATAGAGATAGAGAGAGAGAAGATAGAGATAATTATAAAATATAAATAGGTGTTGTTACATTAAATTAGCATCGTTGGTTTTAATATAACGCATCACTGATTTTACTCCACTTTCATTTTAGTCACTGTCAGGCAAAGGCTCAAATCCGGAGAAAGTCAAAAGAGCCAATGAATGGGTTCTTGCGTTCCGCGGCACTGCCGATGTTCAAAAGCCAGTGTTGGCAGCGTATACGACCGGAGATGGGATTCCATCGGTTGTGGAGCATGGTTGTAAGCAGGTAAATCTTAACTACAATTGTAATATATCCCAATGCTGATTGTTATTTAATGATATCGCTTTTTATGGACAAAATGGGAAATACGGAAAATATATATAAACGTTTTAATTTTTTTTTGAATTCGACATAAGCATTCATCTCTACAGGTCAAAAATTTTTTTACGCATCAACGCTTTTTATTCCATACGTTGTTTTCCTTACGGCAATATTTTTTTGTCTTATGTAGTGTAATGCCACGATATAATTGTTTGCAATATCATGATACAAATTTGAATTGATTTTATTAAAGACATCAGTGCACTGTATCTAGATATTTCTAATTCCTTTTCTATATTTGTTTCATAGGATATACATTTGAACTACAGCGTTAATGATATTTACACAATTAAAAAAAAAAAAACATTCATTTTTCTCACATTCTATAAATTTTCACCCAACAGTTTGGGTCCAAAGAGCCGTGTAGCAGTCACTACAGAAATAATGAAATTCTTGGCAACTGGAGCAATATCCACGAGATCGCATTTGTTCTTTACGTTGGCGAAGTCGAAGTCAAGAGGATCATTTTTGACGGCCGAGGGTCAAATTACGTAAACTGGTTCGAAAAGTCAAGGGTCAAGGTTTCTCCGTGGTCTGATCTTATGTGTTCTCAAACAAACTTCTTTAGCATGGAGGGTGACATGGCATTACCGTATAAGCGCGCGTTCTTCATTAATCGCCAGTACGGTGGATGTGACGTAGATGTCGGCTGGTTTGTCGCGAAAGACGGCCCTGATGGGATCTGCGTATGGTCACAAAAGTCCGGATATCCCATTTTCCTATATGCTCGAGGGAATACTGGAATAAATTGGTCCTTTGGAGACTATGGACGCGCTGATGCTTTTGGAATATATGTTAAATTTGATAATGAAACTTAGATGCGGACACAAATTTTGGATAAATTATTAAATATTTGCATGGGAATTTAACCAGCGATCCGAAATGCATGTATATCGATTTTTATTTTTTGTTATCTTTTCAATTTAGAAGCATATGCTATTTTCTCTAATATATATATATATATATATATATATATATATATACATATGTATATATATTGAATAACTATTGTTATATTTACAATATTGCAATTTAAATCAATTTCATATATTGAACTAAATTTAAAAAATAAATAATTAGTGTTTGAAATGTATTATTGTAATGTTGTTAAATTGTATTTTGCTCTGACAAACTTAAATTTCACTCCTCACCTTTGGGTTACAGGTAAATGAATAGGTATTAAAGACATTAATTAATTTTTAAAATATTAGATTGTAATTCTAGTTTGAAATATTTCAAAGAATTAAAAAAAAATGGTGTTTAATAGCATTGACGAGCTATATATCTCAAAGTTGACGATGCAACTACTTTTACTGTCAGACGACAGGCATGGTCTCTCCAATCGCCTCTAACTATTGCAACTTGTCATATATGTTAATCCAATGAACTACAACTCTGACTAGTGCAACGATTTTATATGTTAGTCCAATGCATTACATCTCAGACTTTTGCAACTTATCTTATATGTTAGTCCAATGCGCTACACCTCTGACTATTGCAACTTATCATATGTGTTAGTCCAATGAACTACAACTCTTACTAGTGCAACTTATCCTACATGTTAGCTCAATGCAATACACCTAAGACTACTGCAACGTATCATATATGTTAGTCCAACGCACTACAACTCTGACTAGTGCAAGATCTTATATGTTAGTCCAATGCATTATAACTCTGACTATTGCAACTTATCTTATATGTTAGTCCAATGAACTACAACACTATTATTGTAATTTATATGTTAGTCCAATGCGCTACAACTCTGACCAATGCAACGTATCATATATGTTAATCCAATGAACTACAGCTATGACTACCTGATATAATACTATTCGTTTATTAACTTCATCCCGTATTGTATGGTCATGTAGCATGACCTCCATTCCAAAGGATACACAGAATAATTACTACATCACAATACGTCCAACAGACTCAGAAAAACGCGACAATCTTCAATGTGAACATAATATGACACAGCTCTCCGTCAATGTCACAACTCTCTCTATATATAGCATCTAACCCATCATCCACAATATCATGCCTTGTTCACTCATGCTGGCACTTTTTCGATTGAACATCATTTACTTTTATTATTATTATTATTAGTATGGGTAGTTTTCTATAGCGTGGTACCCCAGCCTAGGGCTGGGCTCACCACGCTGTACATACAAATTAAAATGAACTTAAAAAATGTAAATTAAGAACCAACCAATCCATATCAATTTACATGTGACGTCATGGACGGCACTCCGCAGCATCGTTTAACTTTCTGAGTGGGAATCAGTAAGGATAGTAAAGTTTAAAGAGGTGTGTTTTGAGTGCAGTTTTGAAGGCTGTGATGGTTGATATATTTCTGTTGTGTAGTGGAAGAGAATTCCATTGTTTGGGGGCACAGTAAGAGAAATATCTTTCACCGTATGTTTTTGTGCGAGTCTTGGGGACAGAAAGAATACGCCCGTCTGCGGAGGAGCGAAGCTGTCGAAGGGGTGAATAGACAGAGATAATTTCGGTTAGATAGGAAGGGCAGGAATTCGAGAAAAAGTTGTGGCACAGAACAGAGAGTTTATAGTCAATCCGTGCTTGTACAGGGAGCCAATGAAGTGAAACATAACAACGGCGATTCTCATACCTTTGACACACAAACACGAGTTAGACAACAATGTATAACTGTTTGAAAAGGAAGTAGCAACACTGAAATATTCAAATTTGATAACAGATTTTTATTAAAATACCTAAATGAACTGGCACAAAATGTATGAAGCTTACAGGTTATAGATTTTAAAACCTGTAAACAAAATATTATTATCAAAGGTGAACATAGATTTCTGCATTTTATTTAGTGAGCACGCAAAGTTTAAGATTATAAAAGGGGGGGGGGGGGTATTGAGATACGGAAAGATAAGATTGACAAACAAGGAATTGTAGAAGAGAAAAAGATAGCGCTAGTTTGCAGAACAATAAAGTCGAGTTTTAACGAACGTCTTGACATTAACAAGCGTGGGAGTTCGTGAGAGAGTGATTGATGGGCGTACATAGGGATTTATGGGGTGGACGAAATATGTAATATTTTGGGTAAATATATGAGATAATTAGTGAGTGATAAATAAAATATAGGCAATCATTAAAAAAAATATGTATATATATAATCACAAAATAAACAAAACAAAATGTAAATTATACGTAGATATGTTATGATAAAAAGACTTCGAGGAATGAAGTGAAACGTTACAAGTCAATAACCTTAGATCAATGTATAGCATCCATTTACAGGTCCTTAATAGCATTTTTTTTTAAAAAAGCATAATAAAAAGTACTTAAAATTATAAATAGAATAACCACAGCTAAACAAAAGCTATTCATCAAATTTCATTAAACATTGTTTCATTACGATCTTAGTTAAATACACAAGGAAGATGGTATCAGAGTGGTGTGTCCTCAGAGCAATGTGTCAGGAGAGCAGTGTGTCCCCAGAGCAGCGTGTCACCAGAGCAGTGTGTCACCAGAGCTTTGCGCACCAAACGGAGTGTGTCACAAGAGCAGTGTGTCAGGAGAGCAGTGTGTCACCAGAGCAGTGTGTCAGGAGAGCAGTGTGTCCCCAGAGCCTTGCGCACCAAGCGGAGTGTGTCACCAGAGCAGAGTGTCAGGAGAGCAGTGTGTCCCCAGAGCTTTGCGCACCAAACGGAGTGTGTCCCCAGAGCTTTGCACACCAAACGGAGTGTGTCCCCAGAGCAGAGTGTCACGAGAGCGTTCACTGGAGCATTATGTCATCCACCAGAGCAGCGTGTCACAATATCAATTTAACCAAAGCAATGTGTCACCAGGATAGTCTGTGACCAGAGCAGTGTGTGACCAGAACAATGTGTTTTAAGATCAGTGAGTCACCAAAACAAAAGGGAAAAAAAGAGAATGAGAACCTCTTGTGAAGTCAATACTGGAGTAGAAAATATTTTGTTCAGGGTAAAGGGTAACACAAACAGTAAATGATTCAACTAATTACCGGTAAGAAGACGGCTATGAAAAAATTATGCTAATATTACTTAAAACTAGTTATTATCATTAAAAGTACAACGCAGAGGCACACACCAATACTCGAAATACTTTAAATGTATGGTTCATTTCTTTAATAATGCGTATTGTAATAACAAGTTCTTAAGCAAATGTTTTTAAAAGCAAAGTGTAGTAAGCCAAATGAAAAATGAAACCAACACTATAGACAGGGATTTTAACCCATGGTAAAACATGTTAGAAAGAAAACAGAAAAATAACTTGCACAGCGCCTTTGAATATATTCTATTCACTTTATTATTGTACTTTTCAATATCCGAGAGGTTAAGGAGGGAAAGGATTGGAATTGTTACTAAAAAAGCAAAGATTTCTTATGTTTTTCTTTTTTTTTTAAAAAGTTTTTATTTACATTTAAACCTCAATTCCAATGAGATGAAAATATTCATGCAACTAATTTTAAAAAAAAATTGCACATTTTTCAAATTTATAGATAACAATTTCAACTGTTTTAGAACATGGGTAATATTAAACCCAAGATAACTTATATACATAATTGTTTTACTAGATCTCATATTTATCAAAATCAGTAGATGTTATTATTTTATTTTACTTATTTGCAAGAAATATATGTTTATATATATAAATCTATATCTAGATATAATTATATAGAGTATGAATGTTTAAAAAAATTGAAAGGAACTTACTAAAATCAAAGGATGTTATGTAGTCGAAACGTCTTCTGTCATCGTTGCTTATATAGAGCTTGTGCGTTTTGCATGCTTTTATAGACCTTTCGCTGGTCATGTTGTTGGTTATCTCTGGTACGAACAACATATTTTCTCTATATCGTTTTTTCTATTTGTGTATAGACAAGCGTGTACCCGGCTGCCAGTCTCCACGGTCTAGGCCTAGTTTTACTGACGAGTTCGTGCATAGTTGGCATGGGGTACCCGGCGATATTTAATTTAGCTTTCGCTTGTAACTGGTCGTAAAACATTTTCACTGGGCCAGTCTGATGTAAAGGACACGTTCTAATGATTGAATTATTGGGATACTTTGAAAGATAATTGCTAGCTTAAAACTGGATAAGCCGTCTGAAAAAATAAATATGTCTATCTATCTATCTATATATTCTTTATAAATATATATATACATATATAAACATATGTTACAGCAAAAAGCCCGAAGTTCGGCCAGTTCCCAAATTGGCCGGCCATTTGGCACATTGGCCGAGGCGTGTGGCCAATGTGTGATGTACTGGAAATTGTTGTGTATATGCTACTTTGGCTGCCACTTCCCGAAGTGCCGTGAAATCTTGGCCAAATTTTGATGTGCTTACGCAAGACTAATAACAATGCGAACATATTATGTGTAGTGTGTGAAAAAGAGTGTCATTCTTGTGGATCATGCGGCAACGATGTCCACGCAATTTGTGAAATAATTAATGACGCAGAAGGATGTAAAATTCCCACCAGCGAAAGTTGGAGATAATGTAAGCATTAGTTTAGCACATGTTGATAGAGGTCGCGGAGATCCACGAAGCGTCCTTGCAGTTGTCATGAACGTCGAGGCCCCTGTCTACATTCTACGAAAAGAACGCGGTGTTCTCACAACAGTATTCCACAATTTAGTTTCCCACTGTGCTCGAGAAACTGCTCTCATTGGCATCCGTAGACACAAAAAAAAATCATTATGCACCGTCGCTTCTTCACATTCAATGCCCGGTCAAGGCAACACTCGATGATATCGCTCTACCAAGTGCTCAACAATTCATTGCAAATGTAAAAATAAGAAACTGCTGTGTAATTCGAAATTCATAAAAGCTCATCATGTTGTAACAAGTGATAATAGAGGTTGATACTTTATTATAATAAACTAATTTGACCGATTTTGGTAATTTAGTATAATACAAATCAATGTAATGTGATTATCATGACGGTATAAAAACACCCAAAATCTGCTCCTGGCCTTTTCTCCCGACTTTGGCCGATCGCCAACTGGCTGGCCAAATCCCGAAATCAAGAAAAGATCAGACATTGGCCAGTCAATGTGAGGCGATATTGGCCATTTCTCGATTTGGCCGGCCAGTTCCCGATTTGGCCTAATTTCGGGCTTTGGCCGTAACATATACATCCTTGTAAAAGAACACTTAAGTAACAATTATTTGTTTAAACAATAATGCAGTTAACGCCTCAGCGAAAAGTTTAGATAAAGATTATACCTTTCATTTTACTTGTTACTTTTGTCGTACTTGTAAATGAAACGTAATAAAGACGTTTAAAAGTAATCCAAACGGTAGATCGAAACTTTTTTGTTATGATTTAAAAGAATTGTCTTTAAAAAACGGTAGTTTATTGCATCATCGATTATGACACTACTTTGTAACGGCTTGAAAATGAATTGGTAGCAATGCAGTATACAAGTATTATTGATGAAAATAAATTTTATTCAAATATCAGAAAGAAAACGCTAAACTTTTTGAAGCTCACCTGGTACGGATAAAAATGAATAATCTGAGACGTGAAAATTGAGTTGTGCATTGTTCTTAGTGAACACGCGCAGTTTAAGATTTAACGATGGATTCTGAGATATTGAAATATTGACAGAAAGAGAAATAATTCAAGAGAAAGAGCGAGTTATATGGGGTGACAGAAAAATTATGGTATGTACTCGTTTGGGAAAATATAGGAGATGATTATTTGAGTGATACATAGAACGTAGGTAATTATTTTACAAAAAATAAACTGTCATTAAATAACAATACCAACAAAGCAAGACATAAACTATTGGTGGATATCTTCGGATAAATACTTCGAATGAGACTTGTCCACTTGCCCGCCAAACCTGCAATAACGGAAACACTGGTTATGTAAATAATTCCGTTTTCATTTTGACGGTTTTTCTTTGGCCTAATTTAATTCAGACTAGTTTTTATTGACAACTGTCTTAAAGTTAAACTTGTTGTTTTCACTGTTGTTATGTTTGATATGGAAAAGATGTTTAGTGTAGAGAGTACGTGTGTAGCTGTATCTTTTATGTGAGGTATTTGTGAAGCATCTGGATAAGAGGAAATGACTCGTTAGTTTTGTTGTTATGTTGGATTGATGGCCGTTGTATGATATTCACGGTGTATCTTGTTTTGTGTTGAGGATTTCTGCTTTCTTTTTTTTTTCAAAGGAGGTACTTTGATATACGAAACGAATTTGATTTTGAACACAGTATACATTACTCCGACATGTTGTAAGGATGTCTTATAAATTTATAGCGGGCATCAAACTTTTCAGTGTTTGGTGTATTGAAAAAACGGATCGTATCAGTTGCAATAGTCGGTGGGTACGAAGTGAGAGACAATATCGAAAAAAATAATCATCTTACATCCAGGTTAATTTAACATGCAACATTGAGATCTAACTTTAATATATATATCTTCCTTCTTAGCATAGTTGGAAAGGCCTTCGCCCGAGTTGCATTAACACGCTTGCAGACCCTAGCATCGCGTGTACTCCCAGAATCGCAATGTGGCTTTCAAACCGGTAGGTCAACCATAGACATGATCTTCTCTCTGCGTCAGTTGCAGGAGAAATGCGGGGAACAACATATGTCTCTATACATAGCGTTTGTCGACCTCACTAAAGCTTTTGATCTTGTCAGCAGAAGCGGCCTCTTCCAGATCCTAAAAAAAATAGGCTGCCCTGCACGTCTGCTTAACATCATCGCGCAGTTCCACTATAACATGCAGGGCACAGTATGCTATGACGGTGCCACCTCAGAAGCTTTTCCAGTAAGTAGTGGAGTAAAGCAAGGCTGCGTGCTAGCTCCTACTTTATTTGCAATCTTCTTCTCCATCTTACTCCAGTATGCCTTCAAGAACAACAGCGATGGGATATACATTCACACTAGAGCAGACGGTAGATTGTTCAACATTGCGCGCCTTAGAGCTAAGACCAAAATAAGAAAGGTCATGCTACGTGAGCTCTTATTTGCAGATGACGCCGCTTTAGTATCTCACTCAGCAGACGGCCTGCAGAGCCTTGTATCCAGTTTATCCGCTGCCTACAAAGAGTTTGGCATGATCATCAGCTTAAAGAAAACCAACATTATGGCTCAGGACGCTGACTCTCCTCCCACTATCTCCATCGACGACTGCGACTTGGATGCTGTTGACAGATTCACATATCTAGGGTCGATCATTTCGAGCACCCTCTCAATGGAGGATGAGATAAGTGGTAGAATAGGGAAGGCCGCAACTGTCATGGCGAGACTGAAGAAAAGAGTCTGGTCCAATGCCAAGCTCTTAACAAGAACTAAGCTGCAGGTATACCAGGCCTGCGTACTAAGCACACTCATGTATGGTTGTGAGTCTTGGACCACATACAACAGGCACGAAAAAAGGCTCAATGGCTTCCACCTCAGATGCCTGCGCCGCATCCTTGACATCAAATGGCAGGAAAAAGTCCCCAACACGGATGTCCTGTATCAAACAAATATGTGCAGCGTCCCAGCCCTTTTAATCCAAAGACGCCTCCGCTGGCTTGGGCAGGTCAAGCGAATGCAACCTGGTCGCATACCTAAGGACGTGCTGTACAGCGAGCTGGCGACAGGGAAAAGGTCAGTTGGACGGCCTCGTCTCAGATACATAGACATTTGCAAAAGAGATATGAAGGCGGCTAACATCAACATCTCAAATTGGGAGGACCTGGCGGAGGATCGATCCACATGGCGGGGCATCGTGAAGGAAGGATCACTACGTGCCGAGGAGCTCTACAGGGCGGAATCAGCTGTGAAGAGAGTGCGGAGAAAGGCAAGAAAACACTACTCCACCGCATTCGTGTGCGTGACATGCACAAGAGACTGCCATTCAAGGATCGGTCTCATTAGCCACAAGAAGAGCTGCAACCAGACAAGATAATCTATCGTCTCTCGTGGACGGAAAGATGCCATACATACATATATATATATATATATAAAAAATATGTATTAAAATATTGATTTCTTACTTTCTCTTGTTCTTGGGGACATTTTTTTTACAGACATCTTAAAACTATGACCATGAAACATACACTTTTCAATTAATTTTTAAAGGATATCTTCAACATTTAATCACCATATAAAAAAAAGATTCATTTTCGTAAACAACACTTTAGACTTGTTTTACTGTAATTGCTTAAAGACGCTCACTATTTAGTTGCTGCTCACGGTGTTTCCCTTGACTATCAATACAGATTTGATTAAATTTTCACCAGTTTTATATTTGATGCATTTCAGACTAACTGGAATATCCTTTGCTTTAAGCTATGAATGGATATGTTACTTTTTTTTTTCTTTTGTGAGCCATTCGAATTACATTTCACATAATGGATTGATCTAATCATTGATCAACACATTTTCTAACACATATATACACATAGTTACACGTAGCTTATATATAAAATATGTTAATCTTTGCAAATTGGCCGAACGATCGTGCGAAAGCAAAAGAACGTATGGCAATGAAATTTAACATGGTCATGCCTCCTAATCTAATTATGGTTCCTGCCTAGCGTAGTATTAACCTCCTTTCTCTTTCAGCCATTTTTTAAATATATCATAACATGCATAGGTTATTATATAGCATATCAAAAGTAATTAAAATATTCCATTCAAATTTGTTCGTATAAATCCTTTATACGAATTGGTTATTAGTTTACTTTATGTTCAAATCATAATTCCCACATGCTTCTACGCTGCGATTTTTTTCACACACAGTATCAGCAAGACAAGTAAAATCCTAACGCATCAAGTGCACTTGCCTTTTTTAGAAACGAAATTCATTTAGAGCAGTTATCGGGATTTTTTTTTCGTGAAATCAGTCGCATCATATTTCATTCGTCTTATTCACAAGGAGGAAGCAGCTGTAAAGAGAGCACAGAGAAAAGGCCAGAAAACATTGCTCCACCACATTCATGTGTGGGGCATGCAAAAGATACTGCCACTCGAGGATCCGTCTCACTAGCCACACCAAGTGATGCAATCAGAAAAGATAAATCTATTGTCTCTCGTAGACGGAAAGATGCCATACACACATTTTGAAAAACAGGAAATAGCGAATTTTAGGTGTTGGGATTGAGGGTATGGCTAACAATTTGATATAATGTGTTGTCATTGGCCTTTCTACAGAACGGTGTGCTTTCACAATTCTATTATGGTACTTTTATTTAAATGATGCATTTGAAATAAAGCTTTATTCAGACTATATGCTTTCAAAAGAAAAAAAAAACTTCACTATTTCAAGGATGATTTGTTGTGCCTTAGGTTTTAGAGTCATGCTTGGTATTTTATGCAATGTATTATTATTCGTACCTGTGTGTGTGTAGAAGGAGGATCTGACGTTTGTGGTTTAGTCCCAAATCAGCTCTTAGTAAAACTGCGTCACTGAATGAGTAGTTGTTATTTATAAATTTAGTTATGGAACTTACAACGTCATTATAAAGATTTCGAAAATATCAATGAACCAACCCAGCTATTGATTTTGAGTCTCTATCATCTATTTTTTCTTCTAAAAATAACATAGGTGTTGACCTTTCTTTTTCTAGGACAATAACACATTTTGTTTTTAAAAAGGACACATTTCTAGATTATTTAAACATATATTAATCAGACACTTTTGAAACGTCACATTTCATATTTATTTTGTTGACCGGGCCTCTCAACCTATTTATATTTTTAAAGTTACCTTGAATATTTATTTTATGGCGTTTGATAGAGATCCTTTTTTTGGGGGAGGGTAAAAACTTGGCCTCTTTTAACACGATTTTAAGTTTGTAATATTACCTTAAATACTACTTTGAAAATTGGAGAAGTCAGACCCTTTGGTTATAAATAAAAATCATTTGAAATGGATTCACACCAAGACCCCATAACTGATTAAAAAAATTTCAAGTGTATCATAAATAAAGATTTTGATTGGTTAAAAAAATAAAGAGAAGCACGCAGAGATAACTATCCACGAGGGCCACTCTAAAAAAATTCAGTTTTTAAAACTTGAATGCTAAGATAAAAGTTCAATAATAGGTTATAAAGTGTATGATATATTATAGTCACGTGAATGATACACTAGAACAGGTTAATTGTGGAAAAGGAAATGTCACATTACAATGATGCTGACGCACCAATATAATATTAAAAAAAGGCAATACCTACCGAATTATGTACATGAAATTCATGAGTCAGTCCAAGAGGCGCCCTTGATCCTCCGGCGCGCGAACATGTGTGGGTCTTTCCTTCGCCGTTGACGATGATCAGCTTGAGCTTGGCGTCACAATGGAAGATGCCGAGGGTGATCTGCTTGATGTTCAGCTGTTCATGATTACGTTACTTCGGAAGTTGATAGTGCAAGGCTCATTAAAACAACGATGTTCGTTTACAAGACATCATTTTTGTAAATTTTTTAAACGTATAAATTAGAGAATATCCGGCTTCGGTTTCGGTTTAGGCGATGAAAGTTTCTATTTGATAAATTTCGGCTTGGTTTCTACTCCGGAATAAGCTAATTCAGATAGATCGTACCTCATCATTAGGTTTAGGGATATATTTGAGGTTTAGGTTAGGTTTAGGGATATAGTTGGGGTTTAGGTTAGGTTTAGGGATATATTTGGGGTTTAGGTTAGGTTTAGGGATATATTTTGGGTTTAGGTTAGGTTTAGGGATATATTTGAGGTTTAGGTTAGGTTTAGAGATAAATGTGGGGTTTAGGTTAGGTTTAGGGATAGATTTGGGGTTTAGGTTAGGTTTAGGGATATATTTGGGGTTTAGGTTAGGTTTAGAGATATATTTTGGGTTTAGGTTAGGTTTAGGGATAGATTTAGGGTTTAGGTTAGGTTTAGGGATCGATTTGTGTTCAGGTTAGGTTTAGGGATACATTTAGGGTTCAGGCAACCAAGTTGGCGGCCATGGTAAAAAAAAAACTTGGTACGATCTGTCTGAATTTACCAGAAAAAATATCCGAAAAGTATTTCCGGTATTTCTCTATTAGAAACACATTTAAAGTTGAACATCCTGGAGAAAACAAAGGCATGGTGATTGAGTCTACAAACTTAAAATACGTTCAATAAAAAGGTCAACTTTTAATAACAGAATCATCTAAGAGAAGAACGTAGTTACAGTCGTTAAGTTGATTTTAATGAAGATAAAATATATATAATCTTCCCAACTTTATAACTTTCACTTACTAGGATCTTCCTTCTTGTTCTGCACGAACAACTCCATTAGCAGGTACATTTACTGAGGGCAGTAGACTCCCCAGTTGTCTAATGTTTACAATCACGATGGAAATAAACAAGCTGCAGTTTTAAGATCTCGATATTACCACAGGTTGACAGCTTCGTTGTCTTAGGGGGTAATTTAATTTAATTAATAAATCTTTGATTTAAGTCGAATGTCACTTTATTGAACAAAGAATTCCTAAAATTCTAAACCTACATTATATAATTACTCCATCACTGCTAACCAGAATCATAACACATTCACAGCGTCATTTCCCATACGAGACAACGTAACAAAATACCATGAACATTAAGTACTCTCATCAATGAATACCTTTTCCAAAACCTTTTTTACAGCTTAAAATACATTCTCTTACGTCTTAATTTTTTTTTCTAAACACAAATTTATCAAATTCGGACCTCCAAATTATTTTGAGAAACGGACATTATTATTTCAAATATTTAAAACAGAAAACAAAAAAAATTAATTATATTTCATTAAAAATTATTTCAGACATTAACATATTATACAATAATCGCTTCTTTCAAAATGTATAGCCACGTTTGATCAAACTTTTATTTTTATATTCCTTATGATGTAATTGATAACTCCAGTCGATCCTTTTTTTTAAAGACCAAAGAGCAAATGTATACATTGTATTTTACTTGAGTAAACATGGCGACATAAACATAACTATACAAGCATACTGTTAAAATAAAATGTATTGTTTTTAGTTTTCTTTTCATCACATTACATTAAACGTATTAAGGCAGTGTCAGTTAATTCAATGAATGTGCAAATGTATTTTTCCGTGCGCGTCCTATTTATTAACCGCATGTGAATGTAAACTATTTCATTTTTTTTGACAGAGTGACGTCTTAAGTTTCAAAGGGAAATCTATAGATGTAAGCAAAAACACATTTTGTTGACATGAAACTTAGCATGAAAAACTCTGCATGTTTACATCCTGGTTCTTTGTCGGCAGGGATCACTTCCCCGTGCTTGTAAGACGCCCGCGCTGCTTTGAGGATGCCGGTAATCTCGTTATTATTAAATCATTGAAAATTTACTATGTATATATTTGCACACGTATGTATGTTTATCACCTTAGATTTTTATTCCGAAAACAGCATAAGAAAATATCAAATCAAATGACGTCGACAAAGCAACACCCTGAGAAGTAAGTAGACTTTCTAACGATACCAGCTTTTAATAATGGAGACTTATTTCTTTTGTGTTTAATATCCAAATCCAAAAAAATATGTTTTACATTGACAACTTAGAATGTTGATAGCTTGTTGGCGTCTATTGTACATTTAAAAGATACTGTCCAGTTGTAGTTTTAGATAACGTTTACATATACGAAACATCCTCCACGGCAAGAACAGTATATCCCGAAAGGTGTTTCATGAGAAATCTAAGCAATTAAAAAGAAAATGCGTTTCTTTAAAAATGCATGAGTGTCAAGGATATTTGTGACGGTTTCTTGAACGATGGTTACATCCTTGTGTCGAAAAACATCAAAGTTTTCTTCTTAATAATTAAAAAAATGAATTTTTAAATTGCAATCTTAAAAACTAAATAATAATTTTAATTTATTTATTTTTTTTTTAATTTCTATTTTTTATCTTTACCTTAAAAAAAAAAAGTGGGGGGGGGGGGATTAATAACATAGTCTTTCTTTTAGAAAATGTTACTACATTGAATTGATAATGCTATCAATTACACGATATAGATTACGATATTAACTCGAATTAGTTAAAATTGACAAAACTGCGATCTCCAAGATTTCAACAGCCTATATCAAGTAAATAAGAAATGTATACATATTTAAATTAAATATTAAAAGCTTATTCAAGAAATAAGAAATAATACACAAGTATACACGTTCATATCAAAGAAAGACTATTTGATTTCGATATACCAACTTATTTAATTGGTGTATAAAACATGCATACACAACATAAAGCCAGAAGGTAATGGTCGATCAATATCTGGTAGAGCTTGAAATTAATGACCAGAAATCAAAAGAACGCTCAGGCCAGACACTGTCTTCAGGACACTTTAGTAAAAACGTGGAATATGATTTTCAAAGTTATATTTTTAGCAGATTTAAAGAAATATTAATACATAAATTCACAAGTCATGTTTAACAAAGATTAAATGCTACTAAAAATTATAGAACAACATATTTTTATTTTATTTTTTTTTAAAATTCATTAGTCCAGTCTAATTGGTGAACCGTTGAACCTATTTAATAGGAACTAGTAATTCAGACATGTCCCTAATATTATTTATGCTGTAGCTTAGCCATGCTTTAACACTAGGAGTTTAAGAGAACAATTAAAACTACTGGTCAAATTAAACACGTCCACCGAATTTAATTAAGTATTGTTAAACGCATTTATTTTTTTGAACCATTTAAATGCTGATAAAGCCTAAATGTTATATGTAATACATGCAATTTTAGTTAGACTGAACTGCAGAGTTATGGATATGATATGAGTGTGAGACTAAAAATATTTGCGAGACTGTCTTAGAATGTTTATTGTTTTCTAAGTTGCTTCAGCTGGTACTGTCACTGACTACATAGACCAGTTACCAGGCATGATAAAGTACTGCAACTACCTAAAGAAATAAGTACCGTGGTAAAATAAAGTACTGCTACTAGCTAAAGAAAGGAGTAACGTAGGGTAACCAACACGTGTCCTCTTAGATGTGGTATACAATGTATGTAGGTTTCGTTGGGTTGATGTGCTATAATGCGTATGCAGGTTAGCGAATTTAAAATATGCACATACATATGGAAATCATTTTCTTAAAATAGGCATTTATTGAAAACGATAAACTTTATTTATTGAAAATAAGTAATATATATTTATGGAAAAGAGTAACATTTATTTCATCCAATATATAGATAGATATATGAATGGATGGATAAATATATGGATGGATAGGTAGATATATGAATGGATGGGTAGATATATGGATGGATGGATAGATATATGGATGTATGGATATATATATGGATGGATGGATAGATATATGGATATATGGATAGATACATGTATGGATGGATATATATATGGATGCATGGATATATACATGGATGTATGGATATATATATGGATGAATGGATATATATATGGATGTATGGATATATATATGGATTGATGGATATATATATGGATGGATGGATATATATATGGATGTATGGATAGATATATGGATGGATGGATAGATATATGAATGGATAGATAGTTTGGGTGGATGGATGATTTTTGGTTTAATAGGTTGGTTGGTTTTATGGATGAATGGTTGGATAGGTGATTGGAGGGTCTGAGGTGGTTTGGTGGGTAGATATATAGATAGATAAATCGATAGATAGATATATATATATATATAAATATATATATAGAGAGAGATAGATCGTTAGATAGATAGATAGATATATAAATAAATAAATAGATATATATTTAGATAGATAGATATATATATATATAGACAGATAGATAGATAGATAGATATATGATAGATAGATAGATATAGAGATAGATAGATATATAGATATATAGATATATATATAGATAGATAGATAGATATATAGATAGATATATAGATAGATAAATAGATAGATAGATAGATAGATAGATAGATAAATAGATATATATATATATATATATATATATATATATATATACTAGATAGATAGATAGATAGATAGATAGTTAGATAGAATGATAGATAGATAGATAGATAGATATATAAGTATATTAAAAAGGTTTATAATATTGATAATATTTATCAATAAATAAATACGAGAGAAATTGAAATGGGGAGTTGGGAATAATAGAGACTGTCGGCAAGAGAGAGACGGAGTAAGTGAGATAGAGAAAGTGTTCTGCTCTCGCGTTTGTTCCTGCTCGTTTTGTTCACGCCATTCTGTAATTATATGTTTCAGGGGACACAATCAGTTTTAAGATTGATAGATAGCAGTCGACACAGCTCAAGTATTACATTATGGTAACCGCTGGGCAAAGATTTAGAGAGCTTTAAACGATTATACAGGCCAGTCACTTTCACATGTTGATGGTTTATACATGATTAGCAATAGTGTTCTTTTTAGTGCAAGGAGTTTTAGTTCAATTCTGCCGTGCAACGGGAGTAATGACACAACAGATGGCAGGAAGATTAATGTAGAGTGTTGCATCATTTTGGTGACATACATTATTATTTTTATATGTACTATATGTTATATGAGCCCTACGCAACACGAAAAATCATTTTTAAAAGTACATTTCGAATAAATAAACATACAATATAACATATCTGTGAGATGAACATAAAATGGAAAGGGCTTATTTCACTTAAAATATCAACATATTATAGCCATGACAATAGTTTCAAAGTGTAAATATGTGTACATATGGAAAGATGGTAAATTTTGAAAGGGTTGACTTTGCAAAAAATGTAAAAACAAAAATATAAGGTGAGATAGACAGCTGTATATACATATATATATGTATACATATATACATATATATATATATATATATATGTAACCAACGATTGTATTCTTGCAATAAACATTTAATACATAATCGTTTGTTCCAGCTCTCTCTGTCTCTCTCTCTGTCTCTCTCTCTCTCTTTCTCTACCTATCATCCTGTCTCTTGCTCTCTCTCTCTCTCACACTCTTTCAATTATATATATGTATATATTTAATGTATATATCATGCCACACATATGTATATATATACATTTATTTATTTATATATATGCACATATATATGGTTATGGAGAAATAGAGCGGCAGAAAAAGATAAATGAAGAAACATAGTTAGATAGATTTATAGAGAAGGAGAGAGAGAGAGAGAGATAGAGAGAGAGATAAAGAGAGAGAAAGTGATAAGATGGAGTTTCAAAACAAAACAACAAAAACAAATGTCATTTTCTAATTTTGTTTTTCATTTGGGAATCACAGACTGTCTTTCATTTTGTATTCGTCTTTAATTCTATTTCCGCAATGCCTTCAATTTATCATTGAAAAGTTTTTTCAAGTTTTGTTACGATTTGATTTTTTACAGGATTCGTTTGAAAGTCTAAAATGAAAAAAATATAACTGATGCTACTTAAACAAATTATTATTCCAGATTTATTTCAAAACACAATTAAGTTTGTTGACCCAGTACTCGATCTCCACAAGATATCAACTAGTTGAATTAATTTTGAAATTATTTTTTTTAAATGTATTCGTATGTATGAATGTAGTAATCTTATGTAATTAAAACAAACATTAAATCACCTCATTAGAAATAGTTCAAAAACATAAGAATAAATTATATATAAGCTACTTTTGATTTCAAGCAAAGTTCAGATTTTGATTACATTTTTGTTTTTTCCCTCTTTATCAAGGGTTCTTAACTATTGTTGACCATGACCCCAACTCGGATGGGAGGCAGTGTTAGGGCGCACATGAAGCCCAAAAAAGCATTGTCTTTGGTGGTCATGCGGCAAATATGTTTTGAGATCGTAATGGTGTGCAGGAAATGTTTGGAAAGTTTAGACGGTGAGTGTTGCAATTTTTTTTAAAAATTTTTTGGAGTAATTTAAGAACCCTTGATATAGGTCCATTGAAGCTTGTCATGAATCATCAAGAAAATGAATTTGACGCAAGAGTATGGAGCTTACCACTATGACTGAACACATATTAATGTTAGCAGCTCAGTGCAAAAAACGCTATTAACATCCTGCTGATTAGCCAACACTTTGGTAATATAAGTATGAGCTCAGGAAAGTAGACATCAACTTGTGGCCCTGTGAGTACATGATTGTATTTTGAGTTGAAGCTTGTCCGAGCCCAAAATGTCGAAATCATTCTACCTCGTTCTCTGTTTTGCAGCATTGGTGACCAGTTTCCATGTGGTAAAAAAATAAATAAATTATCATGATCTTAACCAACCATTTTGTTATTGGTCAATATGATTTACGTCATTTTAATAGTACTAGCAAATAAAAGGAGGGGAATATTTTTAATGTTTTAACTTTAAAAGAGAAACAAAAAGTATTAAAGAGAATTACAGTCAATAAATTATATAAAAACATGTGTTGTATCATAAAGATGTTCATGTAATATTTTTCGTTCCATCTTGTATGAAGTGATAGTGAAGAAAGGTGTTGGGGTCTTTTAATGAGTGTCATGTTTAAGTTATTTACAATAATGCGTGGTTCAGATGATCAATGATATTACTTTTCTTTCCTTTGTTTATTTAAGGATCGTGTCAAGAAGAGGCATGGGATTCGACAATGTAAGAATTACTTTTACTTCTCTTTTAAAACACACTTTACGTATGATTCGTATTTAGAGACACTTAATTTATCTTGAAGCGTGAATGTGTTTAGAGCAACGCCCATAGTTTTAAAACATAATTTACAAACCAGGGTTTAAAATTGTATAATTCTTATGAAAATGATCAAAACGAAAAAAAATGTTGAATTATAAGATAAGACTTTTGATTTGTTTCATTATATAGGTAGAGAAAACTGTTTTTTTTTTTATTATTGAGCACAATTTTGCAGCCGTTCTCACTTGTATTACTTCTTCAATAGCTATCTATATTCTCCACTCGCGCATGCGCTATTCCCCCAAACGTTTTATTTGAGCATGAACTGACTAATACCTGCTCAACAAGTCTAGCCAACAACTCCAAGCATAAATCTGACATAATACCAATTCACCAGTTCTTACCAATAGTTAAATGCTTAACTACGACATACTACCTACTCAAAAGTTCTTAAAATCAACTATTAGCTTAACTCCGACGATATAATACGTGCTCAACAGTTCTTACAAACTACTTTAAGCTTAATCCGTTATTATACACTCACAACAGTTCTAACGACCTACTATAAGCTTAACTCCGATCAAACTTGCCAATACCCCAAATAATCACACACATAAAAAAATAATACATTAAACAAAATAATAATTAAAATAATAATATGGAAAAATTGTATTTCACTGCAATGTGGTTACTATATTAAAATCAATCTAAATTAGTTGTTGAGGTTAAAAAAATATTACATGAACATATTTTGAAGCCCATTACTAACCAGTGATTTTTTTCACAATAAGCTAGGGTCTTCTCCTTCATTCTAAGTATAATTATTGAAATATATCTAAAATTTACATTATCATCAAGTATTATCACGTTAAGGCAATTTTTAAGTTTATTCACACACATGAGTATACTATGAAGGTATTATTGATGTTGTGGAACATATGCAATATAATGCACGTATAAAAATTAATTCGCAGATGATTTTGGCGGATTTGATGATTTTGGCGGATTTGATGATTTCGGTGGCGACTTCGGCGGCGACTTTGGTGGAGATGTCGGTGAAGATTTTGGTGGCGACGTCGGCGGAGATGTCGGTGAAGATTTTGGCGGCGACTTCGGTGGTGATGTTGGCGAAGACTTTGGTGGTGATGTCGGTGAAGACTTAAGTGATGATTTTGGAAGTGACATAGGAAGCGATGTTGGTAGTGATTTTGAAAGCGATGTTGATAGTGACATTGGAAATGATGATGTCAGTGACATCGGAAGTGATGATGCAAGTGATTTTGACGGTGATATCGGATCTGAAACCGATGACGACACCTCTGATTTCGAAAGCGAAACTGGAGATGATTCTGAAGCCGATTTAATAGATGACAGTGAAGACGAATCAATCGATGAGAGTGAAGAAGAAACAACCGATGACAACGAAGACGAATCAACCGATGGCAGTGAAGACGAATTTACCGATGACAGTGAAGACGAATCAACCGATGGCAGTGAAGAAGAATCAACCGATGGAAGTGAAGACGAATCTAACGATGACCAAACTAATCCGGGAGGTTCGCCAAATAGTGGGAATGGTGGTGTCAAGGTCTCAATTAACCTTGGCGGAGGAGGTGGCGGCGCTGGGCCTAAATCCGGTTCAATCCCCAAACCTAAACCAAAGCCTAAACCTAAACCTAAAGCCACTACGACACCAAAAAGTAATTCAACAACTACAATTACTGTAGCACCATAAAGAAGATAAACGTACCCATGGATGAGCCACATACTCACTATCCGGTATGTGTAAAAATGTCTTCAGTTTTGAAAGATACCGGAGAAAAATGGTATATGTGTTTAAAAGTATATTTAAAAATATGTATCTATTCCACTTAATTATTACATTAATCGTGTAATTAAGAAGCAATATATTAAAATTAATCCTGTTATTGAAACATACTTGTTTGCATTCTTTAACTTTAGTTTCAATTTATCAACAGGAAAAAAACAAACAGACACACACACCATTATTTTGACTATGCTCCATTCTAAGATTTGACTTCTTAATGGTGGCATTATTCTACATAGGCCTTTATTGATATATGTACACATTCCAACAATAGACACATTAAACATAATATATTTTTAATGTAAAAAGAAACAAACAGGCAATTCTCTTTTTTTAGAAGAAAATTCATTTTTCCTTATATTTATGAAATGTCGGTTCCACTAGACCCATGCAGTTTCCCATGTTTGGGTTATACAGATTGTGAGTGTTTTTGTTTTTTTACTTAAACATTGCCCAAAGACGTTGTCGCATTAAAAAATAATTCCCCAGGAATATAGTGAGTTTATTATTTTGTATGTAAATTCGTTTAATTCAAATTGAAGACCTTTGTGCTAAAAGTAATTAAGTCACATTTTTCTCAAAATTAATCTAAACTGTGATTTTTTCTTACCCAGTTTAGCCAAGTGTACTGCAGAAATTTGAACACATTAAAATGTGCATTAGGCCCTTAATTAAACAAGACAAAAAAATGAAAATAGTCACATTTTATAAACAAAAGGTATATATTTTGAACCTGATTATCTCAAAATGTGCACTTTGTGACTTAAGTACTTTTAGCACTAAGGTCTTCAATTATTGGCATACGAATTGTCGTCTGCACGGTTTGTATCCACTACCCCCCTCCCCCCAATCGTTCACTTCACTCAGATCGAAAGCAGCTGGTCCACGCTGTGGAGAGTCCTCTGCTCACAGGCACAGACCTGCATTGTTATAATTACTTTGTATTGTAACGATTCAGACATGAATTTAATGATATAATTAAACATTAGCATATGGATAGAGAGAGACTTAATGTTTTATAATTACATTTTCTTGTACCGACAAATGCATACATTAACTTTTGTAACTGCACGTTTCTTTATCGACATTGACATTTATTGTTACAATTACATTTTCCTGTATAGACATCTATCATGATTTTTACCATTACATTTCCCAGTAGACATTTACACTGATTGTTACAATTACATATTCCAGTATAGACATTCACATTGATTTTTACAATTATATTTTTACATTATTGAAATAATAATACTTGGAAATGTATATTCTGAATGATGGAGGAAATCTAAGTTGTCATAACTTTTATAATAAAATATGAATAATAATGTTAATTACACACTAGAAATCATTATAAACACATTATATTTTACAATCCACACTATCTTAACTGCATTGAGGATAAAGGCATCTATGACCCTTGAAGTAAATTAACAAAAAAAACAAGTTAGTTAAATTACAACATAACTAACTAAATGTACAATTAAAACGAGTTAGGTACAAGATACGATTTTTTGAAGGCAACAAAAAATAAAGAAAAAAATAATAAATGCAAAGAACCATAATAACCTGTGCGCATCCGTTTCGTCAACACAATTGAGGCGGATGAAGCTGATCGATCATACCGTGTCAAGATGTTTACTTAAAATAGTATGGCTTTGTAAGCCGTATCTTGTGATGTTTCCTTTTTTTGAGTGTACTTTAATGTGCAAATAGCGTGCCTATGATAATTACTTTTCGGCAGTGTCACTGCCTGTGGAGAATATCCTTGTAGATCAAAGGTTCTCAAATCTTTTAGTGCATTTAATAGGAAGCAAAGTTATCCGCGGCTTTGAGGCAAAAAAAAAAATGCTGCCAAAAACAAAACAAAATAAAAAGAAGGGAAAAAAAACAAATAAATTCTTCAGAGTTTTTGATAATCAGATATTTTTAATACACTGAAAACTTTCTATAGCCGCGCTAAGTAACTACAGCTCATGCTTTTAAATTGGAAAGTATAAACAAGATCGCCACAGTGGTGATCAGGTGTTCTGTTTCATTGTCAACCACTTGTGGAGAGGCCTTAAATACGGTTATGAACATAAGAATATATTTTTTACTGTACAATTTGCACTTATTAAGAATTTTATCCTTAAAAAGATAAAACTTTGTAACACAAAAAACAAAAAAATAATTAAAAAAACAAAAGAAAACACAACCTGCACTGATACTTCACTACGACGGAATTTCTACGCGTTATATGTGAATTTATTTTCTTATTTAAATCAACTTAAGTACATATATTATGTTTCAATCTTTGAGACATTATTAAACGATTATCTTATAAATCTTCATCTATTAATTTTTTATATTTTTTTTTTCCTTTTGAATAGAAACTGTGTAAATAACAGCCTTCATTGTGATTACTTTGAGAACCATTGGATTTTAGTCAGGAATATTAGAGCTTGTGGCGTTTATTATGGTTTTTTAGCACAGGGTGTAGCACACATATGGCTCGTGTGCCACAGTAAAGCCTCGGGCTACCTTTAAAAAAAATAATACTAAAAATAGAAAAGAAGAAAAAAAAACTAGCAATTTTAATTATCGACTGTAGATGTCATTGCTATAGGGCAGGGGTCCACATATTTAGAAAAATAATTCTGTGTGAGCCGTACATTATGTTTAAAACTAAAAATTCAAGTAAATGTGTGCTAAAAATGAAATTCGTATGTCTCTGAATTCTTTTTAATAGAATTGTTATGTTGTTGCTTACCATTAATGGCATTTATATGTCGAACATTTGTCTGCGAGCCAGATGCAGCCATCAATAGAGCCACATCTGGCTCGTGACACATAGGTTCCCGACCTCTGCTATACGGGTTTGTCACTACTGAATGGCTTGTCACTTTAATGTGGGATCCTAACTATTATATGGGGTTGTCATTATTATTCGGGTAAGAACGCCCCCCCCCCACCCCAAATCCAGGATTCACCAATCATTACCCGCATTCTTCAGCTACCTCTGGAATATTGCTCAAGGCTAAACAAAATTTTACTTCCCGGTTAGCAAATTGCACTACTTGTAAACATCCTGAAGCAGATGTTTAACAATGAGATGTTTACTATGATACGACCCTATATAATGCATTGCAAAGCTATGTGGCTACAAGCTTTAAGACATCATACGAATTTTAACTGATACACACTCTAACTATGGAAACCTTCGGAATTTTAAAACTTATTACAATATATTTTTTTTTACTTTTCAACGTTTTTGACAACCATGGTATGTTGATTTAATTTAAAGTTGTGGTGAACTTTTTTGATAAACACAAACGTGAATTATTTTTTTTTACTAGCGTTTACTGCTTCAAGAAAATTCTTATTTAAAATTCACATTTGTCTCAAAAACATTATAAATAAAAAAAAAAATTAAAAAAATACATATATTGTTTTTGGTTACATATTTTACATAATAACAATACAAAATTAAACAGTAGGCGCGAAATTAGCACAGTAGAAAAACCCAAAATCTTGGTCGTAGATGTGCGTTTATCAGAGGTGAATGGGACCAGTTGCAACGTGCTCACATCAACGAATGTAGAGACACGTTTGGCAATTTTTGTTTGAAATGTGTCTCTCGTCGGAGAAAGGAGCATTGATAGTTCATCATTATTTTTGCTAATAATTAACAAAAAAAAAAGACCAACTTCTTGACCAAAACCGTGGGGCAAAGAAAACATAACGGTACACAAAAGAATATTTTGTTTCTAATTTGAGAAAATCATTTCCTCTAATATTCTGCCGGACCATCTCTTACTCCACTACTTGTTACACGTGACAAATGGATTGATGTCCCGTTGACAAACACACGGACGTGTTCATTGAGCGGGAGATTCAGTACCGTTAGATTTGTTGCAAACTGTACTTTTGACGCATTCTCAACCCCCACGCTCCTGAATTATACAACGCTCAATGCTGATGGCTACCATCCAAGGCTAATCACTGACAAGTTGGGTGGGCGGTTTCAATCATTTGACCAATCCGTTTTTAAATGTAAAATTTTAAGTAACTCTTTATTAATGTCACTTTTTTGTGTTTCATCTTTTTGTGTGTGCACATTTTAGGTAAAGAGTGGTGATCGTAGCACTAGGCTGGGATATGGTGATACATATCACCACTTTAATATATATATATATATATATATATATATAGGCACATAGTTCATCTTTGTGTTCATTAAATGTTTCCAAAAAGCTTCGATTTCATGACATCAAACAAATCCCCTCTCCCTGATTTTCTGTGGTCATATAAGGGTTTCCACTTAACTGACTGAGCATTAAATTAGACAAACAATATATGGTACTCCTTCTATAACAAATGACAAGAGAGACAACCTTTGTTACAACGCTGCATTTTCAGACTATTCCATTATCTTTACTTTGAAATGTTTCTCGAATCATTTGGTCCAATATGTATCTAAAGTCGTATTGAAACATAGATATATATGTATAATTATATTTTTCTTCATGTGCAGTGGCGCTGAGCCAGACCACAAGAGGAAGCAACATCAACAACAATGGCGAGTGTCAGAAAGAACTTGTCAATGTGATTGGAGAAAATCTTAGAGACATCAAAAATTACCTTGGTGAAATAAGCTTGGTATGAAGAAAATAACTTTGATTGAGTTTTGTTACGGTTACTTTTATCAGTATTATACATTTTTTTTTTAAATTAAAATTTATTTAAAACATTGTAAACATGCTTAGTGCAACTATCGCTCGTGAACATTTGAAGCCAAATACAAATGGTCCATTGTCTCCAATTATTATATTTTTTTTTAATTGTTTGAAAGAGTGTTGTAAAGAGGGAGAACTAAAAAGAGATAAATACTTATATACACAAATATGGTCTGAACTGAGCAAATCTCAAGCTAATGGTCAGGAGTTCAATTCCCGTCAAAGCCCAGTCAAGCAACAACAAAAAAAAAAAAAAAAAAAAAAAAAAAAAAAAAACACCACCAGCACCCCGGGTGGATGGGGCTCGTTAACCTTGGACGGCGACCCATCTAAGAGAAGGCAACTCTGAATTCAAACCCGGAGATGGGGAGATGGAGTTCACGTGCGCCTAACTGGCAGCAGTGAGACCCCTCGAACATTGAACAGCGGATCGCCGTGAGCATGCTAAGGAATGAGCGCTATATCAGTACTCCAATCAATCAATCAATCAATCAATCAATCAATCTCCTAGATTTGACTTCGTAACGCGCTTCGAGCCTTTGGGGATGAAGCGTGATTTTTCAAATAAACTTTATTATTATTATTATTAAATAAATATATATATATATATACATATATATATATATATATTTAAAAGGAATGAAAGAGGAGAGGTTGAGGGAGGGAGTGAGAGATAGAGAGAGTAAAGGGGAGAGATAGAGGGAGAAGGGAGATGGAGAGGGAGATTATTATAAAATATAAATATGTGTTGTTACATTAAACTATCGTCGCTGGTTTTCCTATTATAACGCATGACTGATGTCACTCTACTCCCATTTTAGTCACTGTCAGGCAAATGCTCAAATCCAGAGAAAGTCATCAGAGCCAATGAATGGGTTCTTGCATTCCGCGGCACTGCCGATATTCAAAAGCCAGTGTTGGCAGCCTATAAGACCGGAGATGGGATTCCAGCGGTTGTGGAGCCTGGTTGTAAGCAGGTAAAGCGAAACTTCAATTGTAACATGTCTCAATACAGAATTGTATTAAATGAAATCACTTTTAATGGACATCATATTAAAATAGTTTAATTAAAATATGGTAAATAGTTATAAATGTTGCACACATGCTTTTTTTTCAAAATGCATATATAAAAATAACAATTTTGTTTCTTGACAATTAATTACATTTGTTAAATTAACATAATTAAGGTTAGTTGAGCCTTCATATCTTTTTTTTTTATTAAAAAAGATTCAAGTACATTGATATTCGCAGATAAAGCTAATTTTGTAAATAAAAAACATTACTATTTCAAATGATTTTTTGAAACAAATAAAAACGTTTTTTGTTTTTTTTGTTTGTTTGTTTGTCTTTTTTATATATCAAATTTAAACATTAAGTCATATATTTAATACAAAAAAAAAAATTAAATAAGAAATATGCTTAACCAAAACTGTTTGATTTTATAGCATTATTTAAATACTGCTTATAATGGAGAGCGGGTGGTTTCGCCCCCATAAATCGTTAATTACTGATGAATGAAGAAGAATTTTAAGAATTAAAAGTTTTGCACGGATGTTACACATTTTTCTCTTTTAAATTTAAACATTGCAACCACAAAGGAAGGAATGTTAATATTTTCAGAACTGTATTATAATATTTTTTTTTTTTTTTAAAAGTGTGATTATTAGTTAAATCTGAAGTGATGAAATATCTTAAGTTGAAGTTAATTAAGTCGTAGACAGCGTTCAAAAACATTTTTTTTGCAGCAATATATATATATATATATATATATATATATATATATATATATATATATATATATATATATATTAAAGTGGTATGCCTCGAGATAATTGTTTGCAATATCATGATACAAATTCGAATAAATTGTATTAAAAACATCAGTGCACTTTTATCTACATAATTGTATACCTTTTCTATAGTTGTTTTATAGGTTCTAAATTTGCACTAAAGTGTTAATGATGTTTACACATTTAGAGAAAAAAAAAATAATACTAATTCTTTTTTCTCCCATTCTATAACGTTTTACCCAACAGTTTGTATCCAAAGAGCCATGTAGCAGTCACTACAGAAATAATTATATTCTGGACAACTGGGGCAACATCAAAGAGGTCGCATTTGTTCTTTACGTTGGCGAAGTCGAGGTAAAGAGGACCATTTTTGACGGCCAAGGGTCAAATTACCTAAACTGGTTCGAAAAGACAAGGATCAGGGTTTCTCCGTGGTCTGATCTTGTGAGTTCTCAAACAAACTTCTTTAGCATAGAGGGTGACCTTGCATTAATGTACAAGCGCTCTTTCTATATTAATCGTCAGCACGGTGGCTGCGACGTAGATTTCGGCTGGTTTGTCGCGAAAGACGGCCCTGAAGGGAGCTGCGTATGGTCCCAAAAGTCCGGATATCCCATTTTCCTATATGCTCGAGGGGATAACGGAATAAATTGGACCTTTGGAGACGTTGGACGCGCTGATGCTTTTGGAATCTATGTTAAATATAATAACGAAACTTAGATGCAGACAAAAAAATGTATTAAATATGTGCCCTGGAAGTGTAACCACCGATTCAACATGTACGTATATCGTTTTTTTTTTTTAAATTTAGAAGTATATGCTATTTTCTCTAATATATATGTAAATATATTGCATAACTATTATTATATTTAATATATTGTAATTTAATACAATTTCATATATTGAACTAAATTTAAACATTAAAATAATTAGTGTTTGAAATGTATTATTGTAAAGTTGTTAAATTGTATTTTGTTCTGACACATTTAAATTTTACTCCTCTCCTTCGTGTTACAGGTAAATGAATAGGTAATAAAACCATTTATTAATCCTTAAAATATTAGATTGAAACTCTAGTTTGATGTATGTTAACGATTATTTTTTAAAATGATGTTTTAATGCCATTGAAGAGTTGTAGGTCTCAAAGGTGACGATCCATCTATTTTTACTGTCAGGCGACAGGTATTGTCTCTCCAATCACCTCTGACTATTTCAACGTGTCCTTTATAATATTCCAATGCACTACTCCTCTGACTAGTGCAGCTTATACTGTATGTAAGTCCAATGCACTACTCCACTGACTATTGCAACTTATCCTATATGTTAGTTTAATGCACTACAACTCTGACTAGTGCAACTATCTTATATGTTAATCATATGCACTACTCCTCTGACTATTGAAACGTATCCTATACATTAGTCCAATGCACTACTCCTCTGGCTAGTGCAACTTATCCTATATGTTAGTCAAATGAACTACAACTATGACTACACCATATAATACTATACGTTTATTAACGTCATCCCGTATTGTATTGTCATGTAGCATGACCTATATTCTAAGGGATACACACAATAATTACTATTTCAGAATACGTCCAACAGACTCAGAAAAACGCAACAAGCTTCAACGTGAATATAATACAACTCTAGGACTATGACACAGGTCTCTATCAATGACACAACTCTCTCTATATATACACTATCGCCCATCATCCACAATCTCACGCCTTTTTCACTCATGCTAACACATTTTCGGGTGAACATCATTTACTTTTATCTCAAAAATCACAACGGCGATTCTCATACCCTTGACACACAACAACGATTTAGACAACAATGTATAACTGTTTGAAAAGGAAGTAGCAACACTGAACTATTAAAATTTGAATATATATTTTATTCAAATATCAACATGAAATCTCAAAAAAATGTATGAAGCTTACAGGTAATAGATTTTTTTTTTTTTAAATGTAAAACAATAATTATCTGAGAGGTGAACATCGAGTTCTGCATTTTATTTAGTGAACACGCAAAGTTGAAGAGTGTAAGGGGATATTGAGATAACGAAAAATAAGATTGACAAAAAAAGAAATCGTAGAAGAGAAAAAAGATAGAGCTAGTTTGGAAAACAATAAAATAGAGTTTGAGGGAAAGTCTTGACAAGAAAGAGGGAGATAGTTCGATAGAGAATGATTTAAAGGCGCACATAGGGATTTTTGGGGTGAATGAAATATAGGGTGTGCAATCTTTTTGGTAAATATACAAGATAATTAGTGAGTGATACATAAAATAAAGGCAATTATAAAAAAAAATATATAATCACACAATCGACAAAACAAAAAAATTCATTATACTTAGATATGTTGTGATAAAAAGACTTTGTTATAAAGATGACGTGTTAAAGCATGCCTTCCTCGCTTTCACGTGCATGCCCTCTTATAGTCAGGTCTGGTTCGGGTGTGGCTAGCGAAACTTTCCCCTTGTTTACAAAAGCTTATTTAGTCAGAACCTTATAGAAGGATCTGGATAAAACGGGAAAGCAAAACAATGCGCTAGACGGTTCGAGAGACATTAGTAGAAAATGCCCATAAAAAGGCTGAACGATTGAATATGCCAGAGAGTCATTTCCTTTATCACGAGGCGTGCAGTGTGTCATTATTTAATACTAGACAGTGCTTTTTTGTGTGTAGATTTACTTTCATTGTACAGCGTAATCTCATTGTATTTTTACATACAGTACCGGTACCAGCCATACTGTAAGTTAATAATTTTAATCAAATTCTTTTTCTTTTGTAATTCATTGAAATTCACACATTAAAATGTTATTAATTGTAATTTACCCTGACTTTGTGCATCGTTCTAGTTGTTATTGTTTATAAGCTTTGGTATCGTCCTTTAATATGGACTGTCTTGAAACGAGCCAATAGACTAAACTAAGAGACACAATCCTTTCATAACAGCAGTCCGTAATAGACTTCGAGAAATGAAGTGACATGTTACATGTCAACAAACCCTTACATGATGGTATAGCAGCTATTTACAGGTCCTTAGTAGCATTTTTTTAACAACGTAATAAAAAGTACTTAAATTTATAAATAGTATAACGATAGTTTTTTAAAAAAAATCAAATTCATCAAAATTGATTAAATATGGTTTCATCATGATCTTAGTTAAATACATGAGGAAGATGGTATCAGAGTAGTGTATCCTCAGAGCAGTGTGTCACCAGAGCAGGGTGTCAGGAGAGCAGTGTTTCCCCAGAGCTTTGCGCACCAAACGGAGTGTGTCACCAGAACTGAGTGTCACGAGACCATTATGTCCCCCCCCCCCGAGCAGCGTGTCACAATATCAATTTCACCAAAGCAATGTGTCACCAGGATAGTGTGTTACCAGAGCAGTGTGTGACCAGAGCAGTGTGTTACCAGAGCAGTGTGTGACCAGAGCAGTGTGTGACCAAAGCAGTGTGTTACCAGAGCAGTGTGTGACCAGAGCAGTGTGTCTGAAGATCACTGAGTCACTAGAGCAAAAGGAGACAAGAGAATGCGAACCTCTTGTGATGTCAAAGCTGGAGTAGAAAATATTTTGTTTAGGTGAAAGTGTAACACCAACACTTAGTGATTCAACTAGTTAATGGTAATAAGACGGCTATGATAAAACGCGGCAGATATTACATACAACTTGTTATTAGCATTAAAAGTACAACGCAGAGACACACACCAATATTCGAAATTCTTTAAATGTATGGTTCATTTCTTTAATAATGCGTATTGTAATAAAAGGTTCTTAAGGGAAGGTTTTTAAAAGCGAAGTGTAGTAAGCCAAATGGAAAATGTAACCCACACTATAGACAGGGATTTTAACCCATGGTAAAACATATTAGAAAGAAAACAGACAAATAATGTGCAAAGCGCCTTTGAATATATTCTATTCACCTAAGGAAAAGCAAATATAATATACACGACGATTAAATAATTATAAATATGTTGTTTTTTTTTTCTTTTGTTTGCATAAAATAGACGATGGCGATTGTTATATGTTATCCAGTACACATCATGAATAAAACAGTGATACTTTTTTTTTTCAATCTTAAATACAGTGCTTGTTAACTTAAAAGTTTCTAAAAAATTCTATTGAAACTTACTATTACATAATTAAATGGCATTACAATTGTATGTAGTCCATAGGATCATATTAAGGATAATATTTTGTTTAATTCTAAGCTAAAAGTATACGAAAGAAAGGTACATTTCTTTATTGATCCAAGAGTAAATATTCATTTTCAGCTTATGGAAATCTTACGGACTAAGATAGCAATATAAAAAGCATATACTCAAGTTTAAAAAAAAAATAATAATAAAGTATGATATATGTTATCTAGTTATTGTAACATACACATACGTAATAGTATTTTAGAATATATAGCATGGTTAAAAAAAAAGAACTATACTGCACGTCAAGTTTACAGGACCACCTCTGTTTGTTTTTGGTC
>OZ024807.1:23219096-23256596 GCA_964017045.1 Omphiscola glabra
TTTTCAATGGGCCAGTCTGACGTAAAGGACCTGTTCTAATGATTGAATTATTGGGATACTTTCAACGATAATCGTTACGTTAAAACTGTATAAGGCGTATGAAAAATAAATATGTCTATAAATATGTGTGTATATATATATATATATATATATATATATTGTTACTTACTGTTATCAATATGAATAAATTAATATCATATTTAAGTGTATGGCTCGTTCTTAAACAGTAAACAACAAAAGACGATGCCAAATAGTAAGTACACTAACAAGGAATGCGATACTAATTACAATTAATACGTTTTAATATATTAGTTATAATGATTTAAAAAATCAAAAAAAATATAATAAAAACTATTGACTTAGAGTATACTGTTTGGCTTGTACCGGTACGATGTTAGATAAAACACAAAATGTAAAAGGGTTCATTGATGAAAAGAAATCTACACACACACAGTAAACAAAGCTCTGTCGCGTAGCAAAAATAACACAGTCGATAGTATCTCGTGATGAATGGTCTTTCCATCCCTTTCATTCAATCCATTGACCTTTTATATTCGGCTCTACACATTTTTTTAGAGAAAAACCTTACCCATTGTTTTACTTTCCAGTTTTCTCCATATTTTCCTACAATATTTGAATTATGAATTAGGCAAAGAAATGTGTCGATTGTAACCGAGGTCAAAGTGTGACTTTTTCAGCTACCCACACCCTACATGCGGTCTCCAGCTTATTGTCTGCTGGAGTTCATGACGTAAACATACGTCGTCACCATTACACCTCCCCTCATAAAAGAAAAAAGAAAAACGTCCTCAAAAATGAAACTCTTTTCCATTAAATACGTAAAAGAAAATATATTTCTTCAATTCAAAATATTAAACAAAGCTTCTTAACAGCTTATAAACAACTTTTTTTATGTGCATTGAAAATTAATTTCTAGAAAAAGTATCACTATCTTTACATGTGATATGTTTTATGTCCAAATTATTCTTTTGTAATAATAGACTTATCGATCTTATCAATATTGGATATTGTGTAGACCTGTGTAGACCATCTTATTCAATTATGTTAAAGGCTTGTGATCAGTAAATGTAAGGCACAACTGACATAAAAATCAAATTGTTGCAGAGCGGGAATTAAACCTACACATAATTTTTCTACAGATGAATCAATGTTTTCTGATGGGAATTACATTTCTTTGAAAAATAAAAGACATGATCTACACTGTGGTCATCTTCTCGAAAAAGAACTGCACCAATGTCAACATTGCTGGCATCTTCAGCTAAGTTAAAATCTGGTGCAATGAGAACAGGAGCATTAGCTAGTGTATGTTTAATATTTTCGAATGCTACCTGACGAACATCTGACCAATGAAATTCTACATTTTTCTTTTACACATTGCATAGGGGAGAATCAATAACCGAGCAGATTTTGCAAAATGCCCTATAGTATACTAATATTCCAACATATATCAGGATCTGTTTACTAGTGGTGGTAAGATTAAGTGATGCTACATATCCTTTATCTTTGTTAAAAAGGCTTTACATGACCTTAACCCACAATGTTACATAAATATTCGACAGTTGCATGAAACAATTCACACAATTCAAATAAATTACACTAACATTGGACGGCACACACTTCTTAAACAAAGCTCTTAAGAGTTTACATGACTTGACTGTAAATAGTTTCATCATATATTTAGGCCTGGAAAAGACCTGGTCAACAATAATGTTATTTACTAGTCGTTGGGATGTAACTTGAATATTTAAAAAAAATTCAAATGACATTACTTCATACTGGTTTAAATCATCTTGAATACAGAACTCATAGTTTTCTTTTGGTCTGTCATATTGAACAACCTGTCAATGCACCGATAGTCGTTCTATCTTGGTTACATATTTGGCATCGCCTTTTTGATCTAAAAGATCGCCTATACTTTAAATCGGAAAGGAATCATACATTTTAACCAAAATAAATTGACTTAAATCGTTGCTAAACCTGTATCTTTTGTCAGAATTTTGAACCAAATACTGAGACTTCTGGTTACTTGAATATGTGACAGTGATATTAATTTCAAGAATGTATGTTTATTTCAGACTGAATTATTTCAATATTTTTACGGATTGATCAAATAAAGGTGTATTTTATCAGAACTGCATTGCCAATGTCAACATACTTTACAGCAATGTTTTTTTTTTTTTTATGAGGCACGTAAGAAAAAAACAAGAAATAAAATGTGCAGTTACAAATTAAACAATATGTTTTGCTCACAATGACTAATGTCCTAATTGCTTATCTAAGTGTATCAAGTATTTCTGAATTTTTGATCTTGCAATGACGACATTTTGTTTTGGACTCTGTCAAATGTTTAAGTAACATTTTATTTAGTTACTGAGGGTTACAGTTTAGATTTTCTTAACATAAGTTCCTGAGAATGGACAATTATCATCATATTATTTTTTTCAAAATATAACTTTATCATGTTTCTTTCTTTTACGATCTGGTGTTAATAGCATGTAATTGTAGTCATTAACTTTGGACATCCCTTTAAAATAACAAATATATTTAGCTTGAAATGCCTGTCCTTGTATTTGCAAAAGTACACGCACTTTATCCCCTGAAGCAAACTGTCTGAATTTTCTGTCTGAAATTCTTTTTAGGAAATTTTGACATTTGTCTAGTACCACATTTTTTACTTTGAATAAGAATCATTTAGATGAGCTTTAGCCAAATTAACGCCACTAAAAAAAAATTAGTTTTGAACTTTAAGACATTGTCCAACAGTCCATCAGAGGGAGTCGATGATATCAAAGTGTATATTAAAAGTTTTTAAATATTTTAAAGGACTGAATCCAAATTATTCTTGAAGTGCTTATTCTGCAACGAACACTAACATGTTGATTCCTTTTATCCAAGTATTTCTATTATTCTAAGCAATACGTTATCATTAGGTTACTCAACATCTGATGGAATCGCTCACATGCTCTATGCGACTCAGTATGGTTTGCACTTGACAAGCAGTGATCAATACCAAGTTGGCCCATCACATGTTTGAATAGTCCAACCTTGAAGATGGTTCCTTGATCAGATTGTACCGACTTTGGAAGACCATACAATGTTATTACGGACTGCTAAAAATGGAGAATTTAATATCTTATTTTAATATATTGACTCGTTTCAAAACAATCCATACTAAATGACGATACCAATGTTTAAAGACAATAACAAATAGAACGATACACAAATGCAGGGCTAATTACAATTAATAACATTTTAATGTGTAAATTTAAAGAATTACAAAAACAAGAGAATATGATTAAAATTATTAACTTACAGTATGACTTGTACCCATAATGTATGTAAAAATACAATGAGTTAAGTAGTACAATCAAAGAAAATCTACACACAACAAAGCAATTTCTAGTATTAAATAATGACACACTGCACGTCTCGTGATAAAAGAAACGAATATCTCTCCTCATTCAGTCGTTCAGCCTTTTTATAGGCATTTCCTAATGATGTCTCTCGAACCGACTAACGCACTATTTTGCTGTCCCGTTTTATCAAAATTATTCTATACGGTTCTGACGAAATACACTTAAATGTAAAGAAGTTTACATTTTACTAGCCACTACCCTAAAACGGCCTCGACGGTTAGAGGTCATGCACGTAGAAAGCAAGGAAGGCGTGCTTTAACACGTCATCTTCATAGCAATGTAAAAAATATCTTTGATAATGTTCGGTTTCTTGATTTTGCGAAGAGGAATAACTTTTGGTAAACTTTTTGACGCACACTTGAATTTCACCAAGTATTGGTGACCTAAAGTTGTCTGTGTCAGTTACAATATGCAGTCTATTATGACACGACTGAATGGTTGTTCAAACGATGGAATGTGTTGACGCAGATCTGCTGTTGTCTTCTGAATATGAATGTATCGTAACTGTCTAGTATTACATGACCCGAAGTAATCACCAAGATCTATTAATTTTATTTTGGGCAAAAAGAGTGCGAAGTTATTTTGTGATACGTCTTGTTAACTTCCAAATAGCAACAAAGTGTTGAATCTTGGGCTAAGTTCAAATATTTCGGTCCTGAAAAAGTTAGAAAATACTATTTGATGAACTCTATTCCATTTTGCGGTCGACATTTTTTCATAAGCATGTAATCATGTAGGTAATAACATACACAAAATGGTTCAGCTTCTATTGTGTCAATCCAACCTCTCGAAGATTAAAGATATGTGCATCATTCTTCTGCTCTTCGTTAAGTTGCATTCGAGTTGTGTTTTGTTAGTATCGTATTCTTCGTTTAGACTTGAGAAAAAGTTGTTCCCAGATTAACACCAGGATTGACTTTATTAATTTTAAATAAAATCTCCTTTTTGGATACCTTTGAACTTATGACACTGTTAACAGAACGTGCTGGATATAACTCTGGCTCTTCTACTTGAAATTCAGTCAAATAAGATTCACGAGAAACGATGGGCTCGACTATATACTTCCCACCAGCTATGTATTTTCCAAGCAGCAGCGAGATTCCTTCCTATGGTAACGTTGGTCGGACACCCACAAACATGTCCGGAGACTAAATCTGACTTGAAATTGATACAGAGCAAATAAGGACTGTGAGACAACCGTAACTCGTAAAAGTGTGATAGATCGTACATTTATACAAATAATCTGGCGGTGATATAAGAGTTCCGATATGAATGCATAACGATGTGAATGGCATGCGTATTTTCTGATTTAAAAATGTTGGACCTTGGTGGGTTAAAACTTGTCAGAATCTGGACAACATAGGGATAGGTTAGAGGGAGTACAACTCTGAGTAGAGTCGTCAAAACTTGCAAACAAGTCTTCAATAAGACGCCCTCTGGAGATTGACATTTTTTTGGAACAAAATTATCTAGACAAATCCTCATACAACTCACAGTCGAAGCATGCACTTTACTGGAGTCGATAAAACTAGCCTTATTGTTTCTTGTAAACACTTTGATGAATCGTGATAAACGCCTGTTTCGTTTATATTTACATCTGGAGAATATCAGAAACTTTATGACTTTGAATATTTCTTTCCAGCTGTATGACTAGATGTGCAAGTGGAGTCTTTGTGTGGTGTACAGGATGTGAGGTCTTCTCAGTTTTTTTCTCGAGTTTTCAATCCAACACCCTCGTATGTCCTTCTTTTTTACAATATGCACAGGTGTCTCTTGGACTTGATTCTTTAGAGTCATATGTGGATGATTTTTTGTGGATGTGTGCTACCTGCCGTTGCCGTTGCTCTATTCTGTCAATATTGTTTGGTTTCAAATTGATTCTTTGAGAGTTAATGTGAAATGGCGCTGCCATCAGCTAACACTCAATAGGTCTTTGTACGTCTACGCGAACACAATTCCTGAACTACTCGATGAGAATACGGTTGTTGAACTGTTTGATGTCTGTGAAGGGTTTTCGTTGAGTGGAACCACTTATCCAGGTGTCTTTTTCTTTTCAAGGATAAACTCGACATGAATTTGGCTATCACGTTTTTACAGCTTCCTCAACTTTTTGCGCTAGTTTTCGGGAACAAATTCTTGAACCTTAAGTATTAAGGATTTTACAAGTGTATAGTCCCCGCACTGTTATTCCTGCAAGCACACAACAACTTCAACTGCCCTACGAGCCAGAGCAGGCTGCAATAATGGAGACCAAATATTTTGATGTATTAAAAAATTATGGGCAGTTAATTTAAACTGTAACAAATTTGGTCAAACTTTTTTTTTCATCAAATTTAGGAATACATTTTGCAAAAAAAATATTAATTTCATTAAAAATAGGTCTGGCAGTAGATGTAAGTCTATTTTCTACTTTTCTGAAATGGTTCGTGATTTCATTTTTTTAAAAATATATATATTTCTCACTATTTCTATTTTCTGTCTCTGTAGCTCCTTCTTAGATCCTAGTTCCATTTGTCTTAGCTCTCGTTCTTTTTCTAGCTCAGTTTTGTATCAGCTTTAGGTGGAGCTCAATTCTCAGATCATTTGGCTGTGTGACCGAGGCCAGATAATCATCAGACAACATAATCTCATCCACTAAGTTGACGATGATCATAGCGCACAGGGCCTTTTTGAATGCAGAATGAGTTAGACTTAATCATAAATATTTAGCAATTGAAAATAACTCCTTTCTGGGATATTTCTTCTAATGGCTCTAATGATCGTTTGTTCAAAAAAAAATTCAATTTTTAACAGTCAAATTATTAGTAAATAATTTTTTTTTAAATGCATTTAAAAAGAACACAAACTAAGTAAACAAAATATACACAAACAACTAACGATAGCCGATTCAAAGCTAATAAAGTTTAAAAAAAAGTGTGAACATATTTAGCAAATGTGAAGGAAAAAGAAACGTTCAAACGACACAGAGTTAGAGTTCATTTGTTTAATGAAATGTGAATAAACAGATTAAGTGTTACTATTCTAAAGGAAATATAAAAGATGAATTTTCTACACGTTTTAGTAAAATATATATATTTTTTTAATTTACTAGAAATATTGACAGAATCAGAAAAAATAAAAGAAAGAGACAAAAAAAAACAACCTAAAGCTTATGTGTATGCATGTTTTTGAGAGAGGGACATAGAAAGAAGAGAGAGAAAAGACTGTTTAAAAAAACAAAAACAAAACACAAACATGTTCTTTTTACATTAAAAAAACAACAACATAGTATTGTCAAATATAAAGGAGTGTCATTCATTCGGCACGTCTTTCATTTTTGTCATCATGTGAACATAGATTTATACAAAGGTTGGGACATCTTTGATAGACGTCATTTATAGAAGACATTTCTAAAACCAAGTATTTAAATTTAAGATTTACCGATTTTATTAAAAATAATAACATTCATCAGTTAAACTAACATTACAAATTTAATTAGCGCCGCCTGTATTAATGTTGTTGTTTTTTTTTTTGTTAAATTTTTTTTAAAATTTAATTTATATTTATTATGCTTTAAGATTTTAGCAAAATAGCTATTTTGTTCAGATAGAAGAAAATAAAATTATTTAATTGTTTTTGTTAAAATAAAGATAACTTGCGGCAACAACAATGATGACCTTTTAAGTATTTAACTAGTTTTTGTTTCTTTTCGCATGAGTCCGTCTACAGAGGAAGTGTCTTAGCATGTGTCCTGTCTAGCGAGGAAGTTTCTAAGCATGTGCCCTGTCTAGCGAGGATGTGTCTAAACATGTGTCCTGTCTAGCTAGGTAGTGTCTTAGCATGTGTCCTGTCTAACGAGGTGGTCTCTTAGCATGTGTCCTGTCTAACGATGACGTGTCTTAGCATGTGTCCTGTCTAACGATGGAGTGTCTTAGCAGAAAAGTTCTTACCTTACTTTCTTTTTTTTTTCAATTATCACTTCCACATACCTTTTTAAAAAAAAATATTTCTCTCACATAGCTTGAAGGCATTTCTTTATCAGTTATCATTTGTCGTAGTGAGCGTGTTCTGTCCATACAAATGGATATTTCATGAAGAATGACCACATTCATAGAATACTAACAACTGGAGGATTTATTGATTTCTATTTTTTTTTAATTGGAAGTTATCAACAAAGTATATATCAATTTTTTTTTTTTAAACACTGTCATTCGTTGTTACCGCAAAGAGCGACTTTAATATTATTGATTTTAATGATTTGGCTTTTAAAAAAAACAACAAAAAAAACAATAAAAAAAAAAAAAAACTCTACTGTAGAATGAGTTTAATAATTCGTGATACTAGTTGTTCACTTTATTGGTGCATTGCAAAGACGCACACCCTATATTCGAAATAAAAAAATAGTAGTTATGCATTTTGTTTAGTCATATATGATGTAATCAATGGTTTCTTCGATAGAAGCGCATCAAAGCAAATGTCTGCACTTGGCCTATGCTATTATGCGTCTCACTTAAGGCGAATCAAATTTTTTATACAATAAGATTCATTCATTTTTTAGAATATATTGTTTTTCAATAAACGAATGCCGATTGTTATATATTATTTGATGCACATCATGAATAAACGCAGTTAAACAAGAATAATCTTGTTTTAAAATGTTAAATGGGGGTCTCTTTAAATTTCCTAAGGAATAGCATTAAAATATATTCTTAATTAATAGTCATCTAAAAGTCTATTTATGTAATTAAATAACATCCGAAATTTGATTCTGTTTAGTTCTAAGCTAAAAATAAACTAAACAATAATTACATTCTTTATTTATCAATGAGAACAAATTAATTTCAGGTTTTGACAAACTTTCGGACTGACATACCTATCTGGAAAGCCTTTACTCGAACATATTTTTGACAAGCGCCTATTTAATAGATAATTTAAACAATACGTATGAAATATTATATAGTTATATACCGATAAGTAATAATATATTACACATTATAATAATGTTACAAATAATATTTATATTACACAAAATATTTCTAGGATCAATGTGTGCTCCTTAAAACACGTACTCTTCCCCTTAAACCTCTAATATACTCGAATTACTGCACTCTTTAGTAACTAGCTCTAGATTATATCAAACAAGAAAACAGATATGAATACAGCTAACAACCGAAAGAGTAAGCCTTTTGAGTTTGTATTGCAGTTGTTATTCCTTGAATTCATTTCACCCTTACCTGAAGACAATGGAATATATTTGTAAATGGTCTGGCAATACACACAGTTAAATTTACAGTTTATACAATTTCAATATTTTATTTTAGTTTTTAATTTACAATGACAGTTTATTTTCTAAATTTTTCTTTTATTATTGCATTTTTTTTAGTGGTCTGAGATGTTAATGGCGGGATGGTAAGTGGTTGTTGCCACTGTAAAGTCAGCTTTTAAAAATGTGTATTTACTTTTAAATTTCAATACTGATAAGATACATTTATTCCTTTAACTAATTGTAGGTAGTTGAACCATAAGATTCACATTTACAGTAAACCGTTTCAAAAAAACTTGAATAATACAAAACCATGCAAACAATTATTCACCAAAGTATTATTCTGAATAACATATTTGTCAATCTCAATATTTGTTCTCTTTTTTTCTTTTTGAAAGATGTATATCTATATTTTTTAATGTGACTGGATCTTACTCAGATTAAAGGATGCTATGTAGTCGAAAGGTCTCCTGTCATCGTTGTTCACATAGAGCTTGTAGGTTTTGCAGGTCATGTTGTTGTGTATCTCTGGTACGATCAACATAATTTCCCCCATCGTTTTTTCTACCGGTGTATATCTAAACGTGTACACTGCTACTGGTCTCCACAGTCCTGGCTCAGATTGACTGACAAGTTCGTGCATAGTTGGCATGGAGTAGCCGGTGATATTTAATTTAACTTTCGTTTCTAACAGTTCGTAAACAATTTCCACTCGGCCAGTCAGACGGAAAGGACCTGTTCGAATAATTGAAGTATTTGGATATTTAAAACGATAATGTTTACTTCAAAACAGGATAAGACGATATATACTCATGTCAAGAAAAATGACCAATTATTACTACCTAGAGAAATAAGCACCGGGCACCACAAGGCTGCATTCTCTCCCTATACTCAACACTATGCATACCTATGGCATTCAAAGTTTAGGCAAAACCGTTCCAATATTAAAAGTTGCTGATTATACCACAAACGGTGGCTTAATTTCTCAGGTGGGAGACTTATACTGCAACTTAGTTACAATATTTATAAATTGTTTCGATGGAAATTTTTTCTAGCTGAATGTCTCAAAAACAAAGGATATGGTTGTTGATTTGAGGAGGGGTAAAACACTAGATTACAGATCTCAACATACAAAATCAAAATGTAGAGAAAGAAGAATCATATAAGCACTTGAGTGTAACCATTAATAATAAGCTAACATGGCATGAGCACGGCCACATGCTGTATACAAAAATTTACCAAAGACTACTCTACACATAAAAAACTACTGTACAATTTCGGCATAAACCAACAAGTCATTAACTTATTCTACTGTGCAACAATTGGAAGCCTCCTTAATATCAATATTACTTGATGTCGTGAAAATTATCGTCTAATATTAAAACCGAATAAACAGACTAACCAAGAAAGCTAGAAATATAACACAGACTAAACACCTTTAATTGAAATAACTATTTAAAGAAATATGTTCTTGTAAAACTAAACACATTTTGGATGTTACACCCCACTCTAAAGCACAGATTCTAATGATCGGCCTTTTCGTGACGAATTCTTTTCTCAGGGCGAGGACTGAAAGATATAAAAGTTCGATTGTCCTCCAAACTGTATAAATTTACCAGCTCCCCCTGAAATCACAAATCTGAATAAGAATTATTTACTAGTACCTGATATTTCTAATTCACTGAACTGCTGTTTTTTTTTCTCTAGTAGTGAAATAATTTTATGTTGATTTCTCATGATCAAATTGTTTTACTTATCTGCAGAAAATTAACAATGCAATCGAAAGCATTTCCATTCATTTGGCTCAATAGAATAATCTTATCTTATATACATATATATACATTACATATATATATATATATATATATATATATATATACGCACATATGCTATAATTTTTAAAGATACGTTTCATTAAATTTTTATAAACATATAAAAGTCAAATAAATAGCCAATACGTATTGTTATAGATTTATACAAATAGTCATGTACATATAAAATATAAATACATTAGTTTAACTGATATTTGTATCGCCATAACTTACAAGTTTAAGATTAACCCATCGTCTTCTCACACACAAAACCATAGATAACTAAAATTGAATAAAGTCGCAACTATTTATTTTACAAAACTATTTTCTTATGGAAAATTAAAATACTACCCAGCTTAGACCTAATAAAATTTAATGATGTGCTTTGCAACACTCTTTTGCATTGGAAACTACTTTACACACACACATATATATCTATCTATCTATCTATCTATATATACATATAAATTGACGAAACATAGTCATGGTTGTTTTTAAAAAAGGAATAATGATTATTTAATATCAAACCAGTTCTAGGTCATGAAACATATAACATCCTTACATTTCACCAGCACTTCGATTCTTCTTTCATAAACAATTTCGTTTTCTGAGCTCGCTCGGCAGACGTAGTTACCGGAATCGCCGCATTTGGTCTTTTGTTTAACAAATGTAAAACCACTAGGGGCAGGCACATAGGGCAATCCGAGTTTATAAATAGTAATGTTAGACGTAATCGATAAACAAAGAAATGTAACTGTTTCTTCAAGATTTACTACAAGAGTGTTGGTCTCATTGTTGGCTGTAAACATAATTTCTTCTGTAGTATCTAGAAGTGGTAGATGGAAAATAAAAACAAACTTTCGTAATTGAAATCAACGATGTATTTGTAGATGCAATTTTCATATCCACTATATATACATATATATATATATATACTTTTTAGACATTTAAAAGCATGAATTTGCATTTTGCCTGTTTCAGTGACATTTTAATTTGAACAAGAACTTATACTCATGTGTACATGTGTGTACATATTTTATAGATAAAACTTACAATGAAGTCTAATTTTAACAAACATATTTAAATAATGGAATGCAATTTCATGTAAGATATTTAAATTGATTGTAGAGTCAAAAATAAATGACAATACCATTTTTTTTAAACATGACATAATCCTTTATTAAATAATTTAAATACGATTGCAGATAAACTTACTGATAATTTTAGGCGTGAATTTAAGTCCTGTTATGACACCTGCCATTGGTGAAATTGGTTGGCAGATGAAAGTATGGAACTTTGCTAAAAGAAATGCATACACGTTACTAAACTAAAAACACAAAAAACATATAAATATAGGAAATTCACTGTGCTTATAATTTCAGAAAAAGAATGTGTGTGAACTTTTAATTTTTTTTAAATGTTGCGTTATTGTCTTTTAAATAAAATACGATGTCAGAAAAATCATTTGGCTGTTTTTTGTTTTCAAAACTCATGTATATTCGTGCACCACTTATACCCCTTGATGTATTGTGTTATTACCTATTGAGTCGTAGTTCACCAGTAGCAAGCTATCTCCAAGCTGACCGTAATACACACTCCCGTTCTCAGCTGACCATACCCAGCGGAATGTCCCAGGCAGAACACCGGGATCCTTTAAATAACAACTACATCCCCTTGTCTCGCCAGGCCGCATGTAGGTACGTTCCATTAAGTGAATGCATTCAGAAGCTAGTTTTACTCTTGGTGGATCTGTGCAAAACACAAATGAAGACACTTTTTGACAACTCAGTTTAAGTATGTATAGTTATATATACTATGGTTTACATAATGTGTAACGATATACACTTTATATTGAAGCAAAAATAAAATATGTTAATTTATTTCAGTAAAACTACATTGACAATAAAATGTCGTTTTTCAATGATTAGACGTTGTGTGTTGTGATACAGATGTAGAGACACTTTTATAAGGTTTGGACGTTTTTAATTTTTGCTGATCTATCTGGATATTTATTTATTTTATTACTTGTTTAAATAAACAGATATATTTATTTTTGTATTGTATATTTCACCCCTTACCCCCCAAATCTTTATGGATTTTATGGATAATCTGAATTAAAATAGTGCACTGTCAAGTTTTTATAAAATCATTACTAAATGTCAGTAGTCTCAAGGTGTATTAACAAAAAAAATATATATATACAAATATTTATGAAATATATAAAAACGGATTCGGTTTTATCCATGCAATAATGAAAGACATGTGTGAATAAGTTACATACTGTCGTGATGTCTTGCTAGTGTACCTTTAAGAGTTTCATTAATTGTGAATAAAATAATGCAAATTTAACCTTAAACCTAAAATCTCTTTAAAATAAAAGCCACAGTTGTAAGTCTATAGCTTAATCAAGTTTAAATAAAATGCATACTACAAAATAGTTTGTTTCCCTGGCATTTTTAAAGAGATATTCAGCCAATATGAAATAATTGCCTTAGCTTTTGAAGTGTTTTGGGTTTATCATAATTGTGTGCATTGAAAACATCATTACCTTTTCTTTAATGTGAATCCCGTTTAATGTACCCACATTTTACAGCAATCATGAGCTTTAAAACTAAATCTAAAATTATATATGTGTAAAAAAAAAACCATACTTTTCCAAAATTAGGTAATACAAATAGGCAATATATCTCAGAAATATTTCAATATCTGCACAAAATTAAGGGTTGTAAGATATTTTTTGAAAAATGTAAAAACAGGGATTTTATATGTAACGGTAATATGTTCGCCTATTGTCACAATGTAAAATCTTTGTGGATTTACAAATAGAGGTAGTATCATAACATTTTTTATGTCGTTTCTTTATTCTTAAACTGCATTTGTTTTCAGATACATATTTCTTTGTCTTAATAACAACAACAAAACAAGCTGATGCGTTACTAAGGTTGTTGTCGCAATGTGACTCACACTACATCCCACCCGGACTTGAACAAATAGTTCTTAAGATATCATAACGTTTCTATTACAGTGCTACCTTGTATATAAGTCATATTGAATTGTAATAAAAATCAGAATTTTTCATATATATTTTTTTTGAGAAATAACGTTTTAGAAATGACTTTGTATTGAAACATTAATATAATATTTCAACAGTTTATTTTCTTGTCTTTAACGAAGAAAAATTGCCAATCACTGCACACAAATTAAAAATCTACTATTTAAAACACCATTGTGCTTCTAAAATATTGGTTTAAACTTTCACAATGAAGTGATTTTTTCAAGAATAAATAAATACGTTTCCCAGTGAGATATTGTAACCACATAAACAATGACCACACACTTTTCTTCTTAGTACTTACAATCTATTCGTGGACAATATTTACAAATATTTAATTTTCAAATTGATATATATATATATATATATACATATATTGTAACAATGTATATGTTCATACTTTATGCATTGTTAATTAAATACTACTGATATATGACGATACTTGTAATGAATGGCCTGCATCTGCTTATTTTGTTGAAGAACTGAATACATCCAGTTGAATAATTCACACGGTACTTTATTACATAATAATAATAAATTAACTCCTTGACATTGTAACATTCCTATAACTGACAAAGTTACAATGTAAAGAATATCATACACTTTTGTATAACATTAAATTAAATTCACATCATAGACAAAATTGACATGACGTCTTTTCTCCCATACCAAAGAACGTGTACTACCATCCTCAGAAAAGCATGGGTTCTCCTTCCTCTACACAAATGAGTTCCTGCTTTTTCTCGTGACATTATATGATTACCATATCCCTACGCCATCGTGAAAAGAAATACATAATACTGTCATGTGATTGAGTCCGGTTAACGTTTTGACAACAGAGTGTGTGCTAGTGAAACAACAGAGTGTGTGCTTATGGGGCAACACCAACGCCCCTGTACCAACTTTTTACGCCACTAATTAAAAAACTACCCTTCAAAACCTCATTGTGCTTAATGGTTTAAACTATCACATTCAATCTAACAGGGCACTGAAATTTAATATTGGGAAATTAAAATGAAGTGAATTTTTCAAGAATAAATAAATATATTTTCCAGTGAGATATTGTAACTACATAAACAATGACCACACAATTTTCTTCTTAGTACTTACAATTTATTCGTGGAAAATATTTACACTTTGTTATATTTTAAATTGATATATATAAATATATGACGCATGTAACATGTTTGTTTTGTGATATATTTTTACCCTAATAAAAAGCTAAACACCGTAAAAATGAAATGTTCCCCGTTCTAAAAAATGTATGTACATCAAACGTAACAAATCCTTTTTTCATAATTGTAAACAATATCATAAACATATTTACCACGCGATAACATCATTACGTTTCAACTGTGAAATAATCCAATTTTATGACTAATGTGACAGCTGGATTAAATTAATCATTTTATGTTATATATTATTATTATTTTATTATTCACTACTTTTATGTTGCTAAAATGTACTTACAAAAATCCGACTCATGCAAGAAATCTGTCTGAAGTTTTATCACGTGACCCTTGGCGTCCTTTGAAATGAGCTCCACTTGAATTATGTGACTACCAAATCCTAGGTTTCTTGTAGGTATACTCAAGAAACACTCCGAAACGTAGTAAAGAAAATTAATAAAATATTCTTTAAGCGTCACTTGAGCCGATACGTTTACCACGTGGCCCTGTTTTAGTTCAAATAAATATGATTACATGAATAATCCGAAAGTAATCGAGTTCAAATAGTGCGTAATATTTTTTTGTAAACAACTTTATATGAACCGCTGTACGTTTTTCTAACATCAATGTGATATATAACCGAGTACACACTTATCTCACATCAAAAGAATATTTGAGTCGGTGTAAGCTTTTCAAACACCACATGAATATATGACAATTTTTTTTCTAGAAAATAACCTAGAAATATCAATCCCCTTTTCACGGACCTGATCTAAAAAGAAAACACTTTTTCTACATATTTTTTTTTTAAGCATGTATTGCCCTTTAAAATAATAAACCCATTGTAAATATCAGTAATGTTAGCGGATTTTCATATATGTGAATTGTCCATAAAAAGGTATACAAAATCGGAGACGCTCCTGACCATTATTATTGGAAAATCGTTACAAAATGAATAACTATATAGAAAAATGAATCTCTTAATCAATTTTTTCGTCTGTAACAACTGTTTGTTTTTAAGAAATTATTAGTAACTTCATTTTTCCATATCCTTAAATTGAATTTTCCGCAAAAATGAAAATAATATATAACAATTATTTCTTTACATATATATATATATATATATATATATATATATAAGTGAAAATGTATGTGTTTGTCTGTTCCACAAAGGCTTTTACATGGATTGATGGATGTTGACCAAACTTGGCACATGTATCCATCATTATCCAGAAGGAACTCTTCTGGGGCCTGGGGCCCCGTTTCATTTTTCCTTATATGAGCAATATAAATATCGAGAGGCTTAATACTCCTACATGAAAGGATGGATTTTGACCAAACTTAGTACACATATACTTAATTATCCATACTCAAATACTAAAGGGTACTGAACTCATACTATCCATTCCTCTTGGGCCAGGGGCCCTATTTCATGTATCCTTATTTAAGCTATATAAATATTAATAGGCTTAGACAACACTATAGGTTCGTTATACGTGAATTGATGGATCTAGGCCTAGCTTTCTTCATTACCCTTCTAAGTCGTATTGAAATATCCTTGGGTGTGAATCTAATAATATCCAATCTAAAATTTTCCAGAAAGTTCGATACCTTTAAAACGCAATATCTTTGTCATTATTCAAAAGATTTTTAATGGGACAAATTAAAAAAAATAATTAATGTCATAACTTATGTGAATGATTTCCATGTGGCCCCATTGCAGGCAAAACTAATTAAGTACAATTATGGAATGGGCCCCCGGGGCCCCTCTTTTATTTTAAATGTACTATAGTTATAGAAATGCCTTAAGTTGTATATTTTTTCGTATTCGAAGAATATTTACTTAGAAAAGACAGTTTTTACACAGTTCGAGGAGGATAATAGATTTAAAATAGAATGTTCCAGAAAGTTCTAAACATCAATAGGCTTAATACCCCTACATGGATGGATGGATCTTGACCAACTTTGGAAAATAAATCCATCATTATTCGGAAGGAACTCTTAAGGGCTTATGAACTTTTTATGACATTCTGTTAGGGTCCGGGGAACCCGAAATTAATTTTTATTAATATGAGCCATATACATAAAATGACCGACAAATACTCCTACAGGAGTAGATGGATATTGACCAAACTTATTAAACATGCACTTTATTATCCATTTTCAAATACCGAAGGGTACTGAACTTATAATATCCATTTCTCTGGGGCCCTAGGGTCCCATTTAATTTTTCCTTTTATAAGCTATCAATAGGCTTAGACCCCGTATCCCACCGGTATCGGCATCCGACAGCTATTCTTCCACTGTTATCGAGATTCCACCGGGATTGAAATACCGACGCCATTGGGATCATACCTGAATTAGGATCCAGAGGGATCGGGATCCCACAGGGATACGATATACTAATGGGAGCGGGATACCGACGTGTTTGGGAGCCCATCGGGATCGGAATAATTATAAGGCTGTAGACTGTTGATGTTCCTTCGTGCCGAATGCTGTCCCGGCAAATTGCCGGATGCATCCGCTAGTATATATATACAAGTGAAAATTTGTGGCATTGTTTGTGGATTTGTTTGTACCACAAAGGCTTTTACACGGATTTCTGGATTTTAACCAAACTTGGCACATAACCATTATTATCCACAAGAAACTCTTACGGGGTTGAGAACTTTTAATAACTTTTCATGTGGAGCCAGGGGCCCCGACTTATTTTTTTTTATGTGAGCTATATAAATACAATGCCCGACAAATACTCCTACATGAAAAGATTGAACTTGGCCAAATTTAGTACACATACACTTTATTATCCATTTTGAAATACCGAATGGTACTAAATTTATAATATCCATTTCTCTGGGGCCGTGGGCCCCATTTAATTTTTCCTACTATAAACTATTTTAATATCAATAGGTTTAGACCGGTACCCCATCGGTATCGGAATTTGATGGCTATCGTAATCCCACTGGTATCGTGATACCACCGTGATCGGAATACCGATGAGATTCGGATGATACCGGAATTGGGATCCAGAGGGATCAGAATTCAACCTGGAAACGGTATACTAATGGGCGCGGGATACCGACGGGATTGGGAGCCCACCGGGATCGGAATAATTATCAGGCTGTAAACTGTTGAAGTTCCTTCGTTCCGAATGCTATCCGGGCAAATTGCCGGGTATATCTGCTAGTTAAACATAAAGTCATTTGCTATGATGTATGTTGCATCGTCACAGTTGCTACCATTTGTAGTAAAACGTGACCGGGGAGGGGGGGGGGGGTTTGTGTTCTTAAAATTAGATACGAGATGCCGTGTTGCTTTGCTCGTAGTTATTCACGGACGTATTGGTTTTCCTTATTTAATACATAGTATTACCAAATATAATGAATTGTTCACGCTCATAAACTGTATCATGTTGTGGATGAAAAAAAAATAATTAAAAAATATCTAATTTTAAATGTTACATTTTGCAGATTTAAAAAAAAATCATAGAGTATTTCGATAAACATAAAAGAAAGAAAAAAAATAGGAATCCCCAACTCTAATTCTTTCAGATATTAATTGCGTTTTACAAAATTTTTACAACATATTTTAATGTAAACGTATGTTTTATTCCAAGCCAAGTAAATTCGCCCTTGAACATTATATTTGGAGAAAAAAAAAGTTTCTCATAGTTAAAGAGGAATTATTATCCCAATGTGGTTCCCTTTCCAACCTCGTTAAGTTTTGAGATAAGGCTATACTTAAGCTAATATGTCAGCAATGAAACATCGCTCGTGAACTGCATTTTAAAATTAGAAAGCATCATACATGTATTTATTTTGAACGAAAACAAAAAGAAAACACTATTTCATGATTGTAATGTTATCGGGATTATATATTAATATTGTTATTTCACTTAAATCAGTTTCCTGGATGAACATAAATGAATTATTTCATTAAGTTGAAATGTATACATATATATCTACCGATTTAAATGTTGCTATATTTTTAGTCTCATCAAATGAAACCAAATATTTTACATTGTAACGTGTAATGCATGGGGACACACATCGAAGCCTCCTTCCTCGATTGATCAATTTTAAAAAAAAATTAACACCATGCAAAATTTCAAAGTGTAAAATCTGCGACACCAAGTATTTTTAGATTGATAGATAGACGATATATAGATAGATAGATTCAAAGATAAAAGATTGATAGATAAATAGAGAGCTAAATAGGTAGATAGATAGATAGATAGATATATATATAGATAGGTAGGTAGGTAGATAGATAGATAGATATATATATAGATAGATAGATAGGTAGATAGATAGATAGATAGATAGATAGATAGATAGATAGATAGATAGATAGATAGATAGATAGATAGATAGATAGATAGATAGATAGATAGATAGATAGATAGATAGATAGATAGATAGATAGATAGATATATAGATAGATAGATAGATGCATAGATGGATAGATAGATAGATAGATAGGTAGATATATAGATATATAGATAGATAGATAGGTAGGTAGATAGATAGATAGATAGATATATAGATATATAGATATATAGATAGATAGATAGATAGATAGATAGATAGATAGATAGATAGATAGATAGATAGATAGATAGATAGATATATATATAGATAGATAGATAGATAGATAGATAGATAGATAGATAGATAGATAGATAGATAGATAGATATATAGATAGATAGATAGATAGATAGATGATAGCGAGCAACGTCTTAATGAGAAAGAATCCTCGCTTATAGAAATGTATTGTTTTAAAATAATTATTTATTAAATTTATTAAGTATTTAATTGCATGTCAACACTTAATACTCACATTCGTTTCTATATTATACTTGCATTGCACTGGCTCTAATAGAAGCTCTGTACGACAAGTTAAATTAACGTAATCTTTATCATCAGAATGTTTGTACGAACAGGATTTGACAGATTTCGCTATGTAAGGAATACATGTATAAAAACTTGTAAATATTATGTCTTCTAAGAATTATTATTTTTGAGTGTATTCACTCAAGTGGTTCACTCAAAGTAAAGAAAAAATAATCATAAAAGAACACTCATTAGGAGACAAATGGCTCATTAAAATATACAAGTAGAAGACGATTAAAAATACACAATAGAAGACAACTAATTTTTTATTCAAACTGCTAAAATACTCATTCCTTATCGAACCATCCGACAAAAAGACAACCCATTTACTTAGTAAACACTACAAGAAAATGAGTTTTTTTTAAATTGGAAAGAAAACTACATTAAAATATACTCCATGCGAGATCGTTATTGACCCTACACCCGAACAGTGAGAACTACTCAATCAACTTTTTAAAAAAATGTAAAAAATTGAAATATTATTATAGCTAAAAGTATTTTCAAAAAGAATTAATAAAAAGCAATAAAGCTACACCCCTTCCTTGTGACTAGAAACCGGCACACAACGAGAACCATTCGATAGAAATAACCCTTACCATCATATAGTGTAAACCACGTGATTTAAATACACTTTAAAGATGAGTTATTTTCTTCATACTTTGAGAAACCCTCAATTATCAATATTTTTAAACATTTACGTTTTTATAAAAAGAAGAGTGCCCCCAATAATGCAAAACGCCCTTCAGTCTCCCACAGTACCAGAAGACCACTCATTAAATTGTATACACAACATGACACATAGCTCTAGATTGAGAACTATACTATATAAATACAATTATGATACAACAAGAATAATAATTTAACTATTACACAATACAAAAGAAATGTATTTGATATTCATATTTAATTAATAAATAAAACCATCATGCTACTAATAGAATACGCCCATATCACTCTTGATCACCTAAACAAAGTGTGAGAACAACTCAATATAGTAAAAGTATCATTCAAAAAGAATAATTATTAAACTAGTACACACTATTTAAAACATATTAGATTCTCATATGACATTACATAATTAAAACAATTATATTACTACTTTAATCCGACCTAAGGACAATTGACCCCAAAACATATCGAGAACCACACGTTGAAAACAATCCGATAACAAAAAGATTTATTACAAATATAAAACTATCATACAACAACAAGACATATCAATTAAAATTTCAATGTATAAAATATGTCCATCAACAAACGAAAATTATTTATTAAAAAGTAATTACGTGATTATCTACCCTCCATTAATCTAAATAATAATGTGTGTAATCGACGCCGGCACGTACGCCATCGTGTTCCTTATGTGTTCTTTGCACAATAAGCGCCTACAAATGAATACCTGATTCCTACATATGACACTACTAACAGCTCCTTTTCACGATAGTGTTGCCAAGCTTTCGATAAACATAAGCCCGAATGAGATATTCGAACACAAACTTTGATTTATACATCTACAGACGAATGTTGTTATTTTTTCAAAATTTATTTTACTTAAAATATGTATGTACGTATTTAAAATTAATTATTTAAACATCTAAACCTGGAAAACTGAAAGGGAAAAAATGTGTTCAATTACTTTCAACATTGACTGATACAGTATTACTTGTCACAGTATTTTCGATTGTATCAGATGTGTTTGAAGAAACAACCATCTGAAAGTGATGAAGTCCTCGTCCAAGATTGACAATACCTATCCTTAAAACGCACTGTAGTTTGTAAAGCTTCTCAGACTTGCTTTGTAATGGTGATACACGGATACTGTAATTCATTTCATTTAAATTTCCGTTGAATTGTCTTTTCTGTTGGATGAATAAAAGTATCATTTAGTCCAGGAATAAAGTTTTTGTAATAAGATTTTAATAACACATTATATATCTTCGATGTACGTTTCACATCCTGGTGTCTCTAAACAGTACGCTTTGTAAGTCAAGTATAAATATATGTTGTTGTTGTTTTTTTCACATTCAAACTATTATAAATTTCCCAATCAGAACGAATGAAGTAGTTCTGCATATGATTGTAATTATGTATGAGGGAGCGATGATGTTTAATTCCGTTTAGTTATTTCTACTTTTATCACACTGATTTTACCCCGTGATGTATGACGTATCATGTCTGAGGTATGACCTATAACATATTAACTTTGAAGCAAAACGTTGGCAGTTTGTGGGGAAAAATATGTTGGGGAAAAAAATGTGTACATTTCGATGAGCGACAAAAGACATCATTTCTTAATGTAAGTGTGAGTTATTATTTTAAGTGCATTATGTATTGACGAGAAAAATTCATTTTTTAATTATTTTTTTTTAACGACAGGTTTTTGCTGTTTAGCCGTTGGTGTGGTGTGAAGTTTAAACAATATAAAAAGTGATTAAAGAATACTGAACTTGTCAAGCCATCTGATGACTTTAATTTTTGACTTGACACAACACATAAGCCTTGTAGATGCTAGTTTAATGACTTTAAGTGTTGACTTGACACTACACATCAGCCTATTAGGTGCTAGTCTCATGACTTTAAGTGTTGACTTGACACTACACATCAGCCTTGTAGGTGCTAGGCGATAGCAACGGAGAACGCACATTTTATATTGTTTATGTGGCCATTCCGAGAGGGACCAACTGTTAAATTACCATCTATCCCCTACAATTATTAAGCAAATAAGATATTGCTTTTTAAAATATCTATAATCTTGGTGCGGTGTTCTTGCATCAATGATTGTAATTTAATTACACATTATCTGAAACACGAACACAATAAAGCATTATTTGTTTTTTAAAAAATAGAGTTTAAGCACACAAACAAAGTTAAAAACAAAATAGTTAAATAAATTCATATCACAATTACCTTTATAGTAGTTAAATGCTTTTAAAAAAAAACCTTTCCTCGGCCACGTTATAAAATAAGTAAATCAAAATATTGACATCCACAAAATTCCTTATAAATCAATTAGAGGTACAGAGGAACACATGTTATTATTTTTATACTTTAAGATCGGGCGGATATTCCTTGTAATATACTGGAGGGTTTTTCTATGACTACCTCATAACAGTATCCAAACACACATTATGATGAAAACGCTTTATTTGCTAAGTGTACATTTAAATGTTCAAGAAGGGATACTGAATTTAAAAATAACCAACATTAAGTCAAGGTCTATGTGAATAACCAACATTAAGTCAAGGTCTATGTGAAAAACCAAAGTTCAATAACTAGAGAATTGAGAACTGGAACACCTCTAGGCGCGAATATTTTCTCCACTGTTTTGTAGACCATATGTACCAATGAATAACAATGCCAAAGAAGCACCTTCTTATTTATTAACTTTGCTGTCAATGCGACCATAGTAAGTGTAATATCTGAAGACAGCAGCGTGTAAAGCAAATTAATTACAAGCTTTATCTATTACTGCAACAAACTGTTTTTTTTTAGCTTAATATTTCAAAAACGAAAAAAAAAATAGTTGTAGACATCCGGGTGCGTTATTTGCAGATAAATACTAAAAGTATAAGGCAATTAGAAGCATATAAAAAAACTAAGTGTCATTAATAATATGCCGGCATGACAAGAACACGGCCAAAATCTATATAAAAATGCATACCGAAGATTGTTTCCTTCTCTTTTAAAAAATTTTAGATTAAGCATACAAGCTTTTTACTTACTTTGGAGAGCAGGTATATAACAACTTCAGTATTACTTGTTGGTGTTTGTATTCCTCATCTGACACCAAACACTGATTAAATAGTCTAAAAAGTTATATCACACTAACTTAACATCCTTCACTAGAGAAAGTATATGAAGAAAACTGCAGTGTGAGACTAAAAAAAAATATGTATTATAATTCTCCCCACTTTATCACAAATACTAAGTTCAGCTCGAGTGGGTTGAATCCATTTTATTTATGTTAGTATCAAAATGTATAAAAATGCATTTGATTTCCCGCCTGTAGGATTTTTACAGCGAGCTCCTACAATGGATAGCAAATCTAAATCTCTAGTTTCAATAAAGTTCATTGATAATTTATTTCTACGCTAGAGAAATACTCAAGATGTATTATGTTTAAAGTGTTATCCTTTTAAAGTGTTGCCTTTGTTTGAATATTAATTTGGTGATGTGCTGAAATAGGAATATGTAGAATGTAAAAAAAAAAAAAAGAAAACATTTTTATTTATTTGAATCAATAAAAAATAGTTTTAAAAAATAGTTTTTAAAATTCATGTACACTATTCCGCATACAGTGACTTTGCTCTTAATATAGAAAAAAAAACAATTCAAAAGTAAAATTTTACGACCGCTTTCCTTCCGTTGACGAAAGTCTAATTTCTGAAGTAATCGTCCCCAATACGTCTCTCTATCCAATCCCAAATTTCTAAGGTTAGGACCTATGCCTACGGTTATTAAAAAAGGTTCATTAATCTCATTTTCATATTATTCACACCAATCACCCTGATTACTCGATCCATCATACCGGATATGTAGCTCTGTGTCAAAAATCGATCCATCATACCGGATCTGTAGCTCTGTGTCAAAAATCGATCTATCATACCGGATCTGTAGCTCTGTGTCAAAAATCGATCCATCATACCGGATATGTAGCTCAATGTCAAAAATCGATCCATCATACCGGATCTGTAGCTCTGTGTCAAAAATCGATCCATCATACCGGATCTGTAGCTCTGTGTCAAAAATTGATCCATCATACCGGATCTGTAGCTCTGTGTCAAAAATCGATCCATCATACCGGATCTGTAGCTCTGTGTCAAAAATCGATCCATCATACCGGATCTGTAGCTCTGTGTCAAAAATCGATCCATCATACCGGATCTGTAGCTCTGTGTCAAAAATCGATCCATCATACCGGATCTGTAGCTCTCTGTCAAAAATCGATCCATCATACCGGATCTGTAGCTCTGTGTCAAAAATCGATCCATCATACCGGATCTGTAGCTCTGTGTCAAAAATCGATCCATCATACCGGATCTGTAGCTCTGTATCAAAAATCGATCCATCATACCGGATCTGTAGCTCTGTGTCAAAAATCGATCCATCATACCGGATCTGTAGCTCTGTGTCAAAAAATCAGGCGACCTTAAACCTCAGAACTTGAAAGACGTTTTATTTTGAACGAAAGGGTCGAGTATGTCAACCAACAAAATTAATCAAACTCAAAAAGTTGAAAGTGCGAGCAGAGAGAAAATTTAAAATTAAAGAAAAGCAATGTAAAATATCAATTCTGTTAACGTGGCTGAGGTGGGCGTGTGATGGACTTTGAAATGAGAGCATCACATATTTAAAAACACAAACAGAGAAAGAGGAAGCAATGTTTACAACACTAGTTACCACGTCTGTTGATATATTAAACTTGCACTCCGTGTGCGGTGAAATGATGTGAGACCAGCACGTTAAGACGACTGTGTGATTCTCTATGATTGGCTTGTTACACGATGCAGATTCTGTTTGGTGGCCAGTAACGAAGTCTGTATTGAGCATTGATACAAATGTACGTTTAATTAGCTATACACGTAATAAAACATATACATTTGCATAAGTACTTCATACTATATTAACAATCAAAAACTAATAAGTGATTTTCAAAATGAAGATTATATACTTGTATCGCGTTTTTATTTATGGTATTTTAACATGATCAAGGCGCTCCGATGTCCTAAAATATATTTACAGAAAAACATTTTTAATGTTTATTAAATTAGGTTTTATCATTTTCTATTATCCACAAAGATCGAGGCAAACTGTTCCCTAATTAAGGCGCTATCGCGTCAAAAGAGCGCACTCCGTATGACTTATTTCTGTGTCCATCCAAAAAATTTTGTCTAGATACTTTTTACTGATATCACACGATGACTCATTTGTGCTAATTTGTTTTACACATTTTTCTTTAATTCCCTCTCAGTCTAAATAATTTCCTCAATCGTTTCGTAATTAATTTAAACTTCCATATAATGGGTGCATGAAGTTCTACTGTGCATTTTTTAAAATAATAACCAAGGCTTTACACGAATACGAAGTTTGTTATTAACGATTCTACTTAATTGTTGCAGAATGAACAAAATTGATAAAAGTACATTTCATTATACATTTTAAAATATTTATGGTTTTAAAAATAATAATAAACAATAATGTTTTAAATATTTTCATAGGACAATTTTTTGTTCAAAAAATGTTTTTTCGTTAAGTAAAATAATATAATTACTTCTTTAAGATTTAAAAGACAAGATACGATTACTTATACAAAACAGAAGTTATTTTTTTTTTCATTTTAAGATAGATAAAAATAAAATTAGACTTAACAGACATATCTGATTAAAGCAAGATAATCTAGAAACGTTTGAAGTCATTATAATATTAACAGCTACCGATGCCAGTGACATTAATTCCATTTTCATTTTTTAATTTATACTTGTTAATTTTTTGTTTACTTTTTTTACACAAACTTTTTACAATTATCCTAACATTTTATAGAACAAAGCTTTAAAGGTTTTTGAATATTGTTGAAATCCCCAAACGATTTGAGTAGGTTGTTTTATATTCCATATATTAATATATTAATTCAAAGTTACAAATCGAAGACTTAGGTCAAATTGCGAAACTCTTAATAAATTTTAGCATCTTTGCACACTTGGTTAAAATACATTCTAGAATAATATTGACATAGTTTTGTTCCCGGGGCTCACTTAATTTTTAAACTAACAATGTACTAAATGCATAAGAAAATATGTCCAATTGTACGCCATACGTTTATTAAAAGGATTGCTTTGAGACAGAGAAAAGACAATTATATAGTTTGATGTAAATTATAGGAAAATAAGCTGCTACATTTTAGATGTGAACATTTTATTGCTTTAGGAACGAAAATAATAAACATTAAAATGCAATATCTTTTAAAGTCATTCCGATTTTAATGTGATAAGTTTGGAAAGTGGACCCAAGTTTATTGTAATTTGTAAACGGCTATAAACTGAATAAACGGGCGTGGACTGATCTCGAACTTACTTTAAAAACAAAACTAGTGTCTATCCGGCATGTTTAATTTATAAGCTCCAATATGGCAGTGAAGCGTGAACCACATATACCAGCCATAAGAACAATTTCAACAGCTTCTATCAAATATGTCTACATCAAATTTTAAGCATTTGATGGCACGACAAGGTGCGTAAAACAGAGGTCTTGGAACGTGGAAAAATGGTTTGCATATTCTCCGTTCTTAGCATGAGGCCCCTTCGCCGATTAAGCCATTTAAGCAGAATGGAAGAAGACTGAATCCCAAAGATGATGCTGTATGGAGAGTTCGCAGAAGGGACAAGACTTCTTGGATGGCCACGCCTGAAATTTGTGGACGTTTGCAAAAAGAGCTTGCGGTAGGCCAACATTGAAAACAACGAATTTGAGATCATTGCCGAACAATGTTCCAGTTGGCAAACAGCAGTGCACGAAGGAGTAAACAAAGGCAGAAGATGGTCAAGGCGGATTGTCAAATCTAACTAGGGATCAATATTGTCCTGCAAGAAATGCTGTTGAGATTGCAATTCCAGTATATGGCCTAGTTAGAAAATGGTTGAAGTGTACATAGCTACTTCATCTTTTCGCGAAGACGGAAAGATGCACTAAATAAACGACTATAACTTCTAAAATTCATGAATCTTTTTTTTTATATAAATATATATATCTTTTTGCATTAGGATTTGTCTTTAAAAAGGGTTTTATTCTAGGCCTAGCTTGAAAAAGAACTTAGACCTTATGAGCCAAAATTCTAGAGCAACAGTTGTAATAGCTGTGGCATTTAATAGATCCAATGTAATGTTAATTCAAAATGTTATGACATGGTCCAAAATTTACTAGTATTTAATTTGTTTATTATTTTTGTTTTCATAATTTTTTTCTGAATGCAAATTATAGAAGCATCTTTTATGTTTGATAATTTATTATAAATAATAAAGATTTTAAGCTCACCTGTATTTGTGATGAACAAAACGTGAAATATCAAACAAATTAAAAAGCAACATTTTCCCAGCAACATTTTTGTAGTTCGAAGCTGCAAAATTATGTTCCTGCATCAATTAAAAAGACTGCATAGAGGTGATTTTTTAATATTTTTATCACTATAATATATATATATATATATATAACTTCAATCGACAACAGTATATACACACACACAAACATATACATATATATATATATGTTTGTGTGTATGTGTATAAAGTGTTGTCGATTAAAGTTTTTCATAAAGTAATTTACAAACTTGATAACTCTCTATTTAGAATACTTTTTTATTGGTTTTATTCTTTCTAATGAATGTTTCTCGTAAGATTTCTAAGTGTTTTGTTAAAAATAAATTTATTCACTTTGAAATCAGAATGTATTATTTTCTACCTTTCGGAAATGCGTAACTCCATTTCTTTTACCTGGGAGCACGTAAACCCTACACATCTAATTATTATGAACAATTTGTATGTTTTTGTCTTGAAAAGTAAATTGAAACAACAAGGCGATGTCCAAAGAATGTAATATGTCTGTGATGTGTGTGTGTATACATGAAACAGTTAACCAATTAGTCAGTGTTCTCCCATTACAGGAACGGCATCACGCGCAAGTAGTTTGTATTCTGCTGCTCGCGGCCATCGTCTAAGTATACTTTTTCTCAACTGTCTGTTTCCTCAGGGTACACACAGAACTGAACATTATTTTACTCAGACGAAAGTGATTGTAAGCGATGATCATGTTTCGTTGTTGTTTTTGATTTGTTTGATATCTATTTTTTTATTTTTTTTTTTAAATTTGATGGCTTCAAGTAAAACAGTTATACTGTGTATTATAAAGAAACAATATCTCCCTAAAGGTGTATTCAAGATTAAGTGTGATCAAACTTAAGTGTTTATATTTGTAAAAAAATCTCGCATATTTCACCTTAATCACGTGACTAATTTGGCAATTGAAATTTATATGATGATTATTTTTTTTTAACTGAAACATTTTAATACGTTCTTTTGTTGATACCGTTATATATCATGTTACAACAATATTCAGCATTCTGAAACATTCTAAATTAACTTTTAAAATCTTCTCGAAACGTGAAAGAAATGATTTTTCTCTGTAATTATTTTTTTTAAATATGAAAAATTACACAACTATACGAAGTTCCATAACTATTGTGCATTAAAGTGTAACGAGGGGCCCTGCAGGGTCCCATTCCAGTATTGTATCGATTTAATTTTTCATGAGATAGGAGGCACAATCCAAATCATTAAAACAAAAAAATAATGAAGTTAAAATATAGAAGTTGTGTAATGAAAACTGTTTCTAATCGAAATATATATAACAATTTTTAAAAAAAATCTTTTTTTTTTTCAAAATCTAGATACGCTCTGAATAGATGTGCTATTATTAATTGTAAATCCACTGATATTTCAGTATGGACTTTGAAGGGTATTGTAGCAATTATATTCCTTTATACATCAATTCCCATCATATATAGAGTTAGCTTTATGTTTCAATTGATATTTATATAGCTTATAAAAAAAGACAACAGATATGAGGAAGCCAGATCCAACGGAACGAATATTTTGATGTATTACCATTTGTATTGAACATGCATAATCCTTTGGGATCACGTTGCCTATTAGATCCCTATTTGATCCTGTCACTCGATGGGATCGTGTTACCGAGGGGTCTCAGTTTGCAAGAGAACAAGAGCATCGACTAGTGTTTTCGTTGCACTAACTGCGAAGTAGTGTCTGATATCCGTGTATGCACAGCGACAAATGTGAGATATATGATTATAGTGAGGCATGCTGTTAGACCAACATTCCTAGTGGAGTATGTGAACTGTATGTATGAGTTACCTACTTGAAATGAGGTGGGGAGAGCTGAGTTAGAAAGTGATTTGTGATCGTGAATAAGATCGTGTTTTGTCATCGTTAAGTTTCAACTTGCTGAGTGTCATTTATGACTTGACATCAGCAATGCTCTCTTGCAAAGTCCGGACAGCAGAATTGCCAAGAGAGGCATTGGTATGATTGTATAGCTGCGTGTCTTCTATATATTATAGAAGGAAAAATGAAACGGCCTGCCAGCTCCAGAGAAATTGATAGTTTGAGTTCAGTACCCGTTGATTTTGTTAACGTGAATAAGCATGTGTATTTGTACAAAATTTGGTCAATATCCATGTATTCATGTAGGAGTTTTTGTAGTTAATGTTATATGTATAGCTCATATATTTATTTAAAAAAACAAATACGAGGCCTCCGACCCAAAACAAATGGTATAAAATGCTCCTAACCACCAAGTATTTGATCTGGAAATGTATATGTGTGATACGTTTGGTCAAGATCAATTAATCCATGTACAAGCTTATTACGGACTGCTATTCAGAGAGAATTGTATCTTATTTCAATCTATTTCACAGCAGTCCATAATAAAGGACGATAACAATATTTAAAAACAATAACAAATATAACGACACACAAAAACAGGGCTGATTAAAATTAATACGTTTTTAATGTGTGACAAAAGTAAAAGAATATGATTAAAATTAATATCGTACATTATGACTGATACAGGTACTGTATGTGAAAATAAAATGAACACAATTGGTACAATGGAATAAAAACTACACAAAACAACATACTGTCTAGTATTAAATAATGACACAGCACATCTCGTGATAAATTAAAGGAAACTCTCCTTCGTCATTCACTATTTTCCCTTTTATACCCTGTTCAAGATGATGAATCTCGAAATAGAATAGGCAGTCTTACTGCACACATGTTCACATATATATATTTATATGTATACATACATATGTACGTTATCATAGAGTCGTAAAACATATGTCTTTCTTTGCACTGTAGTGTTGAGCCGGACAGTAAGACGAAGCTACATTAACAACAATGGAGCTTGCAGTTACATCAAGACTTGTTAAGGTGGAAAATCTTTGAGAAAACGAAAATTACTTTGGGGAGATTTCGCAGGGTGTACACCAAAAAAGTTACTGAGGTGAACAATCTGTTGTAGAAACGTGGCTCATGTGTGGGATATTTTATCTTTTAAAGTGCTTTTAAAAAATCAGGTTATTTTATTTTTATCATTTTTTGAATGGTTAAATTAGTTTCAAATATTAAAATATATTACAAAATAACATATACTTTTTTTTTTTTAAATATACATACATATGTATTAGATTCATATTCAAGGTGGAGTAGTCCTTGTAAAATGCAAAAGTTTACCGTACAACATGAAGACAAAAAATTTGGTCAGAAAATATATATATACACATATGTAAACTCTGATCATGGAATTAACTTTCATTTAGATATGCAAGTACCGTCTAATGTTATCACTATCGTAAACTAAAAGGGGTTAACTTTAAACATTATTTCCCGACAGTTCAATTATAAATGTCTCTTGTATATTATGCCCAGTTATAAATGTATTAATTTGTTTATAAGGATATTCTCTTTTAATTGAGTTTTAATAAAAAATTGATTTGATGAAAGAGTTTATATGTGAGATAAATATTGAAAAAATATTTAACCATTAAAAAACAATATTTTCCTTGATAATTTTTTTTGTTTTTTTATTTGATACTTCTTCAAATCTGTTCATCATACTAAAATAAAAACATCTAAATGTGGGAAAATTATGGTAAATACATTTATTATTCAATACATGTTTTAAACAAAGTATTTAAGTGCAAAGTATAACTCTTTTTTCTTATTTTTTTTCCCAGTTATAACGTACATCAGTTAGACTAAAATACGAAATGTAATTTCCGTTGCATGTAACAGTGTTTGTGTAAGTTTTGTGTTGGTTTTTTTTAAATTAAATTTTAGATCGGTATAATTTAAGATTTTAGCAAATTAACTATTTTGCCAAGAAAAAGAAAGCAGCATTTTTTTCATTTTATTATTATTATTTTTTTTTTAAATTACGCTCAATTTCTGCAATAACAATTGCGATCGTTAAAGTTTGTACAACGTTATTTTCTTTTTATCGAATGTTCATGTGTCCTGTCTGCTAAACAAGGATCTGGGCAGAAAAAGGTATTCTTTTTTTTAGGGGGCCTGTCTTTTCAAACACGCTTCGACATACTTTGTTGTAATATTATCCTGATAAGAATTCCCGTCCACCCTATACATTACATGAACAGCAATTGATCACAGCTGTTAAACCCATACCAAGCATTTGTGCCAATCAATAATTTGATTATGTTTAATTCTAAGCTAAAAGAAAACCAAACAAAAACAAAAAACAAAAAAACGAAACAAATATGATATTCCTTATTTATTCATTTCAGCTTCTGCCAAACTTTTGTACTGACATACCAATTTGGAAATTGTCGGCGTTCGTGTTTTTTTAGAGACGGAGGAAGAAAGAGAGAAAATACTTTATTATTAAACTATTAATATTATGTTTACATCCGACCATATTTTTGACATGATTATGTATACAATTATATACCGATAAGAAATAGTGTATTAGAAATTATAAAAATGTTAAAAAATGATAATTAAATTAACCATGAACTTTCTAGGACCACATCTGTTTCGTGGTTGGTCTTTCCTAGATTGTATAACTATAATATGACCATATACAACATGAATGAATATCATGGATCAATGTATCTTGTTTGAAAATACTAACCCTCTCCATTGTACATTAAATAATCTACAATAGCTGTTCTTTTTAATGTTTTTAATGACTAGCAATAAATTAGACACAACAAGAAAACTCGTATGAATACATCTAGAACTGAAAAGATAATATCTTTTGAGTCGTTGTTGTAGCTTCTTTTTCTTGAATTCCTTGCGTCCTTACCTGAAGACAATAAAAACAAAAGTAACTGGTCTGTCATTACACGCAGTTAAATTCACTGTTTATAATATTCTTAACTATTTTATTTTTGTATTTAATTTGCAATGGTAGGTTATTTTATTTTTCCTTTTTTTTTTTCTTTTTCATTATTGTGTTGTTAATGTCTGAGGGGATACGGAGAGTAGATGAAGTGATAGTTGCCACAATAAAGTTATGTATTTAAAGCTTGTATTCACAATAAATGTTCAATACTCATGAGCTACAATTGTTCCTTTAACTAATTTTAAATAAATGAACATTACAATTTAAGTGTATAATGAACGATTTTAAATGATGTAGAGCTTAAATAATACAAAACCAGCCAATAAATTACATACTATTTTTCTAAATCTCAGATTTGTCAATCTCAGTAAATATTTCATTTCTTTTGATTGTTGTCAATATATATATATGTATGTATATATTGATATATATATATATTTATTTTGTTTAATTATATATATATATATAAATGTGACTTTACTCAGATTAAAGGATGCTATGTAGTCGAAAGTTCTCATGGCATCATTGTTCACATAAAGCTTGTAGATTTTGGAGGTCATGTTGTTGTATATCTCTGGTACGATCAACATAATTTCTCCCATCGTTTTTTCTATTGGCGTATATCCAAACGTGTACCCTGCTTCCGGTCTCCACATTCCTGGCTCAGATTGACTAACGAGTTCGTGCGTAGTTGGCATGGGGTACCCAGTGATATTTAATTTAACGATCGCTTGTAATTGGTCGTAAACAATTTCCACTGCGGATGTCTGACGTAAAGGACCTGTTAAAATTATTAGGATACTTAGAAAGATACTGTTTACTTCAAAACTAGATAAGGTGATATAAATATATATAGATATTATACTTTTTAAGTTAGGTTTTATTAAAAAATTAAAATATGACAATGTATTTAAGAGCTAAAATATATCCTAATAGGTTTATTTAAATAATTATGTAAATACAAAATAAGAATACATTAATTTAACCAAAACGTTTTGGATTAACTCTCCATCCGCCCAGACTCACAACCCTAGAAAATTATAAATTAATAAAGTCGTTAATATTATATATTTTTTTTCCACCACGGTTTTCTCATAGAAGAAAATACAATCCAGCTTAGTCTTAAGAAAATTTAATTACGTGCTTTAAAATAATGTATGCATATTTTTTTTCGAATACAAAAGTTTTATATATATATATAATTGTGTACATATAAATATAAACTATATATATATATATACATATATATATATATATATATATATATCAGAATAGAAGAAAACACACAAGCCAATATTTAAATTTAAAAAAAAAAATAATGATAATGCAGTTTAAACCAGTTCTTTGTTTTAAAACAGATAACAGGAAATTTGATTATCGTTTTACATCCTTACATTTCACCAGTACTTCGATCCTTCTCTCATAAACAATTTTGTTTTCTGAGCTTACTCTGCAGACGTAGTTACCGGAATCGCCACAGTTGGTCTTTTGTTTAACGAATGTAAAACCACTAGAGGCAGGCACATAGGGCAATCCGAGTTTATAAATAGTAATGTTAGACGCAATCGATAAACAAAGGAATGTAACCGTTTCTTCAAGATTTACTACAAGAGTGTTGGTCTCATTGTTGGCTGTAAACATAATTTCTTCTGTAGTATCTGCAAATGAAGGGACAATAAAACAAACGTTTGTAATTGAAATTAATGATGTATTTGTAGATACATATTTGCATATCCACTATATAAATATATATATATATATATACATGTATATGTGTATATATATATATATATATATATATATATATATATATATATATATATATATACTATGTAGACGTTTAAAAGCATTAATTTGCATCGAGCTTGTTTCAGTTACATTTTAATTTGAACAAGAACTTATAATCCATGTGTACATATGTGCACATATTTTGTATATACAACTTACAATGAAGTCTAATTTTAACAAACGTATTTAAATAATGGAATACAATTTTGTTTAAGATATTTAAATTTGATGTAGAGTCAAAAAGGATTGTCAATAGCAATTTTTTTTAGACCGTAGCTTAATCCTTTATTAAATAAATGAAATACGATTGCAGATAAACTTACTGATAATTTTAGGCGTAAATTTAAGTCCTGTTATGTCACCTGCTATAGGTGAAATCGGTCGGCAGATGAAAGTATGGAACTTTGCTAAAAGAAATGCATACACGTTACTAAACTAAAAACACAAAAAACATGTAAGAGAAAACATATAAATATAGGAAATTCAACGTGTTTATAATTTTAGAAAAAAGAATGTAAATTTGCCATTTTTTTTAAAGTTCCGATATTGCCTTTTAAAAATAATACGATGTCTCAGAAAAATCAGTTGGCTGTTTTGTTTTCAAAACTCATGTATATTCGTGCACCACTTATACCTCTTGATGTATTGTTTTCTTACCTATTGAGTCGTAGTTCGTCAGTAGCAAGCTCTCTCCAAGTTGACCATAATACTCACTCCCGTTCTCAGCTGACCATACCCAGCGGAATGTCCCAGGCAGATGACCGGGATCCTCTAAATAACAACTACACCCCCTTGTCTCGCTAGGCCGCGTGTAGGTACGTTCCATTAAGAGAACGCAGTCAGAAGCTAGTTTTACTCTTGGTGGATCTGTGCAAGACACAAATCACGACACTTTTTGAGAAACTCAATTTAAATATTTATAATTATATATACTATGGTTTACATATTGTGTAACGATATACACTTTATATTCAAGGAAAAATAAAATATGTTTGAATTTTTTCAATACAATTACATTGACAATAAAATGGCCTTTTCCAATGATAACGTCTGTAACATGTTTGTTTTGTGATATATTGTTACCTTAATAAAAAGTTAAACACAATAAAAATGAAATGTTCCCCACCCTAAAAATGTAAGTACAACAAACGTAGCAAATCCTAATTTCATAGTTGTAAACAATATCATAAACATATTTACCACGTTATAACATCATTACGTTTCAACTGTGAACTAATACAATTGTATGACTGGTGTGAAAGCTGGATTAAATTCATTATTTTATATTATTAATTATCATTATTTTATTAATCATTACTTTTATGTTGTTAAAAATTACTTACAAAAATCCGTCACATTCAAGAAATATGTCTGCATTCTTATAACATGACCATTGGCATCCTTTGAAATGAGCTCAACCTGAATTATGTGTCTCCCAAATCCTAGGTTGCTTGTAGGTATACTCAAATAATACTCAAGAATGTAGTAAACAAAATCAAAAAAATATTCTTCAAGCGTCACTTGAGCCGATATGTTTACCAAGTGGCCCTGTTTTAGTTCAAATAAATATGATTACATGAAGAATCCGAAAGTAATCGAGTTCAAATGGTGCGCAATTTTTAAAAAAAACAACTTTATTTGAACCGCTGTACGTTTGTCTAACATAAATGGGATATATAACCGAGTACACATTTATCTCACATCAAAAGAATATTTGAGCCGGATTAGGCCTTCAAACACCACAAGAATATATGATTGTGTACCATTTTCTAATCACAACGGAATTAGTGATCCGCTGTACCATTTTACTATCACCACTAGAATAATAGCCCGGTGTATCATTTTGTGAATGTATGACCGGATGTAACGTTTACTAACATCACTAGATTATATATTCAAATTTTTCTCGGATATAATGTAGTAATATCCATACCCTTTTTACGGACCTGATCTAAAAGAAAACACATTTTCTACATATATATAGTTTTTTAAAGCATGTATTGCCCTTTAAAATAATGAATCCATTTCAAATATCAAAAATGTTAGCGGATTTACCTACATGTGAATCTTCAATAAAAATGTAAACAAAATCGCAGACGATCCTGATCTGTATGTTTTTAGGAAATGTGGAGTAATATCATTAAAACTTTCCATATCGTTAAACTGTATTTTGCGCGAAAATTTAAATAATATATATCAATAATTGCTTTATATTAAAAATAAAGCTATTTGTTGTAATGTCTTCTGTTGCATCGTCACAGTTGCTACAGTTTGTAGTAAAACTTGAAAAAGGGGGGGGGGGGGCGGTGTCTTAAAATAAGATAAGAGACGCCATGTTGCTTTAGTTGTAGTTATTCATTAAAAATCTAGACTTAAAGATAAACAGACCTGTTGGTTTTTCTTATTTAAGACAAATTATTACCAAATTGTTCACGCTCATAAAGTGTATCATGTTGGGAATTTAAAAATACAATTTAAAATAATATCCAATTGTAAATGTTAAATTTTGCAGATTTACAAAATCATTGAGTCTTTCGATAAACATAAAAGAACCTCAAAAAGAAAAAAAAAAAACCTTATGAATCCCCAAATCTAATTCTTTCAGATATTAATTTTGTTTTACAAATTTTACAAAATATTTTTATTGCAAACTTATTTTTTATTCCCAGCAAAGTGAATTCGCCCTTGAACATTTTATTTCGACAAAAAAAGTGTATCATTTTTAAAGAGGAACTGTAATCCCAATGTGGTTCCCTTTCCAACCATGTTAAGTTTTGAGATAAGGATGTACTTAAGTAAATATGTCAAGAAAATACATCGCTCATAAACTGAACTTTATGATATGAAAGTATTATAAATGTATGTATTTTGAACTAAAAAAACAAACTATTTTATGAATGGAATATCATTGGGATTATAGATACATAGATAGATGGATAGATATATAGATAGATAGATAAATAGATAGATAGATAGATAGATAGATAGATAGATAGACACATAGATATATATATATAAATAGATAGATGATAGATAGACATATAGATAGATAGATATATAGATAGATAGATAGATAGATAGATAGATAGATAGATAGATAGATAGATAGATAGATAGATAGATATATATATATAGATAGATAGATAGATAGATAGATAGATAGATAGATAGATAG